>OY748296.1:222461-428978 GCA_963556515.1 Nudaria mundana
GACATCCTTGGCATAGACGTTCGTCGAGAGCTCAATAATAAAAACTACATCGAAAGATGTATAGAGCTAGCTTCGCGGAAACTAGGAATACTGAATAAGGTAAAGAGATTCTTTACACCGGACCAGAGGTGTCTGCTGTACAAGACGCAGATTAGACCCTGGGTCGAATACTGCTCTCACCTCTGGGACGGCTCCGCGAAGTATCTGCTGGACGCTCTCGACGCTATGCAGCGACGGGCTATCCGTATAATAGGTTGTCCGGAGGTAACGGGAAGCCTTGAGCCGCTAGCTCAGCGCCGAACAATAGCTTCCTTGGCCGCATTCTACCGTATTTACTACGGCGAGTGTTCTGAAGAGCTCTTCAATCTGATCCCACCCTCTTCCTTCCGATCCCGAACAACGCGTGCCGGGCAGAGATGCCACTCCCACACAGTGGATAGAATGTTCGCGAGAACCGAGCGTTTTAAACGTTCGTTTCTCTGCCGAACGATAGTGGCCTGGAACACCTTGCCTGTGCACGTGTTTCCTCCCACATATAATCCTGGGTTCTTTAAGCGGAGCGTGAAGAGGCACATCAGTAGGTCGTCAAGTTTAGGGCCACTCTCTATAGTATTGTATGCTGTGAGAGTGGCCCACAATCGCTAGACGTCGTCACGACTTACCACCAGGCGGGCGGCGTCAATTTGGCGAACCCAATATAAAAAAAAATAAAAAAAAACAGTTTAGTGTAAAACTACATACATAATAAACACCAATAGTTATGCATATATCATCGGATTGGCAGAGAAATAATTTTGAAAATAGAATAAATATGAGAGTTGTGTTATCGTGCAAAAAATAATAAAAAGCCTCGACACGTGTTTCGCCCCCAACCAGGGGCATCATCAGGAGATGTCGATGGCTCGGCGCACGGTGACCGAATCGCCGTGTCGTGTTCGGTCGCCGAATATATTTATTCTATTTTCAAAATTATTTCTCTATTCTTTCGGCCTAAGTGGGATTGGAGGGCGGACTTGTGCATGAATAAATACGAGAGTTGGGTAATTTGCGTGTGGCGGAATATTGCAAAGTAGTTAGATTTATTTTATTTAACTATGGACTTCCGAAAAGTAACGCCTGATAGTATTAACTACCTATACATACTTAATACGTACCACTTGCTGTTAAGAAAAGCGTAGTATTAAAACGAGTGACTGTAAAATAAAGTTTTAAGTGTCAAAAATAATAAAGTGAGCGACTAGTATTAATAAGTGAGCGACAGTATTAGTAAGTGAGCGACTGACTGCGAGTGACGAGAAATCAACAGAACAGCAACTTACAATACAAAACGAGAAACTTCATAACATTTGAGCGATGCAAGTCGTTTCTGGCACTCGCCGGCCGCTGCCGCGGCACCGCTAGCTTCGCGCGTTCGGCTCGTGAGTAGGAGGTCACAGTTTTAACCTAACCTTACCTATCCATTTTGTTTAAAGAAGAAATTGACCCTCTCTGTATTTCTAGTCGCTCACTTAGTAATGTGGTCGCACGGATTGAATATTATTCGATCGTTTTATAATTCCCCTTAAGAAAATTGTACTCAGCATAGAAATGAACGGCAATTAAGTGGGACCGACAAAATTTTATGCACTTCTGCCTACCATGTCTGTCATTTTATGACCGCAATAACTCAGAAGTAGTAATATTTGGAAAAAAGTCATTATTGTAATGTAATTTTATTATCTACAACTTTTCCTTTGACTATTCTTTGACAAAAATCATAGTTTACGAGAAAAGGTGTAATACCTTAAACTTTGACCTTGAAATACATTGTTAGCACAGACAGCCCCACACTGCTAACACACGTTTAGTATCTTCATCCATATACCGTATTTTTATATAAATACATTCTTACAACTTCAATACTCAAAATATGATTTCGCGACAGAGGGTAAAGCTCCCATCAGAAATGTCCGACAATTCTACAAATATGTCGTGACGTCATGACAATTTTCTGTTCAATAAAGCAGATTGGACAAGTTTTTCACGACAAAATTGTCGCCTGTCACCGGTCTCTCCAAAAGTTTTGTTGAACAGAAATATGCAGGGATATCGTGACAATTCGACATATTTTGTCGACATATTTTGGCGACAATTTTGTCGCCTGTAAGTTTTATTAAACAGAAAAATTATTAGACATATGTCTGTCACTTACAGACATATGTCTGTCTTGTAGAATGGTCCGCTTTATTTAACAGGGTCCTGACAGATGTTACATACCACTAAATAAAATCTCTGCAGTCCGAAGTATGTAGTGAACATACTCAAAGTACCCAAGCGTGGGGGCTGTGGTAAAAAAGTTATTTAAGGTCACATAATTGGGTGACACACTTATATTATGGAGAGTACGGTTAAACGGGTTTTCCAGTGACAAATTTGTCACAGATTACCTGTCGGTTTTTGACTTATTTGTCGCGTTTATTGAACAGCCTCAGCGTGACAATAATTTGACAATTAAGTCACTTTTTGACAATTATGTCGACTTGTAAGCTTTATTGAACGGGGCCCAGATGTTTATTTTGAACCGACTTAAAAAAGTAGGAGGTTCTCAATTCGAACTGTCGACTGGTTTAACCGATTTTGATAATTCTATTTTTTATTTGAAAATGAATTGATTTCGTCGAATTCTAATAATTTGAAATGGATTTTTTGCTAAAATTATTGTTATGTAGGTAGGCTCTTCGTAAAGAGGGCAAGCATATTGTCGTATTCAAGAACTTTGTGATTGTCACAACGTCGTCATTGCCTGTTATCCGTCAATTAATAGGTACATCATATAAATGTGCGACAGACTTGGGTCGTCCGTTGTTTGTAGTGACTTCTTATTGTTTCTACTAGTCTATATTTAAAAGCAAACTACTTAACAGCTGACAAAGTTAAATGAAGTAATTCTGTACGTATCCAACAGCTGGACGTCTGTTACAGTTAGCCCTGGAAGGTCAACTAACTAGCTATACACACGTGTGAACAAACAAAAATACAAAGTACACAGTTTACGAGCTCGAAAATAGTTCTCGAAGGTAAAAATGTGCCGAACACATCAAACAACGTAACAAGTAGCTGTAACTGTCGGCACAATGTTGTACTTACACCGTGTTATACGAGTAGGTACATACTATCGTTACAGTTGATTTTACTTTATCTGTTTCACTGTACACAACTGTACGTGATATATACAAATGAGGCGGTAAGTACTTACTTACCACGTAACAGAGATTTAATTTAAAAAAAGTAATTAGCTGTTGCCCACGCAGAGTTAGGTCCACCCGAATGGATAAATGTACCCATTTCCGTGTCCCATAACAACACATTTTAGTTAATAATATCTATCTAGTTAATTGTTAGTTAACTGCTATTGTATAAAATACACAATTCGATGAACTTACTTTTGGTTTGTATGTGACCGTGTAATTACCTCTTACTCCCGAAGGCTTTTGTGAACTCACATACAAATAAAACACTTAACGAAGCCCGTTCCTAAACAACGGTAGAACACGCTGTAACTTATAATTATACACTTAATTCGCATTCGTACCTCAGTTTTGAAGTTGGATAATTAATTGTAGTACTTACTTAAAGAAAAATCGTTTAAAATACTATCCACCCGTTTGCCGTGATGCGCACCACGCGCATATCATTTGTTTATTGTGTAGAGTATAAGAAAGTAAAAAATATATTAACGTTTATAAAATGTATAAAACATTCTTAAAAGCAGATTCAATCCCGTACCGTAAGTTTTTATATTCATCCAGGATTCGTGATTGTAGCTAATACTTTAAGAAACAAATCAGACCGCAGCGCCCCATCACTGGTCATTGATCGCGAGGAGGCTTAGTGCAAGAGCCCTCTCGACCACTCCAGCGCAATCTGTGTGAGTCGGCCTAAATCAATTAAACAAATGTTATGGAAAGCTATTGGTTCGTTACTGAGTCTGGGACGAATTAGTCCGAGGTAACAATTTAGTAACAGTTTTAGTAAATTAATGAAACGTGTAATGAGGGAATTAGTAAATCGAAATACAGAAAGCTTACAAGTTCTTTTGATACTATTGTTAGAGTAAGTTGTTCGGGTTTTAAGCGACGGCAAGGGTGGCTCGTATTCTACTATTTTACCACATGAATCGCAATAACGATAGTCTTGGACCCGGGTACAAGACTATCGTTTACAACCGGGTACAAGCCCGGGCTTGTGTTCTAAATATTTGGTAGAAAATGAACAGATTTATTTCAAAGGTTTTGTATTTAAATAAAATATCAAACAGCGTGTTCTGGCAACATTTGCCGGGATTCACTACCCACAGAGAGTTTTATTCATCATAATTTTTTTTAAGGAAAACATTTTAAAGGCGTCGGTGTTTTGAAGGGTTTATGGAAGTAATTTCTAATATCAAAACACAAACAGAAAGGTAAAGCAACTGCCGGGAGCTTGGAATATAGAATATTGTTCCTTATTCAGAGATAGAATATAAAACGCAAGCTTTATCGTAATAACAATACATTATTAATTTAATGTGGAGCTTTCTGTGGGTTATTAGTTACCTGTGCTTAGGGTTGATGCTCTGTCTCCTCGCCGCCGCCGCCGCCGCTTCCGCACCCTTCTTAACCATATAAACATAATATAATCTCTGTGGGACTGCTTCGGAGGCGCAGTGGTAAGAGTATATATTTGAGACGCCTGTACCTTGGGTCCCGGGTTCGATTCCGGGTCGAAACAATATAAATATTGGCGTGATCCACAAATCCACACATTTTAGTTTCACAGTTAGGTTGTTTTCTATCTATTTACAAATATATAAGTACCTACCTATATATCAGTCGTCTGGATCCCATACCACAAGCTTATATTAGCTTAATTGTGCGGGAATTTCCAAAATTATTAATTATATTATATTTTATATTTTTAATCTGTACTTGTGAACGGTGTTAAGTACATCAGAGCGGCTCAGCCTCGCCTACGAAATAACGCCAGAGTTCACATACACAATAGTAACAAAAATGTTCCTTGCATGATGTTATAGTCCCCGAAGGAAGGGCAACATCCTCATAAAAGCACCATTTGTACAACACGAGCGTCTCCGAGCTAAACGCTTATATAAGTAAACTGGTTATTAGACAGTGATTTATGCGAACGTTTGCAGAAAGAGAGTATTCTTAAGTGTAACAAAATAATGTTAAAAATAACAAACACACATACAGACACTCTGACAAATAATGGCAAAAGGCTCGCCGTGGAACCGATCAAAATGATTATATATTTAAATACAACAAATTAATGTCAAGGTAAATGTCAAGCTTACAAAATAATTAATAAACATAACAAAATAAACAATTTTTCTTTTTTTCTTTTTTAACAAAATAAACAATTTTTCTTTTAATTAGTCAGAAAAAAAATAGTTACAAATATACGTCCTGCATCGTTCCTGGTGCAAAGGTGCCCATGATGCTGGCAGCATTGCCCCGCTGAATGGCAATAAACAATCTTTGCCTTTATGATCATGCTGCCTAGAAATCAAAACGACTATTTCTAATTTCACCTAAAACGTTTATTCACTACGGAGCAAAAGTGTCTTGTGAGAAATAGAATGAAGGTTGCGTAACGCGGAATGCGACCATTCAACCTTTCGTGCCACCCTTCAAGTCCATTATTGGTTCTATTTGTCTCAGAAGCACAGCTTAATATTCTTTGTGGCACCAATTTAAGCCACTGCTTTTCAAAATATGAAACAAAATCGGAAAATTTGGGAACATTATTCGTGTCAGCTTGTTCCGTTATAGACTGCCAGCCTTCTAGAATCTTTTCAGTAGGTAGCAAAGGTATATTGGCTGTCATTGCTGTTAATAACCTTATTTCTTTTGAGTTTGTCAAATTCATCTTATCCGCATGTTTCCATATAGCTTTATTGAAATGATAGTAGCATCCTGATATTTTAATACCTGGGTAAAGTTTTTGTAATGCTTTAATGGTGATAGTACGATACCGTAGGTGTAGTTTCCGACGTTCGGGCGGATTGCATCAACCAACCAACCAACTCTGATACTACGACTTGGGCATCAGTTAAGTTTTGAGAAGGTTTTCACAAAAATAAAATGGAACTTTGTAACTAGAATTAAAATAAGTATTGAAGAGTAAAATATCGGGAATGAGAATTTAAGCTTCCTTGAACTGTAGTATTTCCGTATTATTTAATATTTACAACGCACGATCACGAAATTTATCTTTGTAATAATAAAAGAACAAGCTATTTAAGCTTCACATAAAAGAGAATTATTAATTGAACCAAACAGTTCAGTTTTAACAACAGAAAGAATTCGTAAAGAGGGTCAACAATAATTAACTTTTCATTAAGTTCACGCATTATTATAAGTATAAGTGAACAATTCCAGGTCCCAATATTATACAAACCGCTAATGAGACACAAACAATAAAATTGGTTTTCAAACTTCCTCATTTCTTTTGCAGAAATCTTCAAAAGTGCGCCCTTAATTTGTGCCCGAGTCACCTTGCGGTGATTCACTGACGAGTTTCATAATAAGTTGACAACTGTTAGTACTTTACAGGCCGAGTAAGGAGCGTGGAGCGAGGTTGTATGCTAATTGGGTTTATTACATTATAAATTTTTTAAAGTTTTAAGTACTGGCTAATAGAACAATACAACTTGATAGTAGAAACCTATTTTGACCCGTTTTTTTGTGGATTCTAATTAATTAAATAGATAATAGACTACTTAGTAGATTTGAGAACCCGAATCATAATCAAATAACAATTCCAAAATAAACAAAAGCAATTGAATAAATTTCAATCAGCCTTGAGGCGACCATAGAAGACTTGTCACAAATACGAGTATAATGTTTCATGGTTTCAATGTTTCAACAAACGTGATTGTAAATGGATATATATTTCAAAAAGTCGTGGGGGTATGTAATTCTGGTGGAGGTATGTAATTCTGGAGCTCATATCATATGCGTTGATGTGGTGGTTCAACCGAAAGGAAGAACCACCACACTGCTGCACAGCAAAATACCGTGTCTAATTTAACACATTAGGACATTTTTTCTAAAACTTAGTTACCTCTTAGGGTACATTGGCACATACCGACAAAGATCTCATGTGGCCCAAATCAATCTCATCTGCAAGTGGTGCAACGGACGAGACTGTGGTGCAATGTGAGCGTATATATGTTGCCTCTGGCTGCCTCTTCGAGGAAATAGACGTGACCTCTTTGTGTCCTGGCAAGGTAATAGGTATCTCTGTTCCAAGCTGATTACTTCAACCATCACTATGTGGAGACACACAGACACATCGAGAATAAGAAAGTAATAAATACCGGCCAAGTGCGTGTTGGGCCACGTGTAGAATAGGGTTCCGTAGTCACGCATAATAACCTCTGTAACTTCTGAACTTAGGAAAATCGAGGCCGGACAGATGGACAGACAGACTGATTGACATGACGATACTATAATGGTTCCGAGCCTTGAACTAAAGAACCCTAATAAATCGACTCCGTCAGAATAGGTCGAACGGCTCGAACACTCAATCAACTATTTAATTAACTCCAGTTGATTACAGATTGTCTTTATTCAATAAACTTAATACCACGTGGCTCTTTGAAGTAATAAAATTAAGACGGAATGAATACCTTTTCAAATTGGCGGAAAATGCCAAGGAACGTTATAAGTTGATAGTAAAAGTTTTAAAGTTAAAGTTTATTTTTGTCTTTTTAGCGCATTTTTGTTGTACATATGTTTCACCTACTCACGAGGCAATATCATCAAAGAGAACAGCTGTTCTCTTTGAGACAGTCTTGATAATGCCTCGTGAGTAGGTGAAACATATGTCGACGTTTATAATGTCTTCTATTTAGCGAAATCATTGCAATTATCTAAAAATTCAACATCATATTTTCCATTGTTTTATTTTTTACTTTTTCGAGTTGGCTCTCAGAAAGCCCTTTCATTTAATACCCATATTGTAGAAGTGCATTAAATATAATTAGTCCGCCATCTTGTATGACCCGCCATGCTGGATTTGTCATCCAAACCGAATGTGAATACAAAATTTCAGCTCAATCGGTTAAGGAAATCTGCTTCAAAATTAAGTTGCAAGTTAAATAAAAGCTCGTAATAGCAACAGAGATTTCTCGGACAGTGATGATGTCTGCGTTCTTATTGTTTAAACTAAAATCATATTTCCTTGAAAATCGACGTCAATCTATTTCATGTCTATTAAATAAAAAGCTCCCTCGCGGTTTACACACTCATAATATTTGATGAACGTAAATCTGAACAGCTATTGATGAAAGAGATATTAAGTGGTAGTTCATTTTATATTTATAATATACTTAATAGACTCGGGTTTCATTAATATTCTACTTCGTAAGGCGTCGCGTCACGTCGCTGGGGACAGACATAGACATTGTGGTATAACAATATACACTGAACAACGGAATATAATATTGATAGCTTAATGACTTGAGCTTATTAACAAGCGAGAAAATACGTTGTTATGAACATTCACAAGCGCAATTTTCAACAAACAAATTATAATCAGGTAAGTAAATGCTCCAATTCATTTCAGTACACCACTACCTACCAAAACTTACGTTTCGCGTATTCTCGTATTCTCTGAATCATTATAAAATGCTCAAAGTCAATAAACAATTCTATAATGGCATCGATTCCTCCACCAACGTATACAATGGACAGCAACAGATATAAATATTTACACCAATTTTATTGATCGCAAACAACAAAAGCGTCCATTTCACCGGCGGCGCGACGGCGGCGGCGACGCGACGCGACGCGATGCCGTCTGTTCCAGATTACGATCAACAAGTTTGTGCACATAACTGATGACGTTCCAACTGTAATGTTGATCGAACTGTATTAGTTAACAGTTTGTCTCTGTCTCTCTTTTATGAGGTTACTGTACTAATGATATTGAGATTATATCATGTGCGACCTACTGTAACTCGTATCAGTGGATTACATGACTTAACCTTTGAGTTATGTCTTTGTAATATTTGAATTTATTTATGATAATAAAATTGTTTTACAGTAACCAAGTGATGTGAAATACTCCGCGTCGATGCGTAATAGTACAATAGCAATGTTACTCTTTACAAGGTTGTGAAAGAATTCTGAGGAAGAGTGAGGAAGTAAATTTTTATGGCTATACTAGCTGTTGCCCGCAGCTCCACCTGCGTGTTACTTTAGATCTACATAACTTTTTTATTTATGAACCGATTGAAAACCAAACCTTTGTTAAGTTGAATAAAACACAACGCATTACTGAAAACCGCAAATTCAAATCAAAAATTTTAATCGGTTAAGCCGTTTCTGAGATTAGCGTGTTCAAACATTCAGATAAACAGACAAAACTTCTAAAAACCATTGTTTTGGGTTTTATTGCGTTCATAGAGCCCCCCTTACAACAGTTTCTCTATTATATCTTCTATTATATTCTCTATTATACCATACAAATTCATGTTAAGATACGAAAATATGAGATATTATTTATGATCTTCGTGATAGTCCATTGAATAGTATGGCGAGCGATATTGTATCTTAAGATAAAATATTATAGTATCTTAGCCGTGTGCAGCGCCCCTTAGTGAACTCCACTGCGGGTTTTCTGGGTCTCTGGTGACACCTGAAGGTATTTCCAGTGGACGCCCGGCGGACTTTGGCCACCTGCGTGGCCTCTTCGGGGGTTTGGTCGGAATGAAAATCCCGCGTCGTTGGGTTGGGTTTTATCCCGCCTCAGTGAGTGAATCCGGTCGCGTGCTGTGGGACTGAGGCCCCGCAGCACGCTACCCTTCTAGCCTGATTCTGTAAGGACGGCGGGTGGCTATCACGCCGTCTTCAGGTCCCGATCGTGGAGGTCGATGGTCCTGGGCGTAAATGAGTCTGCGGCGCCCTGGCCGCTGACTGCGGAACTCAGCGGGGAGGGTACGCTCCCTCTCCCTCTCTGCCGCCTCCTTCGCGAGCATGACTTGCTCGCAGAAGGACACGGCCGCGTTCCACCTACTCGCGCTGGAGACCATGGCTCGGAGCATGGTTTCCAGCGAGAGGATAACTCCACTGCGGGTGAAGTAACATACGACAAACTTGTTATTTGCGGTTGGTACAGTGGTCGGGTCTAGGGACGAACCGCAAAATAAAATTTATTTTTTATTGTAGGTATATACTTTTCCAGGATTAAAAGAACCCACTAGGTGCCCAGGATATTAAAGAATAATTATACCAAGTTTCATCGTAATCGAACAGGTATGAAGCGACTGCCATCTGACCTTCACAACCCATGGGCGATATCAAAGTTCTGTAGTTAGACCGCGAGGATTTTTGATTTAGGGCTCCAACTAACGACTGCCATAGATGTTAGTATGACAACCGGGACCGACGACTTAACGTGCTCTCCGAGGCACGGAGGGGTCTCAATGTCTTAAGAAATGGTCACCTATCCTAAGACCGGCCTGACTCGATGTTGCTTAACCTTTGCAATGTGTTAACATTGTCGGTTACCACTAGACCACGAGCCCCTCCTACGCCTTATAGCGTTATCAAAGGAGTTAATTTATATTATATATAATTTTACCTATACATATATTTATTTACAACATAATTCAGTTATTTTAATTGAGTACTTCAGTAGTTTAAGCAACATCTTCAAGCTAATATTGAACTACGAGTACATAAGCTTTGATTATACTTATTTGTATATACATATATATACTCGTACTATATACTTATCATAATGTACAAGTAAGTTTATTCCGTAATGTAATATGTACTTGTACTATAAGTCCCACAAAGTGACGACAATCAGAAGTATTAACTAACGCATTATCACAACTACATTTCATATCAACATCTAACATACGCTTAACTACGAGTATAAACTAAAATAAAAGCACAAACAATACATACATATTTCATTTTCTTTCTTTTAACAAATTGTTTTAAATTCAACCAAATGGAAATGAGTATTGCGCAGCGTCGAGCACTCGTAGTACAATAACTGTCACTATTTAGCAATAACATGTTCTAGTGTCAACGTGACAGAGCAACCTTCACGTTCCCAACCCCGTACAGGACACACACCTCTTGCTCTATGAGCATGGGTGTATTGACTCAAGTATGTCGAATTATTCAACCAATCATATCGTTGGAACGAGACCCAACTAACACAGCTTTTGAAATTATCTGCAATATCATTGGTTATCGGCTGAAGTTGACTCAGGCTGTGCTAGTCCTGCTACACCACACTTACATTTGTGATTATTTCACTCCAGACAGACGCAATTTGCTGCACAATATGAGATATTATTTGCAGACATCAAAACAAGACAGTCCATTTAATCTGCTAAAGAAATAAACATTAATTACATATTTGTTTTGTTCAAGATTATAACTAGACTTTGCAATGTATTTTTTGTATTTGAAAGCAATGTTTGCTGCTGCTATTCATAAATATTTAGACAGACATACATCACAGTCCGAGACACCCAGGACTTAAATTGGCAGTGCCATAGCGGCTGGCACGTAAGATACATTTCATCGAAAAACAACGGGGTTTCAAATTTTTGTTTTTAAATATAACAAAACTGCTACTCTTTAATAAACTAATTCGGCCGTTTTGGACATAAAACCCATAAAAACCATAATTTCCATAAAAAAATCTTTCTATATTGCCCGGATACGGCAATAGGCTTGCCCCTACGTGAGACCAAAAAAAATCTGGCAAAGATTGGGTGTGTTACCCGAAGGGTTAGGCAGAGGTGCATTACGTCTGCCTAACTCTTCGGGGATATAGGCGTGATATACTTATGTATGCATGTAAGGAGTAGGCAGAGGCGTTACACACCCATTTTTGTCAGTAAAATTTGGTCCTACGTAATATGGGGCAAGCCGAGGGGGTCTTGAATGAAATTGGTATGGTCATCGTAGCTTAGTGGATAAAAGGTTCAAGTTCTGTCCATGACATTCTTATTTGCTAATTATAATTTCTATGATTTTTTATTTTATTTCGAGATCGACTAATTGACGCCGCCCGCCTGATGGTAAGCTGTGGCGACGTCTGGCGATTGTGGGTGACTCTCATAGTACACAATACTATAGAGAGTGGCCCTGAACTTGACGAACACCGCGTATTGTTATAAATCCTCACTACGAACTAGACTAGACATTAAGTAGACTTTAAATTGTCTTGTAACAAAATTTAATTTCGTTTTACTCCAACAATAAATGTCAAGAATTAATTGAAACAATTTGTAACTTTACTCGTTTAAAGAGCTCGTATGTTGTGTGCGATATGTACTTATATGTGTATGTGTACTATATGTGTATGTGTACTATATGTGTGTGTGTACTATATGTGTATGTGTACTATATGTGTATGCGTAGAGTTCGTTAACTGGTACAGGGTATAGGTTCAGTAGTTTAGAAATGTTTTTATAGTTTTCTTGTTCACAGTTAAGGGCCGAAACACATAAGGGCGACGCGCCATCGCCGCTGAAAGACACATAGGTACAATTGAGCGAATGTAAATGTCCTAAGTAATTGCGCCACGGATGGAGACCGACAGAGGTCTACCGTAGACACCGCTACGCAGTCTACGCCGTAGACCGTAAGTTAAATTGTAACCACACTATGCATGAAAGTATAGTCATTCCATCAGTTTTAGACAATAACTTTTTCAATGCCAAATAACTGATGCTACTTTTAGGGCCAAAACACAGCGTTGCGGGGCGGCGCGAAACAGAGCGTTATGGTAGGTTAACCATTTCCTCGTGATTTTTGAGTGTGGATAGACGTCTCTCTGCCATGGATCGTAATGAACTTATTGCCTATTTGTTATTAAGAAGACATTACTCTATCTTAAAAATACGAAAAAGAAGATACTGGATACACCCAATAAGTAAGGGTATGAATCCAAATGGCGAGTTCTTTTCTAAAAAATACGAAGCGTTAAAGATAGACGAAAAAAAACTTATTGCCTACTTTAAAACTGCTTCTGGGTTGACACGTGTTAATGTATTAATGGGGATAAGTGAACGGGTAAAAAAGTTTATATATTTTTATTATTGAGCGAAGCGAGCCGAAGGCGAACTGAGCTCTCAACGGGTGACTCAAATTATTTTTGTTACGATTTATGATAAATTGTTTCTCGGCGAATACTTGGCCGATTTCGGATTTTCTTGCACTCGTCGAAAGCTTACAGAAATACCCAGGTTCTTACGAAGCCAGAATTTTGAATTTAAACTCGCTTCGCTCAAATATATGCTGCAGCGTAACGGTACGTTTCGCGACTGCGGCGACCTAGTTATAAAGGTTATTGAGCGGAGCTGCCATGGAGCAGGTTAAATATAAAATGTTCGGATGTTCGTTTCTCAGCAACCTCTTGACCGATAATTAAAATTTTTTCACCTAAATTAATAGCTTGATTTCAATTAAGGTCGTGACGAAGCTCAAATATTCAATTTAAAAATAAAATAAAAAAAAACAAACGCTCAATACGAAGCCGCGCACTGTTTACAGCAGCGTAGCTTTACCTAGTTATATTCATAAATTGGGTTTGGTAGGAAAAGTGTAAGCACCCCTGTATGGTATGTGTATAAATATTTTGATGCATATTTCGATATGGCTCGGCGGGCGGTTCGGTTTGTTGTAAAATATTGTTCTTACATTTTGTACCCGTTAATAAAATTCTTTGAAGAAATAACTTCACCAAAGTGGTTCATGTATCAAACTCCCTCTCGATCTCGCTCTCGCATTCCAATGAACTGTTGTATTGTTATTCGCGTCACAATTTGGAGCAATTTCACAAAGCCCCTTATTATTCGCTTTGCCCTTTATATTTTCCGTCCCAAAGAGTATAAATAATAGGCGAAAGGCTGGCTATTTTCTGACCCAAAGAATAAATATCGCCATCCTCATTTAAACGATATTTTGTAATGTAACATTTTTAGTATATAATTACGTATATTGTAATTCTTATTGTAAATAACTATTATTCAAAAACCTTTAACTCGTATTTCCTATGACCTTTATTACATATACAAAATACTTATAAATTAATAGTTTTGGTTAATATTTACAGACTATAATTACTAACATACCAAATTAATGTTATCAGCATAGTCGATCTCTTGGCGTCAGCAGAATGTACGACATTCGCTTCGCAAACAGGTGACTATTATTCATCATTATACCCACACTACTCGTATCATTATTACATATTTACACTATTAAGCCACGCCTTCAATATTATCTGAAAGTTTTAAAACTCGCGACAAATATTTTGATTATATTAGTGCAACGTTTTAAATACAAACCAGAATCATAACCTGATTTATTATTTCTATGACCCGGAGGTGGGTCGGTTTCGACGCGGCTGGGACTAGATGTGGCCCTGCACATGTGTGCTGTGTGTCTGTGAAATATATATATATATATATATATCTCTCTCTCTCTCTCTGTCCATATCACTTATCTATTTCTCTCTTGTTTTAGGAGGAACTTCGTTCCCCCTGCCCCGATCACAGTTTTTGTATAGTCATCCACCCTAAGACCGACCTGGCTAGTGTATGCTTAACCTTTGTAGTGTATTAACCCACTCGGATACCACTAGACCACCAACCCCATAAATATAAACATACATAACTATACAGATGACGATCTAAAAAAAATTGGGTCAATTTCTTTCCTTTTGATCGAGTTACCTGAAATGCGAGATGTCAATGAAGGTGTTATACCTAAAAATAAGATTTGCCTAAAAAGCTGTTTGCCTTAAGCGAGAAATGCGGATGAAGCTGCATGCCTGAAATGTGAAGGTGACTAAGAAGCACATTGCCTGAATTTAATTTACCTATAAAGCAGTTTGCCAGAAATACAAGATGTCTGAGAGGGCTGTTTGCCCTAAACGAGAGATGAAATGAAATTAAATGATTTATTTATTTTGTATAGGTCACTAAATGGCTCTTACAAACGTCAGTAAGTACTTAAAATAAAAAAATATCATTGCTTCTATATTTACATGTACTGCCAGATTCGCAAAGTAATAAGTAGAACCGAGAGAAAGAACCTGGCAATAAATCTCTCGGTCACGCTTTTTCAATGACAATGAAGCAGCATGCCTGAAATGTGAAATGACTAGGAAGCTGACTGTCTGAAAAACCAAAAAAAATGTCTGCATAGTCTCAGGAAAATTGGCAGCGAAGAAAAGAACATTCCGGAACATAATGTTGAATTCTCTTATCGTTGAAATCTCAAAATGTTGAATCTCAAAATATTTTTTCTTAGGGGAACAACAAATGATAATTTTTCGCCGTTTTGGTATATATTTTGTATATACGATCCTGTGGTCGGTAGACGCACGCCGTAAACGGCCTTTAGTACAGATACACGGTAGTACCACCCCGGACCAACACCAACTAGGCGTTGTAAGTATCACCTTTTTGCGATAAACATACATAATTATATTCGGATATAATATACTAAATATAAATACATCTTGTAATTTAGTTATTTCGCTCAAAAGGTACAGAAAATACCCAAGTCCGAAACAAACATTCTGTGAAAATTTTTGATTCGACCCAGGAATCGAACCCGGGACCTCGGGGAGGCAGTTCCACTCTCGTGTCACTGCGCCGGATGAATCAGCTTTGGTGTTATTTGCTTTATAGGCATTTCACCACTTAGGCATTTTGCTTTGTAAACATTTTACCACCAAGGCATTTTGCTGTGTAGGCATTTAACCACTTATTATATTTTACTTTATAGGCAACGACTTTAGGCAATGTGCTTCTTAGTCACCTTCACATTTCAGGCATGCAGCTTCATCGGAATTTCTCGCTTAAGGCTAACAGCTTTTTAGGCAAATCTAATTTTTAGGTATAATACCTTCATTGGCATCTCGCATTTCAGGTAACTCGATCAAAAGGGTTCGTAACCCTATAGTATTCCCAGAAAGAGCTCTTCAGAACTCTTAGTCGTAGCAGACTGTCTTAAATTTATTTTCAAAAATATTTGTTTCTTAAACATTCTCGTAAGATCCAAGTCACCAATTACTTTACCCCATTGGATGTTTTTCTTTATACACAAGTGGAAAGACAACAATCTGTTCAGTTTCAATGTGAAACAACATTACGTAGGTTCAGTTCCATTACTTTTATTGCAGCTTAAAGACTTAGAGGCTCAGTTCGGTTCAGCTCGCAGTCGACGCGACGCAACGCACTCCCAAATGAAACCCCCCCTCGGTGGTACACTTGCCTGGTCTGGTTGTTATAGCTGCTGCATCTTGCTTTACTGCTGTTGCTTACTACTACTATACTGAATTGTATAGAACATAGATATACTTAATCACGTCTATATCCCCGACAGGGTACTCGTAGGTGAAAGTGCACTACCCAGATTTAGAAAGTAGTTTTGTTGGTCCACCTTATTAGGGAGCAAACCTATTGGCGTACTGCCAATGTGTGTGGACTGTATTAATAGCAAACATTTCTGTAATAAAAACCTAAATTCCATCAGCCAGCATCTCTGTTCGTATGGAAGCTACAATCTCTGCAGTATATTTAGAACCGTAAACCTCGTAAAATCTAAGACTCTTTTAGATTTTACGAGTTTTATAATAAAAATGATGTCTGTTCTTGCAGTTTGTAAGTTGATATAACTTAAAGCATAATATTTACACAAATTGTCGAGTTTCCTGTTCCAAAGAAAAAGAGAATTAAAATAAATCTGATTATGTAAATATACTTGGAGGCACTTCGGTGCATGAACGTGGCAGTACGGGTACGGTTCTCAGACACTGCTTTTTGTAAATCGTAGGTACTAAAGTCATTTTCAATGGTTCGTTAATAAAAGGTATGCAGTTGTAGTACTCGTAGTTGGAATGTGTTTAAATTGTATTCTCGGTTCAAGATGCTCTCGAACTAAACCATATAATCATAACATGGTATAAACCAAAGTCAAATATTGGATGGAATCAGGCGAAAGTCCATGACAAAGCAATGGTAAATATATGATGTTCAAACTTTTTAAATTCATAGCATTATTTCGCCAAAATAGAAGCCACTATGTTGACGTTGTAATGTCTTCTATTTTAGCGAAATAATGCTATGAATTTAAAAAGTTTTAACATCATATTTACCATTGCTAAACCAAAGTCGTTTCCGCGTGGCTGTCCATCTGTATGTATGCTTAGATTTTTAAAACTACGCAACGGATTTAGATGGGGTTTTCAGCAATGGATTAAATGGTTCTGGAGGAAGGTTTAAGTGAGTAGTGACTAAGTATTTGTCAATTGGGCATCCGCTAGTTTGTGTATAAATGACTACTAACTACGTTTAATAATAACAATTCACACGTTGTTTTAATCACTAAGCTAATGATATTAACTATTTATTAGTACTTCTAAAGTGTCATTACTGTTGAAACCTGCATATAAAATATCACCTACCTATAGCCCCGAAGGGGTAGGCAGAGGTACATTACACAACCACACTTTGCTAGCAATTTTATTGGTCCCACGTAATGGGAAGCAGCTACAATAAAAATGGCGAGCAAAGAAAAACAAACAAGCAGCTTTCCATACTAACAATTTGATTGATGGTTTTTTTTTGTCTAAGACCTAATTACTGAACCGATTTTGAAAATTCTTTCATTATACGTAGCTACATTATACCTGCAAACTATATCACATGGATGGAGTATATAATATATAGGTACATAGTAAATAATGTAGATAGTGATAACGTTCGGCACGTATCTAACATAAACCTTCTTCGTACAACAACACACAGCAGCTCAGTTAACATTCGCATCACATCGCACTAACAAAAGTTTAATTTAGCTCGCGCTGACAGGCGGCACTCGACACTATAAAGGTCGTCCCACACGTGTCACACGACACAAGCGGTTTTTTAAACATCTGCCATTTAGAAACTTATGAACTCCGTTTGCCGTTTCTGGCTTTTCATATAATATTAATAAAGTTTAGTTTTATAATATTTAAGTTAAGGTACGAGTACGGTACCTTCTTAAACATTTTCTCTGTCTGTCTGACTGTCTAGAGATAGACAATACAAGACAGACAGATGTCTATTCTGACGGTCTGTTTGTTCCGGCTTAATTCTGCAACTGCAGTTAACTTAAGCTTCCTTTTATCCCGAGAAAGTGTTAACGTTGGTATTTGCAACTAGAAACCTGCTTAACGTGGGTGAAGTGGTGGACACCAGCTTGGTTATTAATTAAAAAATAACGGTCAAATCCGTGTCGAGCCACGCATAAGATAGAGCTCTGTACTTACCCATAAAAGCCTCTATAACTTCTCAAATAACAGAGTTAAACCATCCGGTCATCACGATTTTTTTCAGATTCTTCACGTAAGACGTTTTGATTTTAGAGGGGCAGGGGGGGGGGGGGATGTCCTGTTTTCACAAAAACATGCTCTTCAAACCTAAATACTCGTATCTCGCAAATTAATGCCTAAAGAAAAAAAAACATCTTAGCAACCTCTCAACGTTTATAAAAGACCAAAGAAGTAATCCTTATGCGAAGTAGGCAAATGGCGACTTAGGCAAACAGATACTTAGACTAAAAGCTAATCGAAAATGAAGTTTAGTCATAATGCGAAGTGATCGTTCTGCGTATTAGGTATTATACCCCGCGTAAAGCATTTAATGATACTCATATACTACACATACTACATACGGCTTTTTCCTCCTGGCCAAACTGATTTGCCAAACTGATTTGCCAAACTGATTTGCCAAACTGATTTGCCAAACTGATTTGCCAAACTGATTTGCCAAACTGATCTGCCAAACTGATTTGCCAAACTGATTTGCCAAACTGATTTGCCAAACTGATTTGCCAAACTGATTTGCCAAACTGATTTGCCAAACTGATTTGCCAAACTGGTTTGTCCACGAGGAATTAAGTGTCCTGGTGGCCAAACTCAATATAATCTACCACCTACATACCGGGGTAGACGTGAGAAAAAAAATAATCATCCCCAATTTACGTGTAGGGCTCGTATCCCAAAAAAATAATTTTTGAATTTTATTTTAGCACTTTGTGAAGGTTATAAAACAAGTGTCCATTTTGTAGATAGTGGAGTGGTCTTACTTGTTCCTGATTGGTTGGTGGTCGATGCAATAACGCCAGTACCTACTTAAGTTCCTAGATTTTTAATAAGAAACTTCAAATCTTTTGCTTAATTCACCTGCAACAGGTAATTACAACGACGATACTGGCGAAAAATGGGTCAATAATATCTCTGCCTTCTACTTCGAGGAAACATCCATGGTTAGCCCTGGAGCATCCTGGAGTATCTGACGTCTTACATTCCCGGAATAGCACGTAAGATATTGGAAGCTAAAATGGTCATGTATGTAAAATCGATGAATAAATGAATAATATTTTGGCACAGGTAAATTAAGGTATCGGGTATAGCGTGTCCCCTGTCGTTTTGTACCTCAGTAACGTTTGATGAGTTCCCGCTCTTTGAGACCATTCACTGTGAGAGAGGTCCTCGTGAATGTCCTTTTCAAAGCAGACCCTCGCCTCGACTCGCTGCGGGACGGGAGAGTGATTGTCATGAATGAATGGAGGCGACCAGTACTAGTATAATATGTATAATCTATGGAGGCAACCCTTAAAAATAGAGGTGACGCACAACATTATCCGAATTACTCTGTTGTATTTAATCTGTATGTGTATTTTTTTCTAATCAATAACATGTGGTTATCTTTACAGAGTTATTGATTTTAAAAACGTGTTGATAGTTCTTAACCAATTTTAGTAGTGTATGCTGTGATTATAAACCTTGAACTACGATATTATGTAGAATTATTATCATACTACTCATTCTCCTGTATAGCACAGGAACTAATAATAAAGTCTTAATACAGTTTGTAAGCAATTAATATCATTTATTACAGCACATGTCTCACATCTCACCTGATGGAAATATTGAAACTTGTGTGAAGTTCTTGTCAGCACAGCGCGGGGCGGTGCTGGGGCGGTGCGGCGACGCGGCGGCGGCGGCGGCGTGGTCGCTGCGTCTTTGATGAAGGACGGTAATTGGAACATACATTGGTTATACCTGTTTAGTAGAAGCTGCCGTAATTATTTTGTACTACACGGAGTTAGACAGGAAATTATTGCTTATAATATGGCGACTAGGAGCTATATTTGGTTTAGCCCGCATATTATCTGGGGGATTAATGTTGTCTAAACTCAGCATACAAAAATAAAAAAACATTTGATTAATAAAGTCATGCTTAAAAAGTTTCGTTGAAAAATAATTAATTAATAAGGCTCAGCTTAATTGAGGATTTCAGTAGAAGAGGTCGGTGACGTCATTAAAATAAAATTAACATAAATACATTAAGCAGAGTCATTAATGTTTCTGAAAGAAAATTAATAAAATGAAATTTAATAAACGGTTTAATTAGATTTTTTTTAACGGCCTCAGTGGTCTAATCTCTTGAGCGTACGATTTACGAGCGACTGTTACCCTGGGGGGTCCACGATACGATTCCCGGGGCGGGTCGGATATTTATACGATCTGCAAATTATTTGTATCTGAATTTGGACGATTCACAGAAGTATTCCTATAATTTATCTACTATATTTTTATAATGTAACTCTCCCGAGTTTGAGATGGTGATCAATGACGTATAATCAGTATGTAGGTATATTATTATCTCAACTTTGATCACACAGATTTACAATAACGTAGTAATTAATGAAGTCTGATGATGGTTTCAAGGTACGCTATAAAAATGAATAAGTATAAGTTAAGAATAAATGGCACTGTGGTTAAACTTTATGCCGTAAAAGTAGGTCCATGAGGAATTCCAGCTAAATCTCTTTACAATTCGCTTAAAGACCTCCAATTGCCAAATAGTTTCAGTAAGCTCTTTACTACGTCGAATATCCAAAGCGGTACTGTTAGGGAACACGTCGCATGGCGTAGATGAGCACTGAGTAGTCACACGGTGGCCACCGTAAACCTATATCTGAGTCGCAAGTCTCAGTCGCCTGCGATGTGTTCCCCACTTTATCACGCTATGGACCCGGTACCCGCACGCTGAATCCATGGAGAGCTTAGTATTAGATATCTCTCTGCCATCACAATGTGCAGCTTCTACGACTACGATTGTTACATCTGAACCATGAACATGTTCATAAATGACATGTCTGTTTCAGTAACTATCCAGGCAAACGCATACAAATTGCTCACTTTGTAGAACTCGAGCTATTTAGCCTGCACTTGACAACAAAGAGTTGACGAAAGTAAATCCAACACAAATTTACTTTGAATAAAATAAATTAAACATTAAAAGTAATGTTAGCTCTTCTTTTTTTCCTACATAAGTAGTTACTGTACTAAAGTTTGTTTTTTTGTTATGTGAAACTGATCTTGAAGTATTTAGGCATAAGTATAGATACAACAGTCTGGAGGTAACCGCAAGCTATTTGATAAGCTCACACTTGTCGGCGATATGCAAATAGTATCACAAGCCCTTTTAAAAATTGCGTCCAACTACAAAATATCGATCTCACAATACATCTCTATAATTATGTGCGTATTTTACATAAAAAATACAAAGTTACAAATCTAAAACGTTCGTAATCACATCCATTATTTAAAGTTCCGACCGTTCTAAATCAAATGAGCGCTGAACTGATGCGTCGAGCTGAGTCGCGCAATGCTCAATACAGATTACTTGGCGTTTTACTGAATTAATGAACGACATAATTAAAAGGTCCCTTTATCGCTGTTGTATTCGATAAGGACGTTCCTCGCAGCGTTCATTATTTATAGACTCGGTGTAAACAAACCTCCCTAATAATAATATCTGGATATCTGCTACAGAGGCAGTTATTCCTATAAATCTGATGAATAAAGCATTGTTTAAACGTTAAAAATATTAAAGTAGATACACGAGATATTACAACATGAACATAATTAAACTGTGAGCCGCGTTTGAAGCTGAAATTACATTTATTGATCTCTTCCTGTTTGCTGCGTCTACTTACGTAATTGAAAGTTTATAAATAAGATCATTAATCTTTTTATCTGTTCAAAGAATAAAGCAAATTACGAATCGTGCAGTAACCGGTTTTGTAGCTAAACGGAGTACTTACAACGTAATGAACAGCAAACTGTGACACAAGGTTCATACTTGACGCGTTAAACTCCGTCTTTAAACTTAAGATGCTCGTGTGAGTGAGTTAGTGAGGTGTCTCTACCCTCAAGTCGGTTATATTTTAATTAACTTCTGTACCTAACGTACTCGATACACTGACTCTGACTGAGCGTAAATCTGAGTTGATTACATACACATACACCTCCGAGCTCCACCTCGTTTGAACGTCTCGTTGGAAACATTAACCGCAAATGGAGTGAGACGAGCTCCGACTGCCTCATGTTGATATATATATATACGAGTACAAGAGTAGGTATAACTACTTTGTTGTAGTTCAATTTTTATTACAGACATTTTATTCTTGTTATCCAATATTAAGAGATTGGCAGAGCTGTTTGTTATCTATAACATAAACACGACTTTGTATGTTTATTCCATTTAATTAATGATTAAATTGTTCAGTACTGACAAGAAAGCCTAATTTGGTATTACATATAAATACTACGTCGTCATATATATAAACATGAGGGGGACGGTTGAGGTTACGGCTATGTTTGGTGTATGTGTCAATATTCTCATTATAGGCCAACACTTTTGACGTCATACCAACGTATTTTAAGAATCTGTATTCGGGGTAAATAATACATTTTGTACAGAAAACTTGTCGACCCCGCTTACGTATTCCCGCACCACTCGCTGTGTTTGCAGATGAAATCCCGAACTGAGTACAATAGCACAAGGAAACCAGGAGGCTGTCCCTGACGCGTAGGTATATTGTGTCGTCGCTTCTCTTTGATGTTGTATTAAAAGATTGTGGCTCAACTGTCAGGTAAGAGGTCACGTAATCCACCGCGGATACAACACCGACAAGGGTTTCAACGCGGTATATTATTTTCTTTATTTATGTATATTGTGATAATATTCCTACTCAGCTTCTATCGGTCGCCGGTCGCAGTGTGATCAACAACTGTATATTATTTTACGATTCAAATCAGTAGTTTGTGAGATTCGGTCAAACAAACAAACTTCAGGTTCACCATGCCTTTTCCCAACCTAGTTGAGATCGGTTTTTCTATCTAACTGCGGTACGGCTGAACTTCGATAACGACTGCTATTAGATGTTCATTTTATAACAACCGGGACCAGTGACGGCTTATCGTGCTCTTCGCTCTTCGAGACACGCAGGGGTCTTAATGTCTAAAGAAATGGTCAATCATCCTAAGACCTTTGCAATGTTTAACCTACTCGGTTACCATTAAGCCACGAGCCCCTCATAATAATATGTACAAAGATAATAGTTTAATTGTTATCTAAACTATAATATAATTGTCTCCGTTTCAACTTGCAGACTGGGGAGAATTTGTTTCGTCTCTCTACATCTCTACATCTACGGGTTCTGTCAGTTCATGTTTGCGGCCGTATTTATCAACCAATTTTCATGAAACTTTCCACACACACTCCTTGCTTACAATGAATAACATTTTCATGATATTTTTTAGATTGGATGACAAATGAAAGAGTAATAAAGAAAATTGAAGAAGAAATTTTCTAAACAAAGCCGCTCCTGAAGTCTATGGTTCACAGAACCACTAGTTATAACTAGGTACTTACTAGTGATTCTGTGAACCGTAGACTACGGGAGCGGCTTTGTTTATTTTTAAATTGTATTTATTTGCATGAATTTTGATTTTATTTATATGGGTAGCTATGGTTACTATTACATTCTTGACAGACCGTAGACTTCGGGAGCTTTGTTTAGAAAATTTATTTTACAATTTTCTTTATTACTCTTTCATTTTTCATCCAATCCAAAAAATATCATTTAGGTGTTATTCATTGTAAGCAAGGAGTGTGTGTGTAAAGTTTCATGAAAATCGGTTGATAAATACGGCCGTAAACATGATCTGACAGAACCCGTAGATGTAGAGATGTAGTGGTACAGACGAAAGAAGTTCTCCCCAGTCTGCAAGTTGAAACGGAGACTTTGGTCGCTTCACTCCCTCAGTCAATAACAATATCAGATTCTCTACGTGGATTCGCGATGTTTACCTAATAAATAAAACTGCCCGGAGGTTTCACGTAGGAACTAACATCAGTTCTGAATTTAGGTTCCCTCCTCCCTCTAGGATATAGGTGTGATTAAATGTGAATAAATAATGCTGTAGCAATCTCATCCACATTCCAGTAATGTTTATATTTCACTTGGTATATTTTATATGTAACTCTATAAAAGCTGTCTGCACATTACAAATACGATTCCAATAACGTTTTGTAGTGATGACTTGCGATGCAGGTGCAGTTGTGTCACAGAGCAAAATAAACTAAACAGAGATTCAACTAAGAACAAATGCCCAAATCGGTCGCACCACTACAGGCACGCAGGACATGTGTGCATGTCCACTGGCTGCATGTCGCGTACACGGTGAGACTGGCAACGTTAACACACTCACGCGCACAGCCAGTGTAGACTTATAGGCAAGCGGCAAGCCCCCGAAAAAGTGCGTAGAAATGAAAATGACTGACCAATCACTAAAAATGCGAATGCGTCTATACAAATTTGTAATTTTTATAACCTTGGACCAAAAGGAGTCAATTGGCAAGAAAACAAAATTTGTGCGGGTGGGTAATTGTTATGAACAAATTAATTTGTTAACTGATAAAAAGTTGGTTTTAATATTGGAAAATGATTTCTAAGGGTAAAACGGGCAAAATAAGACACTTTTACTCTTGTGGTTTTTTTTCGAAAAAATGCGTTTTAAAGAAGTTACAACCATTTTTAAGCGCAGAAATGGTCAAATATTTTTTTTTTCTCTCGGCGATTTTTGATCGAATTCAAAAAAATTCTGCGGCAGAATACTTCTCAGATCTTAAGCTTCAACTGACTATTTTTCAAAATAAGAAAATAATATATACATTTTTCACATTGTAAAATCTATTTATTACAAAATATTTGTCTTATTTTGCCCGTTGTACCCTTAGAAATCACTTTCCAATATAAAAACTAACTTTTTATCAGTTAACAAATTAATTTGTTTATAATTCAGATTGTCAGTGATTGGTCAGTCATTTTAGTTTTTCAGGGGGTTTGACGCTTGCCTATTAGTGCGACGCGAGTTGTTTGTGTGCAATTCTGCACATTGCGCATTGTTAGGAAGCTGAAATTCTATTCTGTTTATTCTACTCTGTGGTTATATCGTCTCGTGTCATTTTATGACATGGCTTTAAAGCTGAGTGTAAATAGTGTTGTCTATTTTACGTCAATCCCCGGCATAATCCTGTTTAGTGTCACCTGTCGCCGCACGCGACCCTTCGGGTACCTTCACACAGGGAGGATACGAAGGAAACTACGTACGAGAACTTCGTCCCTACTCCCTGCTTAGTTTGACGACAATAATGTACCTACTCGTAGTATGTATTCTGTTGTGTGTATTGTGTAACGGGTCTTTTATGCGATTTACGAGTCGGGTAATAAAGAGGTATGTATATATCTTAATAATCGTGTAAAATACCCGTTTGTCTTAAGTTTATAATGTTTAAAACACGCGAATGTTTAAAAAAGTTCTTTGTAAATACTATATAAGTCGATTGTCTAAGTATGTTATTAATACTATGTAGGTATATCTCTGTACTTGAAAGCAATGAGAGCGCGATCTAGAATGTAATGTGAATGTGAGCATGCCGGGCGCCACTGGAAATTCCCTATGTGCTCACCAGATGCGCGCGCAAGGCAATTCACGTATGAGCGAAAATAAAAAACAAAAGACAAACAAAAAATGTGACCAGAGTATTCATCTTGTCGGGGAAAGGCCGCGGGTTCCAGTGCTGCCGATGAACATTTCAGTTTTTCTGATTTATAATTTCTATCTAAATAATGAAGTAAGTATGTATGTATTTAAGTTTATTTTTTTATATTTAATTTGCTTGTCTCTGTGTTAACTAGCAAGATTACCAGCCAGATTAAACCTTTGTTAGTACTTACATACTCCGCCGTTGGAATTACTCGTACCTTCTGCGTGTGCACCAGAGACGCCCGGCAACGGACGTAAGAGCGGCCGGAATTAAAAAAAAAACTATTCTGTGCTTTGTTACCTAATTCTGATAATAGGTGTAAAGTAATTCCTCGGACACCAAACGATCGTATATTTGCGATGATTTATAAGTAAACATGTGGTGGGGCGGGGCCCCAAGAGATTAGACTACGTCCTCGCCGTCCGCCCTGGACCCCAACTTGACCACGGTAACGCAGTGGCAAGTTGGGTGACCGAACGTCGAAATCAAAACTTGAGTGGCCAACACAGAAGGAATTGTGCTTACTATGAAGCCTGAAGAGACCCCCGGTCCTGACACTGCCCTTCCCCGGGCAGTCTCAGCCGACGACATATTGCGCGAACAACGGACTTCGATGCCTTTAGATTTGGGGGCTCGCGTCGCGCCGCCTAGTTGCAGCGCGACGTCGACGCCCCAAGGAAATGTTGCTGCTGGGACTGACGATGGGTCAGCTCCCAGTAGTGTGAGGGGTAAGGGCCCTTCTTCTTCGCAGAAGAGGACCCTCGAGAAGGGGGGGCTGCCGCGCGACCGGAGCACTAGTTGCTCTGGGTGGGGGTCCCTCCTCTCCAGCGATTCGGAGGAGGAGGTGCCGGTGAAGACGGTGCGCACGCGTCTCGACGCCTACAGAAAGCGCCCGCCAACACCACCCCCGTCATCTGTGCCGTCCCTGCGCAGTCGCAGGGATATCGGTGTGCCGCCCGCGCGGGAGATAATGAGTATTTTCTCCCGCATGAACGCGGCCATGCGGGGGAGTAAAAACATGTCGGGGAGGAAGAAGATTGTGGCTTCACTGGTGGATGAAGCCCAATCCTCCCTCGACAAGCTCCTCGAGCGGAGCGTCACAGAGGAGGAGGCGAAGCTCCGCAAGCAGGTTGCGAGCCTGGAGGTGGAGCTCACTGCCTCCCGAAAGGAGATGGAAGATCTCCGTCGGGAGGTCGCTGAGCTAACCAAAGCGGTCAAGACACCTCCAGGTCCCATGCCGCCTCCTCCTCTGACGGCTGGACCAGCGCCGAAGACGGCGCCTAGGACCGCGCCCACCATGGCGCCCGGCTCGCCGCCGAAGCCTGTACCGACTACGGTGCAGGTCCTGACGGCGATCGAGAGGCGCCTCGCGGTCCTGGAGGACCGGGCGTACCGCCCTCCGCTAGCGCGTCCCGCGTTTTCATACGCGGCGGCTGTTGGCGGTGCTCCCGCTCCGGGTCCAAGCGGCACACCCGCTGTCCGCCGCCCCGCTCCGCCCCCGTCCGCTTCGGTGAGCCGGATACCGGCCGAGACCGCGGCCCAGGCGCGGAAGGCCAAGGGGCGCGGCAAGAAGAGTGGCACCCCTGCCGCCTCCTCTTCCTCTATCGTCGCTCCCGCTGCTTCCTTACACCCCTCCAGACGGGAGGGATGGGAAGTAGTGGGAGCCAAGAAGAGGAAGACGAAGGCCGCAAAGAAAGCGGCCAAAGCCGCCGCGGCGAAGGCGCCGAAGAGGCCCCGCCCTCCTCGCTCCACCGCCGTCGTCCTGACGGTGACGACGGTAGGTGTGGAGAAGGGGGTGGGGTACGCCGACGTACTGAGGACTGTGAAGTCATCAGTCAACCTTTCGGCCCTCGATATACAGGGGGGGCTCCGGTGCAAGAAGACACGCACCGGGGCTCGCCTCCTCGAGGTCTCCGGCGCCTCCGGCGGCCCTAAAGCTGACGCCCTAGCGGCTCAGCTTAGGGACGCGCTGGACCAAGAAGCCGTCCGCGTCACCAGGCCCACCAAATGCGCCGCATTGCGCATCACGGGTCTGGATGACGCGGCCACGACGGAGGAAGTTGTCTCCGCCGTCGTGGAGGCGGGCGGCTGCCCCCGTGACCAGGTGAAGGCTGGAGATATCTCCTTCGGCTCCACTGGTCACGGGATGACAGTCGTCCAGTGCCCCGTCGCGGCGGCACTGAAAGTGGCGGACGGACGAAGCCTCCTCGTAGGGGGCTTCCTAAAGGCGCAGGTGCACCTCCTTCGTGCCCGGGAAACCAGATGTTTCCGGTGCATGGTGGTGGGGCACTTAGGAGTGCAGTGTACAGCGGAAGTCACCGTGGGCGATCGGTGCTTCCGCTGCAGCCGGCCCGGTCACAAGGCAAGTGCCTGTGACGCCCCGCCTCGCTGCTTTAGATGCGAGGCGGAGGGCAAGACCGCGGATCACCGGGTCGGCAGCACAACCTGCGCCGCCTCGAGGCCAAAACCTCGTCCGTCCGCTGAGAGCGGTGGGGGTGCCGCCCTTGCGCGGCCAGTTGTTTCGCGGCGGGATGCGGTTATGGACGTCAATTAATGTCTGACGCCCGTATCCGTATCCTGCAAGTGAATTTGAACCACTGCCGTGCTGCTCAGGATCTTCTGTACCAGAGCATCCGGCAGTGGTCCATAAACTTAGCCGTGGTCGCCGAGCCGTACTACGTCCACCCGGGAAGCCCGGTGGACGAGGACGGCTCGGCCTGTTGTATCTTTGGGGGGTCCGCCGCAGACAACTCGCGCCTTGCGATCATTGCAAGGGGCCGCGGGTGTGTTGCGGCGGACTATGATGGGTTGGCAGTCGTGGCCACCTACATCTCGCCGAACATTGACGAGTCTCAGTTTGAGCTACGGCTCACTGAGCTCGACGTCGTCTTCGCTGCGTGCCGTCCTCGCCCTGTCCTGCTCCTGGGAGACTTCAACGCCTGGAGTGAGGCGTGGGGCTCCCGGGAAACCAGGGACAGGGGGAGGCTTCTTGAGGACTGGACCAGAACACGTGGTCTGGAGGTCCTCAACCGGGGGAATGTCGCCACCTTTTGGCGGCGGGGGGGGGAATCGATCGTGGACGTAACGTTCGCATCCCCTGACCTCGCCGCCCGTATTACAGGCTGGCGCGTGGAGGAGGGTGAGGAGACGCACTCGGATCATCGGTACATCCGGTTCGATGTCGTCCCCCCACCTGACCTCCCACAGCCGGTGGCAAATCCCCCGGATCCGCGTTGGGCACTTCACCATCTGGATCGGGAGGCTCTCCTGGAGGCATCCATCGTGCAGGCCTGGATTCCAGCGCCGGACCGGCCTGCCGATGTGGATGCCGAGGCGGAGTGGTTCAGGAGAGCCATGTCGCAAATCTGTGATGCGGCGATGCCTAGGGTTACACCCAGACCGGCCAGGAAGCAGGTGTACTGGTGGTCGCCGGAGATTGCAGAGCTGCGCGCAGCATGCATCTCCGCCCGCCGCCGGTACACCAGGTTTCGCCGGAGGCGTCGCCGCCCAGACGACGCGGCAGCCCGAGAGGCGGAGCTTTTTCAGGCATACAGGGAGGCTAAAGGTAATCTCCAGGAGACGATAAAGCGGGCCAAGACGGCGGCCCGCGAGGAGCTCCTGGAGACCCTGCAGCAGAACCCATGGGGGCGCCCGTACCTACAGGTCAGGGAGAAACTCCGACCTAGGGCGCCCCCACTGACCCAGAGTCTCCAGCCGCAGCAGCTGGAGCGGGTCATGGGCTCCCTGTTTCCGACGAGCGCGGAGGAGCACGTCCCTCCGCGCATGGCTCCGTCTCTGCCCGACGCGGATAGCACCAGCGAAGACGACGTACCCGAAGTCAGGGTGGGGGAGCTAGGTGCGGCAGTACTCCGGCTTAAACGCCGGAAAATCACTGCCCCCGGACCCGACGGCATTCCTGGCCGTGCATGGGTCCTGGCCCTCGAAGAACTCGGGCCTCGACTGATGGGGCTCTTTAGCGCATGCCTCGAAAGGGGCCAGTTTCCCAAGGTGTGGAGGACGGGGAAACTGGTCCTGATCCGTAAGGCGGGGCGGCCGGTGGACTCACCGTCCGGATACCGGCCGATCGTGTTGCTCGACGAGGTGTGTAAGCTCTTTGAGCGAATTATCGCGGAACGCCTCGTCGAGCATCTCACGAGTGTGGGGCCAGACCTGGCGGATAACCAGTTCGGTTTCCGTCGGGGACGCTCCACCGTGAGCGCGATCATGCGCGTGAAGAGCCTGACGGAGGAAGCAGTCTCGCAGGGCAAGGTGGTGGTGGCGGTGTCTCTTGACATCGCCAACGCGTTCAACACCTTGCCATGGAGCTGCGTTAGGGAGGCGCTCGTGTATCACGAAACGCCTCTCTACCTCCGTCGTATTGTCGGGGCCTATCTCTCAGAGAGGGCCATAGCTTTCCCCAGCTGGCTCGGGCCAGCTCGGCGAGATGTGTCGTGCGGTGTTCCGCAGGGGTCGGTCCTGGGGCCGCTTCTGTGGAACATCGGCTACGACTGGGTGCTGCGGGGTGCGTTGCCTAGGGGTGTCGGCGTAACGTGCTACGCCGACGATACCCTCGTCACGGCGCGGGGTGCAACGTACCAGGAGGCAGCACTCAAGGTCACGACGGGTGTTGCTCGAGTCGTGGGTCGGATACGGCAGCTGGGACTGGAGGTGGCCTTGCACAAGTCCGAGGTTCTGTGTTTTCACAGACCTCGGAACGGTCCACCCGAAGGTTCCAGCATAAATGTGGGAGGCGTTAGCATCGGCATCAAGCCCTCGATGAAGTACCTAGGGATCGTACTTGATAGCCGATGGAACTTCGGACCACATTTCCGAAGTTTGGTCCCCAAGGTGACGCAGGCATCGGTCGCGCTTTCGCGACTGATGCCCAACCTAAAGGGACCCAACGCCTCCTGCAGGAGACTGTACCTGGGGATCGTGCGGAGTATGGCCCTATACGGGGCTCCCGTATGGGCGGATAGGTTGGCGGTCAAGGGGAACGTGACTCTGTTAAACAGACCACTTAGAACCTTGGCCGTCAGAACCGTACGGGGGTACCGCACGATCTCCGGAGAGGCTGCATGTCTCCTAGCCGGGACCCCTCCATGGGACCTGGAAGCGAGAGCCCTTGCGTCATTGTTCCAATGGCGCAAGGAGGCGCTGGAGCGGGACCACAGGCCTGCGTCTCGAGAAATCGAGGACCAGCGGTCCCAACTCCGCCAGGATCTCATGGAGTCATGGAGGGTGCGACTTGAGCAACCCAAGGGGGGTGCCATCTTCATCGCGGCGGTGAGACCGATCATGGATGATTGGCTGCAGAGGCAGCATGGTGACCTCACGTACCGTGCGACGCAGGTGGTTGCCGGGCATGGATGCTTCGGTAGCTATCTGTTTCGCATGCATCGTGAGGTCACACCCCGGTGTCAACACTGCGAGGTTTCCGACGACGACACCGCACTCCACACGTTGGTGGAGTGCTCAGCGTGGGCGAGTCAGCGCCGGGACCTCGTAGTGGGTCTGGGCGTGGATACCCTCTCGCTGGGGACCATGCTTCAAGCCATGGTATCCAGCGGGAGTAGGTGGAACGCGGCCGTGTCCTTCTGCGAGCAAGTCATGCTCGCGAAGGAGGCGGCCGGGAGGGAGAGGGAGCGTACCCTCCCCGCCGAGTTCCGTAGTCGGCGGCCAGGCCGCCCCAGACTACGCGACTACGCCCAAGACTATCGTCCTCCATGATCGGGGCCTGAGGACGGCGGGATCGCCACCCACCGTCCTTACAGAAGCAGGCTAGAAGGGTTGCGTGCTGCGGGGCCTCTTGCCCCATAGCACGCAACCAGATTCACTCACTGACGCGGGATAAAACCCGACCCCAATGACGCGGGATTCTCGTCCCGACCAAACACCCGCAGAGACCACAGGGGTGGTCAAAGTCCGCCGGGCGCCACTGGACATACCCTCTGCTAGTAACCAGGGACGCCCGGCAACGGACGTTAGAGCGGCCGCGGCCTTGGGCCGCGGAATTAAAAAAAAAAAAAAAAAAAAAAAAAAAGTAAACATGTGGTGTTAGGATAATGAATCAGACTATTTGTGTTGCGGTGGAATTACCTATTATTTAAAGGAATAAATTTAAATGCACAGCAAAAAACTTATCGCCTCTCAATTTATAAGCTGCAGATAAACTGTTTTTACAAGCAAATATTTTTTTTCCCTGCAAACAAACCAATTATTTAACAATACTAGTAGGTACCTACTAGAAACAATTCATAAATATTCATCAATAGTGTGTTGTATTTTTTCTTCAAATGCGTCAAAAATGTACTAAGCGTACAAAAATATGATTTGCACATCAAAATTTACTGATTGCACAGCAAATCTTAACGAAGTTTTAGGGCGATCCAACTTGGATAGGTTAAAGTTTTCGTGGTTATTTATTTTAAAACCTAGAAATGGTCTTAGATCAATTCGACTTGGGTAGGTTAGCTTAGCTTAGTATTCTTATGCTGGAGGGTGCGACTTGAGCAACCCAAGTGGGGTACCACAATCATCGCGGCGGTGAGACCGATCATGGACGATTGGCCGCAGAGGCAGCATGGTGACCTCACGTATCGTGCGACGCAGATCGTTACCGGGCATGGATGCTTCGGTAGCTATCTGTTTCGCATTCGTCGTGAGGTCACACCACGGTGTCAACACTTCGAGGTTTTCGACGACGACACCGCACTCCACACGTTGGTGGAGTGCTCAGCGTGGGCGAGTCAGCGCCGGGACCTCGTATTGGGTCTGGGCGTGGATACCCTCTCGCTGGAGACCATGCTTCAAGCCATGGTCTCCAGCGGGAGTAGGTGGAACGCGGCCGTGTTTTTCTGCGAGCAAGTCGTGCTCGCGAAGGAGGCGGCCGAGAGAGAGAGGGAGCGTACCCTCCCCGCCGAGTTCCGTAGTCAGCGGCGAGGGCGCCGCAGACTCATCTACGCCCAAGACCATCGACCTCCATGATCGAGGCCTGAAGACGGCGGGGTCGCCACCCGTCGTCCTTACAGAAGCAGGCTAGAAGGGTTGTGTGCTGCGGGGCCTTTGCCCCATAGCACGCAACCAGATTCACTCACTGACGCGGAATAAAACCCTACGCCAACGACGCAGGATTCTCATCCCGACCCAACCCCCGCAGAGACCACAGAGGTGGTCAAAGTCCGCCGGGCGCCACTGGAAATACGTTCTGCTAGTAACCAGAGACGTCCGGCAACGGACGTTAGAGCGGCCGCGGCCTTGGGCCGCGGAGCTAAAAAAAAAAAAGTGTGTGTGTCAGCTCCGACGCACGGAGTTTACTCCTCACTGGAGTTTACTCCTTAACTACGAGTATCTAACCATAACAAATTAGAAAGTTGTGCACTAGAGGTGCGCACCAAAAACGTGGCACGATTTTCGTTACTTGTTAGTAGGTTTTACCCCTCGGATTTTTCTCATACCGGGCGCCTTATATATGAAAATCGATTCTTAAGGAGTAAACTCCAATAAACTCCAATAATAATAATCTTAATACACTCACATCCAAATTAGAAAGTTGCGCACTAGAGGTGCGCACCAAAAACGTGACACGATTTTCGTTACTTGTTAGTAGGTTTTACCCCTCGGATTTTTCTCATACCGGGCGCCTTATATATGAAAATCGATTTTTAAGGAGTAAACTCCAATAAACTCCAATAATAATAATCTTAATACACTCACATCCAAATTAGAAAGTTGCGCACTAGAGGTGCGCACCAAAAACGTGACACGATTTTCGTTACTTGTTAGTAGGTTTTACCCCTCGGATTTTTCTCATACCGGGCGCCTTATATATGAAAATCGATTCTTAAGGAGTAAACTCCAATAAACTCCAATAATAATAATCTTAATACACTCACATCCAAATTAGAAAGTTGCGCACTAGAGGTGCGCACCAAAAACGTGACACGATTTTCGTTACTTGTTAGTAGGTTTTACCCCTCGGATTTTTCTCATACCGGGCGCCTTATATATGAAAATCGATTTTTAAGGAGTAAACTCCAATAAACTCCAATAATAATAATCTTAATACACTCACATCCAAATTAGAAAGTTGCGCACTAGAGGTGCGCACCAAAAACGTGACACGATTTTCGTTACTTGTTAGTAGGTTTTACCCCTCGGATTTTTCTCATACCGGGCGCCTTATATATGAAAATCGATTCTTAAGGAGTAAACTCCAATAAACTCCAATAATAATAATCTTAATACACTCACATCCAAATTAGAAAGTTGCGCACTAGAGGTGCGCACCAAAAACGTGACACGATTTTCGTTACTTGTTAGTAGGTTTTACCCCTCGGATTTTTCTCATACCGGGCGCCTTATATATGAAAATCGATTCTTAAGGAGTAAACTCCAATAAACTCCAATAATAATAATCTTAATACACTCACATCCAAATTAGAAAGTTGCGCACTAGAGGTGCGCACCAAAAACGTGACACGATTTTCGTTACTTGTTAGTAGGTTTTACCCCTCGGATTTTTCTCATACCGGGCGCCTTATATATGAAAATCGATTCTTAAGGAGTAAACTCCAATAAACTCCAATAAACTCCAATAATAATAATCTTAATACACTCACATCCAAATTAGAAAGTTGCGCACTAGAGGTGCGCACCAAAAACGTGACACGATTTTCGTTACTTGTTAGTAGGTTTTACCCCTCGGATTTTTCTCATACCGGGCGCCTTATATATGAAAATCGATTCTTAAGGAGTAAACTCCAATAAACTCCAATAAACTCCAATAATAATAATCTTAATACACTCACATCCAAATTAGAAAGTTGCGCACTAGAGGTGCGCACCAAAAACGTGACACGATTTTCGTTACTTGTTAGTAGGTTTTACCCCTCGGATTTTTCTCATACCGGGCGCCTTATATATGAAAATCGATTCTTAAGGAGTAAACTCCAATAAACTCCAATAAACTCCAATAATAATAATCTTAATACACTCACATCCAAATTAGAAAGTTGCGCACTAGAGGTGCGCACCAAAAACGTGACACGATTTTCGTTACTTGTTAGTAGGTTTTACCCCTCGGATTTTTCTCATACCGGGCGCCTTATATATGAAAATCGATTCTTAAGGAGTAAACTCCAATAAACTCCAATAATAATAATCTTAATACACTCACATCCAAATTAGAAAGTTGCGCACTAGAGGTGCGCACCAAAAACGTGACACGATTTTCGTTACTTGTTAGTAGGTTTTACCCCTCGGATTTTTCTCATACCGGGCGCCTTATATATGAAAATCGATTCTTAAGGAGTAAACTCCAAAAATTACTACTACTACTACTACTAGATTCTTAAATTGTTGCCAAAATGAATACATTCTGAGGCAATTATTTACTGCAGTATTTTTGCTAACGAAAGGGATTTTTTTAAAATACAGAACGTACGTTTTTTGATTAGCAGCTAAATACTACCCATATTTTAAATATGAGAAATTATTATAATCATTATTATTATCCTAATGGTGGAGGTTTTTAAAAAATGGGCGTCGATCACTTTGTAGTGAGGAATACGTCGACACCCTGGAGACGTGTCTCAGCTCACGGCACTGGGATTGTGGCGCATTACGATTTGTTTGATATTGAATTTGGGTGATATAAGTAACCAGCAGATGATGATATTGTTCGTGGCGAAGAAAATTAATGTGCTTTAAGTCTTAAACCATCAAGGTTTATCACACTTTATACACACTTACTACACTTATGTGGATATTACGATTAATTACGCTTTTATAAAATACTAGTGGTCGCCCGCGACTTAGTCCGCGTGGTAATTTGGATTTTTTCCCGTTCCCGTCGCGCCGCGATATATTTTGAACAATTCACACAATATCTTTATAAATTGTAGCCTATGTATTATTCTGATGTATAAGCTATATTATTGTAAAGTTTCATTAAAATCCATTCAGTAGTTTTTACGTGAAAGAGTAACAAACATCTATCCATCCATACATACTTACATACTTACATACTTACATATTTACATACTTACATACTTACATATTTAGTAGGACGTAATTAAGTCATTTAACAAAATACTCAGTGTATTGAAGTAACTGTTAACCAACATTATTTCAGTACACAATTATTTATAGGGTAATATTTTACTTATTCAATTTATCTCGAGTATCCTGTATCGATGTATCCTTTCCCCCACCCCCTCCCCTCGCACCTACATTGTTCTAGAAGGTGCCCACATTATATCGGAGAATGTATCTCAGTTAAATACTTTGAGTAAGTAAGTAGAATGATGGTACCTATACGGTAAATATTAGTACTAGTAGTCTCCTAACCTATTACCACGGGAACATATTATCGGGACATGAAGAAGTTCGTATGTTCTTCTAAATAAAATAGCTTTCTAATGGTTAAATTAATTAATTATTAAAATCCAAATAAATCTTTCAACACTTTAGCAAAAATATCTAAAAATAAATAATTGTGCGAAAATCCAAAACGATGTAAGAATTAAGATCCATATTTGAAGCCGAGGGTACAAATATTATTCATTTATTCGTAGTTCGTACCCTGACACGAAAGTTCCTAATCAAGTTACGAGTTAGCGATAAGTTATTGGTTCCGAGTTAACTATGAAATATGGCGACGGCGACGTTGTCATTCCATACGAAATACTAACTGTCATCTCATGAATCATCTTACTTCCTCTCTCTCCCGCTGGCCTATCTTGTGTCTGTCAGTATCTCAGTGAGTAAATGAATAAAATAAAATATAAAATATAATAACGTTTATTATCTTTGAAATTTTTAGAAAATTATTTAGATTCGTCAAAAGTTGGTGTTCGTTGCATTTTGGAACCCTCGGTAGAGTCCTACCGAGGGTTCCAAAATGCAACGAGACTGAGAAGAGCCCTCAAGAAACTCAGTTCGGCTTTTTTCCAAAATATTTCATCTTAAATCTAATACAGAGTTATTTAGAAAGGAGCAATTCGTGTTACAACCAGGCAGCCTTGTCATCTAAGAAATCATTAATACTATAATAAGCTTTATGGCACAATTTACGTTTTATTAGTTTTTTAAATTTATTAACAGATAAATTTGCTATTTCGGTTGTCAATGTATTGTACATTCGAATAAAGTTCCCCACAAAAGAATTACTCACTTTCATCATTCACCGAGCCTTTTCCCAACTCAGTTGGGGTCGGCTTTCCAGTCTAACTGCGATTCGGCTGAACTTCGATATTTTTTATATATTTTTTTAAGTCGCGCACGGTGTGAGTGGGATACAACCTTGTCTCAATAACCGCTCCGTGACGTCATAAATCAAAAAAAGTCTACAAACTACGTCACCAACATGGCCGCCAATCCCATTGTCATCTTGCGCGGCTTATACTTTTAAATACTAGTCTAAAATGAAATTATTATTCAGGGTATACACAAATTAATAGACATACCGTCGTTTTTTTTTATAATAATCTTGTTTTTATTTTTGAATCGAAGAATTACTCACTTTATGAAGCCTAAATTTAGGAACAGCCAGTTTATCCTTATTTCTTAAGTTTAGATTATGATTATCACTATTTTTCACAAATTTACTTTTGTTCTTGTGGGTATACAATAAAATTTCATAAATATACTGTGAATACACTGTAAGGATGTTAATATGCTTAAACTTATCTCTTAATGACTCCCGAGACCCCATTCCATAGATAGTCCGGACAGCCTTCTTCTGCAACACAAAGATGCATTCAATATCGGCAGCGTTACCCCACAGTAGTATGCCATATGTCATGATACTGTGGAAGTAGACAAGACGCGCCGTTTTAATGTCTGTAAGTTGTCGGATCTTTTTGACAGCATAGGCTGCTGAACTAAGCCTGGCCGAAATTTTCCCGATATGAGGCCCCCATTGCAATTTGGAGTCTAACGTTATGCCCAGAAAGACAGTGTCATCGACCAATTCTATTATATCATCCCTAACCTTAACACTGGTTTTAACAAGTCTTACATTAGGTAAGATGAATCTTACACATTTAGTTTTATTTTCATTTAATATTAAATTATTAGCACAAAACCAGTGGACTATCCTAGAGAGGGCAATGTTTACATCGTCAAGTTCGCGCTGTCCACGTTTAACTTTAAATATTAAAGAAGTGTCATCAGCAAACCAAACTACCTCTTGGTCGTCTCTTATGAGGTGAGGGAGATCATTAAGATATACTAGAAAAAGAAAAGGTCCCAAAATTGAACCCTGCGGTACCCCCATTGCTACAGGAGAACCAGGTGACTGTTTACCATTGATCACTACTTTCTGGACCCTATCACTTAAGTAAGAATTGACGAAATTCAAGGCCGTCCCCCGGATTCCGTAATGATCAAGTTTCTTAATTAAAGTCTGGTGTTGAACGCAATCGAAGGCCTTAGATAAGTCATAGAATACAACATAAGCATCATATGACTCATCCCAGGCCCTGTATATACACTCTAATAATTTAATTCCGGCATCAGTGGTGGACCGACCACGAGTGAAACCGAATTGTTTTGTATGTAATAGTTTATTAACGTTAAAGTGATTTTGCATTTGATTAAGCATAATTTTAAATATCTAGTAGGCTCCAAAAATAAGTTTGTAAGATTGTGTGATTTAAATAAATTTAAAATATTAAAACTCATAGGCGTATTAACAAATATATAAATCGACATTAAAATCACCACAAACTATTAGGTACTTATTAGTTTTTCCAAGTTTACATACAACTTTGTCAATAAGTTCCTCAAATTCGCAAAAGGGCGAGGTTCCAGGTTTATACACGCATACTACTATGAATTGCGCCATTTCCACGTAAGACAGTTCGACTTTACACTCTAGAGAAAGAGACACAATATCTTTCCGTTCTTTAAATTTAAGTTTTTTATTTAATATAATCAAAGATCCCCCCCGTACTGTGGTCACCCTGCAGAATGCACTACCAACCCGGTGATTACTGAAATTGAACATGAGCTCATTCGACTAACGCATATGTTCTGTAATACAAAAAATATCAATATTAAATATTGGATGGAACCAGGCGTTACTCGTCGAAAATCCATGACAAAGCAATGGTAAGTAAAACATTAAAAAAAAAAACACTTTAAACTTAGACTGTCTCAGAGAGAACCAAATATTTTGATGCCCTATGTTGATATAATTTACATTTTTTGATTTGGTTTGATTTGGAGGGCATTTTTTAACATAATTAATATTTGTAACTAAATTTAATTCAATTAATTGACTATGTCTGCTAAAGGGTAATATTGCCTCTGTTATCGTAGAACTTAATTTAAATTACTTGGAACAGATTTCAAAGTCTTAACACTAAATCTACATTGCTCAATAGAAGCAGTTTTGACAGCCAAGTTCTTGGCTGAAGTGTAAAAATAATTGAATAGCAAACTCGATATTTGTCTCTTATAATGCTTTGGTAGAAAATACCTACCTTTGTTTACATAAACAATATGTTTGTTATCGTTAAACTTACTGTCAGAAGTTGACAAATTGTATTTATATACAGTTCTCTTAAAAACAGAATTAAAGTCAATTATATGGAATTTATTATTATATTGGCTAGTTAAATTGAGTTGTAAATTTATTTTATATCTAAGAGAATTTTCCACGTCTGGCACACCTTTTATATATGGTAATGTAAACATTACTACATGTTCAACATTTAAGTTTTGCTTTTTTTCAAAGTATAGGGATAGTTCATTTTTGTTAATTTTACCCCTGTTTGAGCAGAAAATAATTATTTTACTGTTTGAGTCAAAATTATATTCTAATATCTTTTGCATAATTTCATTTAAAGATGCACCTGGATAACAGTTATTAATAATTGAATAACAATTTGGATTACATTGTTGTATCAGAAAAGAACCAAAATCAGTTCCAATATCATCACTAAATAAAAATAGTTTAGTATAACCAGTATGACTATTACTTTTTACACTGTCACACAATTCATACACTAATGAAGTAGAAGGGGAGCAAGTTGTAAGTGAAGCCTGGTGCTCCAAAGATTGAGGAGGACTTGTGCAGTTGATGTTGCACGAGTGGTTATTTATAAATGTATTAAGGCGCTCAGTATTATAATTAGATGTTTTGAGTACCTTATCTATACTTGATGAACATTTATTAAAGTCTTTTAGAGACCATTCATATTTCTTAGTTACATACACTAACTCAAATTGCAAATTTTTATTTGTGACTCTAAGCGTTGTGTGTCAGTGTAATATTTTAAATGACTTTGTTTAAGTTCTAACATAGATAATTTAGCTTGTTCCCTTAATTTTAAACTAGAGTTAACATTTTTACACTTTTTGATTAAGATTCTATGATATTTTAATTGTTTCTTTGATTTTAAAATGAATTTCTTTATTTTTAGGTATTTTTTTAGTTTATTCCTGCTGCAAAAATAAACTGGCTTGTCCAATTGGTATGAACTGTCATTGGTAAGATCTATAGTAGACAAGTCCAGGTTTGGAACTGTTGCAGAAGGAACAAACTGCGGAGTACCACTCATTAGCTCGTTATAAAGGTTATCCGTTTGTTGGACTACGACTTGCTCGGCAGCTGACTCCAGGTGTAAGAGGTGCCCCTGGGCATCCCGTAGCTCCTGTTCCAGCAAGGTAGTCCTCCTCAAGGTCCCTTCATACTAGTCACTGCACTCTTGAAACCTATCTACTATTGATTGAAGGTGGTTCCGCTGCATTACAATTTCATCATAACTAATATGAAACCTAGCTAGTTCAGATTTTAGTTTTTTACTATCGTCTAAAGCACCTATCAACAAGTTTTCATTTTCTTCTCTTTCTTTTTCTAATTGTAAACAGAGCTCTGTTTTAGATTTAAGTTCCTGCAACACCAGCTGAAGTTTGGGCTCCTCCTGCTGGCGGGATAAGGCTCTACGGCTACGGGTATTCATATTCTCGACAAATAAGTGCAATTAAACGCAATTTAGAAAATACAAGTCGGTAGTTCGAGGTTATGTTAGGTACCGGTAAATTAAAATCAAAACTTTTCTGTACTTACGAAAATAGATCGCCTGTTTTCAATGTTGAGTATATGAATAAACACGTATAATAAAATAATGTTACCTATTATCGGAGAAACATTATGTATTTACGTGAAATAACATTGAACAATACGGTCAGCTGATTCGTCACTTTTTAGCTTATTTTTACACTAATATACACAAAATTCTTTGAAATGATTATTTTTGCACTACTATTGTGATGATATTGGAGTTATCTGATGTAATTTGTATTTATTTCACTAATAAACTTATAGGAGCTAAAATTTTACGACTGTTCATTAGTGTTGCCAGACGCAGAAAAAAAAAAAAACTAATGTTTATTTAGGTCTCAAGTCTAGCCTAAATCACCTAGTTGAGCACTTGAAGTAACAACTCATACATGAAATAAAACCAACACATTGCTGCTGCTGCTGCGCAGGATAAGACGACATCGGATCTAAATCCTGTTCAGTAAACTACATACATACTTACTACGTGAATGAACTGAAAATGTAGACGGGAAATTTAGTTTAGTTAAATTTCTTTTATTTTGGTTTATTAATATTAAAAAATAATTAACCTATCATATTCAATTGCTGCATAATTTAAGAGGTTAATGTTAACAATTTCAAGGGTTATATTTTCAACTTTGAGTTACAAGACATCATTAAATATTAAGTATCTTAAATCTGAAGTACGACCCCCGTGGACGTGCCTTTTTTTTTTAGTTCTGCGGCCCAAGGCCGCGGCCGCTCTAGCGTCCGTTGCCGGGCGTCTCTGGTTACAAGCAGAACGTATTTCCAGTGGCGCCCGGCGGACTTTGACCACCTGTGTGGTCTCTGCGGGGGTTGGGTCGGGATGAGAATCCCACGTCGTTGGGTACTCAGTACAGGAACAAGAAAGGATACTGGAGTTATTTGAGGATAATCCCGCCGCAAGTACCAATAACGCCGCGCTACGGTTTAACGTATCGCAGTTCTTCGCGTGGAGTCTCATTTACAACGAAGGCAAATATCCATTCCATCTTCATCGTGTCCAGGAACTCACCGACCAAGTGCGCACGAACGTGCGTGTGTCCACCTTCAGTTTATGAATTAAACAGACTTAATAGTGTCGCGTTATAACAATAAAAACTTGATAACTCATTATTAAGTAATGTATTCAGTTTTATTAAAAGTCGTAGAACAAACGTTATTACTTATGATGTCTGCTACCTACCAGTGGCGAACGTTCCATACATTCCCATAAGCCCGGAATTCCCTAAAACATTTCAAAATAATATAATAATAATATTGTACCATTGACCCTAAAATAATATTGTGTATTGTAATACTGACTCTAAAAAATTTCGAACGATTATTTCAAAATTTCGCGCGCTAAGGTCAATCGCCTATACCGACTAACCGTTCCATGCGTTGTGATACTCTGTACGGTGTTGAGCGCGCGAATGCCATCTCGCTCGCACAAGTTGTAAGTAGACGCAATGCATGCCTGTTATAATTGGGCTTGCTTTCGGCTTTACTTCAGTTTCGCTTAGTAATTTGCTTTTTAGAGTGGGTGATTATTTCAAAATGGTTTTTTATTGTTTAAAAGTTGTGAATTAGTTTATTTGAGTGTTAAATATGGAAGAAATTGTGCCTTCTGATGATTTGAGGTGCTGTAACGTTTTATTAAAAGACCAAAGGGTAAAATCATTAAGTTTTGATCAAAGAAAGTCGTTAGTTGTTTCTCCTAAACCAACGCCACATTTGTGTATTTCTAAAGGTAAGTAAAACTCATAAACTTCAGTTTAATAGAACTGTTTACAAAACCACTTGGATTACTGGATGTTCACATTCCAATAAATTATATTGCTGGTGTTGCATATTTTTTTCGAACGATAATAGCGCATGGAATACTACGGGTTACGAAGATTTAAATAATTTAAGTACCTCAATAAAAAGACATTCTCAATCACAAAAACATTTGAGTGCATTAATTTCTTTTACGAATTTCGGTAAACAGCGCATAGAAATATTGGATAGAAACAGGCGTTACTTGGCGAAAATCCATGACAAAACAATGGTAAGTAAAATTTTTTTAAGAAAAAACTTTTTAGCATTAATTAATAGCATTAATTTTTCGCAGAATCAAAAGGACAACAAAACGTCGACAATTGTTTCGCCTCTAAACGAGGCATTATCAAGACTGTCTCAGAGAGAGCAGCCCTGCAGCAGGCTGTTTAATTTTTACTTACCATTGGTTAGCGCATAGAAACTCACTTGTCACGCCAATTTGCTGAAGAAATTTCAAAACACAATCAGCAAGTTGACCAAAACCGTAGTATTTTTCAAAGACTTGTAGATGTAGTTTGTCATTTAGCGCAACAGGAATTGCCTTTTAGAGGACATGACGAGTCCAAAGATTCATTAAATAGAGGTAACTTTTAGAATTAATTTCATTATTATCGAAATATGATAGCGTTTTGGAAAAGCATATGCAACATCAACAGAGCGACAAACCCGGCCCGAGTTATTTATCATCTACAATTCAAAACGATATTATTCACTCTGTAGCCGATATAATAAAATACTACGTTAGCCACCGTGAACAATTATGCCTGTACTGATAATAGCGCATGAAATAAAATAGAAAAAATCTGTTGTAATTTAACTTTGATTTTTAGCCGACCTCAAAAATGGAGGTCCTCAATTCGACTGCTTTTAACTTTGATTTTTAACCGACCTCAAAAATGGAGGAGGTTCTCATTTCAACTGCTTTTAACTTTGATTTTTAACCAACCTCAAAAATGGAGGAGGTTCTCAATTCGACTGCTTTATTTTTTATGTTTGTTACCTCATATATCGGGCTTGCAGTCCTCAGCTCCCAGGGGTAGGTAGCAGGGGCGAAGCTTCATAAGCTTCGCCCCTGCTACCTACCTACAAATAACCCTGATACTGATGAAATATAATAGGACTAAAAATTGCTGATAAAAATTTCTTTTGATATTTCATTGCACTTTTAGAGAGTACCTCTTGAATTAACTTAGTATTGCTTATTGTGTTAATGAATGTAGTCAAATATTCGACCATTTGTTAAACGTAATAATGTGATTTGTGTGGCGTCGGCGTCGCGGCTGCACCGTTACAGAGTAGAACAAACGGAATAGCTCTAATAGCCCCTTCCTAACAACGTGCAAATTGGACACAAACAACGTGCGTCGCACTTAGTCGCCCACCAGGCGGCTACACGACTCGACGAGTAGCGAGGGAAATAGCGAGTAGAATAGCGATGAACATCGTGTGGCCACTCACTCGCCTCGTCGTTCGCCACTTTTCGCGCGCCTTGAGTGAATTACTACTTGTACGTGATACGATAAGACTTGCGCTCGAACCAATATCAGAGCGCTCAGGAGCGAGCCCCTAGCGTGTGGCCACTAGGGAAATATTCACGACAACGCGAGAAGTAACAAGTAGTAACAGTATTGTACATTCGAATAAAGTTCCCCACAAAAGAATTACTCACTTTCATCATTCACCGAGCCTTTTCCCAACTCAGTTGGGGTCGGCTTTCCAGTCTAACTGCGATTCGGCTGAACTTCGATATTTTTTATATATTTTTTTAAGTCGCGCACGGTGTGAGTGGGATACAACCTTGTCTCAATAACCGCTCCGTGACGTCATAAATCAAAAAAAGTCTACAAACTACGTCACCAACATGGCCGCCAATCCCATTGTCATCTTGCGCGGCTTATACTTTTAAATACTAGTCTAAAATGAAATTATTATTCAGGGTATACACAAATTAATAGACATACCGTCGTTTTTTTTTATAATAATCTTGTTTTTATTTTTGAATCGAAGAATTACTCACTTTATGAAGCCTAAATTTAGGAACAGCCAGTTTATCCTTATTTCTTAAGTTTAGATTATGATTATCACTATTTTTCACAAATTTACTTTTGTTCTTGTGGGTATACAATAAAATTTCATAAATATACTGTGAATACACTGTAAGGATGTTAATATGCTTAAACTTATCTCTTAATGACTCCCGAGACCCCATTCCATAGATAGTCCGGACAGCCTTCTTCTGCAACACAAAGATGCATTCAATATCGGCAGCGTTACCCCACAGTAGTATGCCATATGTCATGATACTGTGGAAGTAGACAAGACGCGCCGTTTTAATGTCTGTAAGTTGTCGGATCTTTTTGACAGCATAGGCTGCTGAACTAAGCCTGGCCGAAATTTTCCCGATATGAGGCCCCCATTGCAATTTGGAGTCTAACGTTATGCCCAGAAAGACAGTGTCATCGACCAATTCTATTATATCATCCCTAACCTTAACACTGGTTTTAACAAGTCTTACATTAGGTAAGATGAATCTTACACATTTAGTTTTATTTTCATTTAATAATAAATTATTAGCACAAAACCAGTGGACTATCCTAGAGAGGGCAATGTTTACATCGTCAAGTTCGCGCTGTCCACGTTTAACTTTAAATATTAAAGAAGTGTCATCAGCAAACCAAACTACCTCTTGGTCGTCTCTTATGAGGTGAGGGAGATCATTAAGATATACTAGAAAAAGAAAAGGTCCCAAAATTGAACCCTGCGGTACCCCCATTGCTACAGGAGAACCAGGTGACTGTTTACCATTGATCACTACTTTCTGGACCCTATCACTTAAGTAAGAATTGACGAAATTCAAGGCCGTCCCCCGGATTCCGTAATGATCAAGTTTCTTAATTAAAGTCTGGTGTTGAACGCAATCGAAGGCCTTAGATAAGTCATAGAATACAACATAAGCATCATATGACTCATCCCAGGCCCTGTATATACACTCTAATAATTTAATTCCGGCATCAGTGGTGGACCGACCACGAGTGAAACCGAATTGTTTTGTATGTAATAGTTTATTAACGTTAAAGTGATTTTGCATTTGATTAAGCATAATTTTAAATATCTAGTAGGCTCCAAAAATAAGTTTGTAAGATTGTGTGATTTAAATAAATTTAAAATATTAAAACTCATAGGCGTATTAACAAGTAAATCGACATTAAAATCACCACAAACTATTAGGTACTTATTAGTTTTTCCAAGTTTACATACAACTTTGTCAATAAGTTCCTCAAATTCGCAAAAGGGCGAGGTTCCAGGTTTATACACGCATACTACTATGAATTGCGCCATTTCCACGTAAGACAGTTCGACTTTACACTCTAGAGAAAGAGACACAATATCTTTCCGTTCTTTAAATTTAAGTTTTTTATTTAATATAATCAAAGATCCCCCCCGTACTGTGGTCACCCTGCAGAATGCACTACCAACCCGGTGATTACTGAAATTGAACATGAGCTCATTCGACTAACGCATATGTTCTGTAATACAAAAAATATCAATATTAAATATTGGATGGAACCAGGCGTTACTCGTCGAAAATCCATGACAAAGCAATGGTAAGTAAAACATTTAAAAAAAAAACACTTTAAACTTAGACTGTCTCAGAGAGAACCAAATATTTTGATGCCCTATGTTGATATAATTTACATTTTTTGATTTGGTTTGATTTGGAGGGCATTTTTTAACATAATTAATATTTGTAACTAAATTTAATTCAATTAATTGACTATGTCTGCTAAAGGGTAATATTGCCTCTGTTATCGTAGAACTTAATTTAAATTACTTGGAACAGATTTCAAAGTCTTAACACTAAATCTACATTGCTCAATAGAAGCAGTTTTGTCAGCCAAGTTCTTGGCTGAAGTGTAAAAATAATTGAATAGCAAACTCGATATTTGTCTCTTATAATGCTTTGGTAGAAAATACCTACCTTTGTTTACATAAACAATATGTTTGTTATCGTTAAACTTACTGTCAGAAGTTGACAAATTGTATTTATATACAGTTCTCTTAAAAACAGAATTAAAGTCAATTACATGGAATTTATTATTATATTGGCTAGTTAAATTGAGTTGTAAATTTATTTTATATCTAAGAGAATTTTCCACGTCTGGCACACCTTTTATATATGGTAATGTAAACATTACTACATGTTCAACATTTAAGTTTTGCTTTTTTTCAAAGTATAGGGATAGTTCATTTTTGTTAATTTTACCCCTGTTTGAGCAGAAAATAATTATTTTACTGTTTGAGTCAAAATTATATTCTAATATCTTTTGCATAATTTCATTTAAAGATGCACCTGGATAACAGTTATTAATAATTGAATAACAATTTGGATTACATTGTTGTATCAGAAAAGAACCAAAATCAGTTCCAATATCATCACTAAATAAAAATAGTTTAGTATAACCAGTATGACTATTACTTTTTACACTGTCACACAATTCATACACTAATGAAGTAGAAGGGGAGCAAGTTGTAAGTGAAGCCTGGTGCTCCAAAGATTGAGGAGGACTTGTGCAGTTGATGTTGCACGAGTGGTTATTTATAAATGTATTAAGGCGCTCAGTATTATAATTAGATGTTTTGAGTACCTTATCTATACTTGATGAACATTTATTAAAGTCTTTTAGAGACCATTCATATTTCTTAGTTAAATACTCTAACTCAAATTGCAAATTTTTATTTGTGACTCTAAGCGTTGTGTGTCAGTGTAATATTTTAAATGACTTTGTTTAAGTTCTAACATAGATAATTTAGCTTGTTCCCTTAATTTTAAACTAGAGTTAACATTTTTACACTTTTTGATTAAGATTCTATGATATTTTAATTGTTTCTTTGATTTTAAAATGAATTTCTTTATTTTTAGGTATTTTTTTAGTTTATTCCTGCTGCAAAAATAAACTGGCTTGTCCAATTGGTATGAACTGTCATTGGTAAGATCTATAGTAGACAAGTCCAGGTTTGGAACTGTTGCAGAAGGAACAAACTGCGGAGTACCACTCATTAGCTCGTTATAAAGGTTATCCGTTTGTTGGACTACGACTTGCTCGGCAGCTGACTCCAGGTGTAAGAGGTGCCCCTGGGCATCCCGTAGCTCCTGTTCCAGCAAGGTAGTCCTCCTCAAGGTCCCTTCATACTAGTCACTGCACTCTTGAAACCTATCTACTATTGATTGAAGGTGGTTCCGCTGCATTACAATTTCATCATAACTAATATGAAACCTAGCTAGTTCAGATTTTAGTTTTTTACTATCGTCTAAAGCACCTATCAACAAGTTTTCATTTTCTTCTCTTTCTTTTTCTAATTGTAAACAGAGCTCTGTTTTAGATTTAAGTTCCTGCAACACCAGCTGAAGTTTGGGCTCCTCCTGCTGGCGGGATAAGGCTCTACGGCTACGGGTATTCATATTCTCGACAAATAAGTGCAATTAAACGCAATTTAGAAAATACAAGTCGGTAGTTCGAGGTTATGTTAGGTACCGGTAAATTAAAATCAAAACTTTTCTGTACTTACGAAAATAGATCGCCTGTTTTCAATGTTGAGTATATGAATAAACACGTATAATAAAATAATGTTACCTATTATCGGAGAAACATTATGTATTTACGTGAAATAACATTGAACAATACGGTCAGCTGATTCGTCACTTTTTAGCTTATTTTTACACTAATATACACAAAATTCTTTGAAATGATTATTTTTGCACTACTATTGTGATGATATTGGAGTTATCTGATGTAATTTGTATTTATTTCACTAATAAACTTATAGGAGCTAAAATTTTACGACTGTTCATTAGTGTTGCCAGACGCAGAAAAAAAAAAACTAATGTTTATTTAGGTCTCAAGTCTAGCCTAAATCACCTAGTTGAGCACTTGAAGTAACAACTCATACATGAAATAAAACCAACACATTGCTGCTGCTGCTGCGCAGGATAAGACGACATCGGATCTAAATCCTGTTCAGTAAACTACATACATACTTACTACGTGAATGAACTGAAAATGTAGACGGGAAATTTAGTTTAGTTAAATTTCTTTTATTTTGGTTTATTAATATTAAAAAATAATTAACCTATCATATTCAATTGCTGCATAATTTAAGAGGTTAATGTTAACAATTTCAAGGGTTATATTTTCAACTTTGAGTTACAAGACATCATTAAATATTAAGTATCTTAAATCTGAAGTACGACCCCCGTGGACGTGCCTTTTTTTTTTAGTTCTGCGGCCCAAGGCCGCGGCCGCTCTAGCGTCCGTTGCCGGGCGTCTCTGGTTACAAGCAGAACGTATTTCCAGTGGCGCCCGGCGGACTTTGACCACCTGTGTGGTCTCTGCGGGGGTTGGGTCGGGATGAGAATCCCACGTCGTTGGGTACTCAGTACAGGAACAAGAAAGGATACTGGAGTTATTTGAGGATAATCCCGCCGCAAGTACCAATAACGCCGCGCTACGGTTTAACGTATCGCAGTTCTTCGCGTGGAGTCTCATTTACAACGAAGGCAAATATCCATTCCATCTTCATCGTGTCCAGGAACTCACCGACCAAGTGCGCACGAACGTGCGTGTGTCCACCTTCAGTTTATGAATTAAACAGACTTAATAGTGTCGCGTTATAACAATAAAAACTTGATAACTCATTATTAAGTAATGTATTCAGTTTTATTAAAAGTCGTAGAACAAACGTTATTACTTATGATGTCTGCTACCTACCAGTGGCGAACGTTCCATACATTCCCATAAGCCCGGAATTCCCTAAAACATTTCAAAATAATATAATAATAATATTGTACCATTGACCCTAAAATAATATTGTGTATTGTAATACTGACTCTAAAAAATTTCGAACGATTATTTCAAAATTTCGCGCGCTAAGGTCAATCGCCTATACCGACTAACCGTTCCATGCGTTGTGATACTCTGTACGGTGTTGAGCGCGCGAATGCCATCTCGCTCGCACAAGTTGTAAGTAGACGCAATGCATGCCTGTTATAATTGGGCTTGCTTTCGGCTTTACTTCAGTTTCGCTTAGTAATTTGCTTTTTAGAGTGGGTGATTATTTCAAAATGGTTTTTTATTGTTTAAAAGTTGTGAATTAGTTTATTTGAGTGTTAAATATGGAAGAAATTGTGCCTTCTGATGATTTGAGGTGCTGTAACGTTTTATTAAAAGACCAAAGGGTAAAATCATTAAGTTTTGATCAAAGAAAGTCGTTAGTTGTTTCTCCTAAACCAACGCCACATTTGTGTATTTCTAAAGGTAAGTAAAACTCATAAACTTCAGTTTAATAGAACTGTTTACAAAACCACTTGGATTACTGGATGTTCACATTCCAATAAATTATATTGCTGGTGTTGCATATTTTTTTCGAACGATAATAGCGCATGGAATACTACGGGTTACGAAGATTTAAATAATTTAAGTACCTCAATAAAAAGACATTCTCAATCACAAAAACATTTGAGTGCATTAATTTCTTTTACGAATTTCGGTAAACAGCGCATAGAAATATTGGATAGAAACAGGCGTTACTTGGCGAAAATCCATGACAAAACAATGGTAAGTAAAATTTTTTTAAGAAAAAACTTTTTAGCATTAATTAATAGCATTAATTTTTCGCAGAATCAAAAGGACAACAAAACGTCGACAATTGTTTCGCCTCTAAACGAGGCATTATCAAGACTGTCTCAGAGAGAGCAGCCCTGCAGCAGGCTGTTTAATTTTTACTTACCATTGGTTAGCGCATAGAAACTCACTTGTCACGCCAATTTGCTGAAGAAATTTCAAAACACAATCAGCAAGTTGACCAAAACCGTAGTATTTTTCAAAGACTTGTAGATGTAGTTTGTCATTTAGCGCAACAGGAATTGCCTTTTAGAGGACATGACGAGTCCAAAGATTCATTAAATAGAGGTAACTTTTAGAATTAATTTCATTATTATCGAAATATGATAGCGTTTTGGAAAAGCATATGCAACATCAACAGAGCGACAAACCCGGCCCGAGTTATTTATCATCTACAATTCAAAACGATATTATTCACTCTGTAGCCGATATAATAAAATACTACGTTAGCCACCGTGAACAATTATGCCTGTACTGATAATAGCGCATGAAATAAAATAGAAAAAATCTGTTGTAATTTAACTTTGATTTTTAGCCGACCTCAAAAATGGAGGTCCTCAATTCGACTGCTTTTAACTTTGATTTTTAACCGACCTCAAAAATGGAGGAGGTTCTCATTTCAACTGCTTTTAACTTTGATTTTTAACCAACCTCAAAAATGGAGGAGGTTCTCAATTCGACTGCTTTATTTTTTATGTTTGTTACCTCATATATCGGGCTTGCAGTCCTCAGCTCCCAGGGGTAGGTAGCAGGGGCGAAGCTTCATAAGCTTCGCCCCTGCTACCTACCTACAAATAACCCTGATACTGATGAAATATAATAGGACTAAAAATTGCTGATAAAAATTTCTTTTGATATTTCATTGCACTTTTAGAGAGTACCTCTTGAATTAACTTAGTATTGCTTATTGTGTTAATGAATGTAGTCAAATATTCGACCATTTGTTAAACGTAATAATGTGATTTGTGTGGCGTCGGCGTCGCGGCTGCACCGTTACAGAGTAGAACAAACGGAATAGCTCTAATAGCCCCTTCCTAACAACGTGCAAATTGGACACAAACAACGTGCGTCGCACTTAGTCGCCCACCAGGCGGCTACACGACTCGACGAGTAGCGAGGGAAATAGCGAGTAGAATAGCGATGAACATCGTGTGGCCACTCACTCGTCTCGTCATTCGCCACTTTTCGCGCGCCTTGAGTGAATTACTACTTGTACGTGATACGATAAGACTTGCGCTCGAACCAATATCAGAGCGCTCAGGAGCGAGCCCCTAGCGTGTGGCCACTAGGGAAATATTCACGACAACGCGAGAAGTAACAAGAGGAGCAACACGAGCGGACATCGTTTGGCTGTAGCTGATTGTTCACTGGCTGTGCGCTGCACGTATTTGTGTAAACGTTTCCAGTCTCTCAGCGTACGCGACAAGCGGCCTGGACACGTACACCTGCCCCGTGTGCTTGTAGTAGTGCGCCCAATTGTTCTTAACTGAATCTCTGTTCCGTTTTTTCTACTCTGTGCCTAGCCCCTTTTTTTCTTATTTTTTTTTTTGCGTACCTCTTTTTTTTTTAGTTCCGCGACCAAAGCCGCGGCCGCTCTAACGTCCGTTGCCGGGCGTCTCTGGTTACAAGCAGCACGTATTTCCAGTGGCGCCCGGCGGACTTTGACCACCTCTGTGGTCTCTTCGGGGGTTGGGTCGGGATGAGAATCCCGCGTCGTTGGGGTAGGGTTTTATCCCGCGTCAGTGAGTGACGACCCTTCTAGCCTGCTTCGCGCTCACGGTGGAGCGTCCCCGACGGAAACCGTACTGGTTGTCCGCCAGGTCTGGCCCCACCGTCGAGAGATGCTCGACGAGGCGTTTCGCGATAATTCGCTCAAAGAGCTTACACACCTCGTCGAGCAACACGACCGGCCGGTATCCGGACGGTGAGTCCTCCGGCCGCCCCGCCTTACGGATCAGGACCAGTTTCCCCGTCCTCCACACCTTGGGAAACTGGCCCCTTTCGAGGCATGCGCTAAAGAGCCCCATCAGTCGAGGCCCGAGTTCTTCGAGGGCCAGGACCCATGCACGGCCAGGAATGCCGTCGGGTCCGGGGGCAGTGATTTTCCGGTGTTTAAGCCGGAGTACTGACGCACCTAGCTCCCCCACCCTGACTTCGGGTACGTCGTCTTCACTGATGCTATCCGCGTCGGGCAGAGACGGAGCCATGCGCGGAGGGACGTGCTCCTCCGCGCTCGTCGGAAACAGGGAGCCCATGACCCGCTCCAGCTGCTGCGGCTGGAGACTCTGGGTCAGTGGGGGCGCCCTAGGTCGGAGTTTCTCCCTGACCTGTAGGTACGGGCCCCCCATGGGTTCTGCTGCAGGGTCTCCAGGAGCTGCTCGCGGGCCGCCGTCATGGCCCGCTTTATTGTCTCCTGGAGATGACCTTTAGCCTCCCTGTAAGCCTGATAAAGCTCCGCCTCTCGGGTTGCCGCGTCGTCTGGGCGGCGATGCCTCTGGCGAAACCTAGTGTACTGGCGGCGGGCGGAGATGCATGCTGCGCGCAGCTGTGCAATCTCCGGCGACCACCAGTACACCTGCTTCCTTGCCGGTCTGGGTGTAACCCTAGGCATCGCCGCATCACAGATTTGCGACATGGCTCTCCTGAACCACTCCGCCTCGGCATCCACGTCGGCAGGCCGGTCCGGTGCCGGAATCCAGGCCTGCACGATGGATGCCTCCAGGAGAGCCTCCCGATCCAGATGGGGAAGTGCCCAACGTGGATCCGGGGGATTTTCTACCGGCTGTGGGAGGTTAGGTGGGGGGACGACATCGAATCGGATGTACCGATGGTCGGAGTGCGTCTCCTCACCCTCCTCCACGTGCCAGCCGTGACGTCGAGCTCAGTGAGCCATAGCTCAAACTGAGTCTCGTCCAGTGTCGGTGAGATGTAGGTGGCCACGACTGCCAACCCATCATATTCCGCCGCAACACACCCGCGGCCCCTTGCAATGATAACAAGGCGCGAGTTGTCTGCGGCGGACCCCCCGAAGATACAACAGGCCGAGCCGTCCTCGTCCACCGGGCTTCCCGGGTGGACGTAGTACGGCTCGGCGACCACGGCCATGTTTATGGACCACTGCCGGATGCTCTGGTACAGAAGATCCTGAGCAGCGCGGCAGCGGTTCAAATTCACTTGCAGGATGCAGATATGGGCGTCAGACATTAATGGACGTCCATATCAGCATCCCGCCGAGAAACATCTGGCCGTGCAGTAGCGGCACCCCCACCGCTCTCAGCGGACGGACAAGGCTTTGGCCTCGAGGCGCCGCAGGTTGTGCTGCCGACCCGGTGGTCCGCAGTTTTGCCCTCCGCCTCGCATCTAAAACAGCGAGGCGGGGCATCACAGGCACTTGCCTTGTGACCGGGCCGGCTGCAGCGGAAACACCGATCGCCCACGGTGACTTCCGCTGTGCACTGCACTCCGACGTGCCCTACCACCATGCACCGGAAACATCTGGTTTCCCGGGCACGAAGGAGGTGCACCTGCGCCTTTAGGAAGCCCCCTACGAGGAGGCTTCGTCCGTCCGTCACTTTCAGTGCCGCCGCGACGGGGCACTGGACGACTGTCATCCCATGACCAGTGGAGCCGAAGGAGATGTCTCCAGCCTTCACCTGGTCACGGGGGCAGCCGCCTGCCTCCACGACGGCGGAGATTACTTCCTCCGTTGTGGCCGCGTCACCCAGACCCGTGATGCGCAATGCAGCGCATTTGGTGGGTCTGGTGACGCGGACGGCTTCTGCGCCCAGCGCGTCCCTAAGCTGCGCTGCTATGGCGTCAGTTTTAGGGCCGCTGGAGGCGCCGGAGACCTCGAGGAGGCGAGCCCCGGTGCGTGTCGTCTTGCACCGGAGACCCCCCTGGATATCGAGGGCTGACTGAGGACTTCACGGTCCTCAGGACATCAGCGTACCCCACACCCCTCTCCACACCCTCCGTCGTCACCGTAAGGACGACGGCTGTGGAGCGAGGAGCGCGAGGCCTCTTCGGCGCCTTCGCCGCGGCGGCTTTGGCCACTTTCTTGACCGCTTTCTTGGCGGCCTTCGTCTTCCTCTTCTTGGCCCCCACTACCTCCCATCCCTCCCGTCCGGAGGGATGTAAAGAAGCAGCGGGAGCGTTAGAGGAAGAGGAGGTGGCAGGGGTGCCGCTCTTCTTGCCGCGCCCCTTCGCCTTCCGCGCCTGGGCCGCGGTCTCGGCCGGCAACCGGTACGCTGGAGCGGACTGGGGCGGAGTGGGGCGTCGGACAGTGGGTGTGCCGCTTGGTCTTGGAGCGGGAGAACCGCCAACATCCGCCGCGTATGAGAACGCGGGACGTGCTAGCGGAGGGCGGCACGCCCGGTCCTCCAGGACCGCGAGGCGCCTCTCGATCGCCGTCAGGACCTATACCGTAGTTGGGACAGGCTGTGGCGGCGATCCGGGCGCCGTGTTGGGTGCCGTGGTGGGCGCCATGGTGGGCGCCGTGGTGGGCGCCTTGGTGGACGCCATGGTTGGCGCCGTGGTGGGCGCCTTGGTGGGCGCCGTGGTGGGCGCCATGGGTGGCGCCATCTTCGGCGCTGGTCCAGCCGTCAGAGGAGGAGGCGGCAGCATGGGACCGGGAGGCGCCTTGACCACCTTGGTCAAGTCAGCGACCTCCCGCCACAGGTCATCCATCTTGCTTCCTGGAAGCAGCGAGCTCCGCCTCCAGGCTCGTCACCTGCTTCCGGAGCCTCGCCTCCTCCTTGGTGACGCTCCGCGCGAGGAGCTTGTTGAGGGAACATTGGGCTTCATGCACCAGTGAAGCCACAATCTTCTTCCTCCCCGCCACGTTCCTGTTGCCCCGCATGGCCGAGTTCATGCGGTCAAAAACGCTCATCAGCTCCCGCGCGGGCGGCCCACCGATTTCCCGGCGACTTCGCTGGGACAGTTGGACCGAGGACGGAGGATGCGTTGGCGGCCGCCTTCTGTACGCATCGAGACGCGTACGCACCGTCTTGACCGGCACCTCCTCCTCCGAATCGCTGGAGAGGAGGGACCCCCACCCGGAGCAGTTGGTGCTACGGTCGCGCGGCGGCCCCCCCTTCTCCTCGAGGGTCCTCTTCTTCGTCGCAGAAGAGCGGCCCTTCTTCTTCACACTGCTGGGAGCTGACTCATCGTCAGTCCCAGCAGCATCAGTTCCTTGGGGCGTCGACATCGCGCTGCAGCTAGGCGGCGCGGCGCGAGCCCCCAAATCCATAGACATCAGTATCAGGTTTGAGTGCGCAATGTCGTCGGTTGACACTGCCCGTGAAAGGGCAGTGTCGGGACCGGAGGTATCTTCAAAGTTATCCATAGCAGGAAAATCGCAAAAAATTTGGCCAATCACAAGTTCAGACTAAATACGTTCGGTCACCCAACTTGCCACTGCGTTACCGTGGTCAAGTTGGGATCCAGGGCGGACGGCGAGGACGTAGTATCTAATCACTTGGGGCCCCGCCCATTTGCGCACCTCTACCTATGGCAGAGCCTATTCGACAGCTTTGTTAATTAACTAGTCTACCTACTTTAGACGCTAGCCCTGACAGGGCTCTTTCATCGCTAACTACCCTTACACCCGTATACGCGAGCGACACTATGAGGCGCGCGGCAACCACGCGCTGAAAAATGGTGTTTGACAGCGCATAGCCCTCGCTCGCCCCACAGTGTCGCTCGCGGATACGGCGTTTTGTATTTATATCAATCATCTTTCATTCCTATTCTCTGGTAACATTCCATTTCTTCTTTTATTCTTCTCGCACTTTCATACTACCTTTCACTCTTTTGTGTTGGGATTATTAGGGTACTGCGCTTTAATTCTTTATTGAAAAAATAAAATTTTTTAACCTTTACATTTTTCTTATATCTATACAGTTTTCATTTATATCTAACATTTTTTTAACTTTTAACAATTGTGTTTTCTTATTTTATAACATTTTTATACTTTCTATCTTTGTTTATTCTAAATATTCTTATAATACTTATTTTATTAGTTTAGGTACACTGTTTTACAATCTATCAATATTATACTTTTACAAATTTATTTGCTGTTTGAGCAATTTTAACTTAATTTTTCACATTTTATTCCTATACTAAAATTTTTCTTATTGTTAACACATTCTTTGCCGTCTAATTGTGCAGATATTATGAAGTGCAATATTATTATAATATTGAGACATATTGCTACTTGCCACCATTCCTTTTATGCACTATATTTATGATTTTGTTGCTGTATTTAACAAATTCTTTTCTATGTTCCTTTAACATAATGGGCAAATTTGCCCTGTTCAAAGTAATATTGTTGCAAATTTCAAAATTATTACGGTCAACTATATGGACTGGGCATTCGAGCAACAGGTGTATTATTGTCTCGTGTATGTCCGGGTCGCAGGCGCACGATGGGCTCGCCTTACACCTGAAACGGTTCAGGTATTCTGCGAACCCACCGTGCCCCGTCAGCAGTTGTGTTGTCGTGCCAGCGACCGGCATCTTGCGGACGATACTGTACGCCTCCACTGCACAATTGGTGACGGAGGTGCCTAGCCCCTCGGTACTGAGTACATTACCGGCTCATTGCTTTAATTTACATCACAATTTTTGTGACAAAGCCTTGACGCTGCTTGAGCTTGTTTATGGCACAATGTTGGGAAGGCGTTTGTGTTTATTTATAGTAATATCCGTATGAACCGAAGATATTTGTTAATTAACAAAATTTGTTTTACATCGGTCATTGATGGCTACTTAACATAAATTCATTTTAAGTACTTACCTATTATGTTACACATAATTTTTCTCAGGGGCGAAGTTTCATAAGCTGAGGACTGCAAGCCCGATATATGAGGTAACAAACATAAAAAAATAAAGCAGTCGAATTGAGAACCTCCTCCATTTTTGAGGTTGGTTAAAAATCAAAGTTAAAAGCAGTCGAATTGACAACCTCCATTTTTGAGGTCGGTTAAAAATCAAAGTTAAATTACAACTGATTTTTTCTATTTTATTTCATGCGCTATTATCAGTACAGGCATAATTGTTCGCGGTGGCTAACGTAGTTTTGTATTATATCGGCTACAGAGTGAATAATATCGTTTTGAATTGTAGATGATAAATAACTCGGGCCGGGTTTGTCGCTCTGTTGATGTTGCATATGATTTTCCAAAACGCTATCATATTTCGATAATAATGAAACTAATTCTAAAAAGTTACCTCTATTTAATGAATCTTTGGACTCGTCATGTCCTCTAAAAGGCAATTCCTGTTGCGCTAAATGACAAACTACATCTACAAGTCTTTGAAAAATACTACGGTTTTGGTCAACTTGCTGATTGTATTTTGAAATTTCTTCAGCAAATTGGCGTGACAAGTGAGTTTCTATGCGCTGTTTACCGAAATTCGTAAAAGAAATTAATGCACTCAAATGTTTTTGTGATTGAGAATGTCTTTTTATTGAGGTACTTAAATTATTTAAATCTTCGTAACCCGTAGATCCAGTAATCCAAGTGGTTTTGTAAACAGTTCTATTAAACGGACGTTTATGAGTTTTACTTACCTTTAGAAATACACAAATGTGGCGTTGGTTTAGGAGAAACAACTAACGACTTTCTTTGATCAAAACTTAATGATTTTACCCTTTGGTCTTTTAATAAAACGTTACAGCAGCTCAAATCATCACAAGGCACAATTTCTTCCATATTTAACACTCAAATAAATTAATTCACAACTTTTAAACAATAAAAATCAATTTTGAAATAATCACTCACTTTAAAAAGCAAATTACTACGCGAAACTGAAGTAAACAAACGCGAACATAGCATAGGTCGCCACGCAACCGATGTGCGACGAAATTCAGAGCAAAACCAGGCTTTCTGGGCAGGCAAATTTTGCTAAAACAACCTACTAAGTGTTGTGGTATGCTAGCGAAAATATCCATAGGTGTGAAAGAGAAAATGCAAGCCCGATTATAACGGGCATGCATTGCTTCTACTTACAACTTGAGCGAGCGAGATGGCATCCGCGCGCTCAACACTGTACAGAGTATCATAACGCATGGAACGGTTAGTCGGTATAGGCGATTGACCTTAGCGCGCGAAATTTTGAAATAATCGTTCGAAATTTTTTAGAGTCAATATTACAATACACAATATTATTTTAGGGTCAATGGTACAATATTATTATTATATTATTTTGAAATGTTTTAGGGAATTCCGGGCTTATGGGAATGTATGGAACGTTCGCCACTGATTTGTCTAGTCTAATTGTAGGTACTTACAATTTACGACAGATTATGTCATCATCATTATGTATGTAATACGTAGGTCAGACTATAAGTTTTGCGTAACTTAAAAAAACAACATGTTAAAACCAAAATATTATGTTTATTGCTTTTCAAAATACTCTCCTTTACATTTTAAACATTTTTTCATGCGATCGAACCATTTTGTAAAACAGGAGGACCACAGATCTGAAGGCATGTTTTCTACGTGCTAATTGAACGCTATCACTGCCTTTTCAGAGTTGGTAAAAGTGAAACCTCTCATCAAATCTCTGATTTTGGCGAAAATACAGAAATCAAAGGGTACTAGGTCGGGGCTATGCGCAGGATGGGTGGCGAGTTGTACTTTTTCGGAAGCTAAAAATGACTTTGTTTTGTTGGCCGTGTGTGAAGAAGCGTTGTAGAATGTCCGTGGTCGTACTTCAGTAGCATCTGTGAGCACCATTCCACGCGAGCCCCTGCTCCGCTGTCAGTTCATGAGGGATCCAACGACAACAAAGTTTCCGAACATTCAATTCTTCGTGTAAAATTTTCTGGATTTGACTCATACCAATCCCCAATAGTCCTCGAATTGTCTCATAGGTAATCCGCGGGTTTTCTTCAATTAACCGCTTAACAGTAGCCACATTATTTTCGTTGACGGCAGTTGAAGGCCGCCCTTCACGAAATTCGTCATGTAAAGAAACTCGACCTCTCTCAAATTCAGCAAACCATCGCCTCACGGTGCTCAAGCAAGGTGTTTATCTCCCAAAAGCATTTTGAAGACGAGCGGCACAGTCTTGCGGAGAGAGAGAACTTTGTTGTGTGATAAAAAACAATTGACAAATGATTTCCCGCCAATTGTTTTTTTTTATTACTAAGAAGGTTGCACCGTTTAAAAAAATATAACATTCGAAATTCAAATAGTTCCGATTAGCTACAAGTGCAAAACTTTTAGTGTGCCCCATGTATCCAAAGACTTGGGACCAGAGAATCCGCTCGCTATCACTATAATGGATTTTGTTTAAAAAGCTTTTTTTATATTTTGACTAGGACCTATACTGGGTGTTACGTAAGGGTTATATCAACCCGAAGAAATCAGCTGGTCGACCAGAACCCGTTTCGATATGTGTCGACCGCCAAACAAGAAAAAAAAACATCCAGAAAAAAACTTTATTACCAAATAAAACACTCTTGTTTGAACAACACTAGCTAAAATCAGCTGATTCGGTCATCGACATCAAATAAGTAGTACAAATAAAGCGCGCCTGTGAAAAACCTACTCTCTCTCTCTCCTGGTTGGAACATTTTGTCTCTGTTTCGCATCAAGGTTGCGCCGTTTGAAATTTCCTAGTAACGCCATTGGACGCCATCAAAGGACACCGACTCCTGTAAAAACCCCTCCTACCTTACTACCACTATCTTACATATATAACTAAATATAACTATCTAACTAACTAATATATATATCTATAAACTAAGAGGGAAGAAAGAAAGGAAAGGACTATAAATAAATACAGAAAGAAAGAAAGACTAAGAAGAAGGAAAACCTAGAATATGGAAGGAATTATATCTAGAATAAATTGAACATGGATTATATTTTTTTTTTTTCAATTCTGGACGGAGAATCTGAAATACATGGAAAGCTGCATTATAATCGTCTAAAATGATTATACTAGTCTATCTGATAAGATGATAGTATATCAACTATATAGTTCCATTTAGAATACCTATAATGTATTTCTAATATGAACTTTTACTGAAGATTGGCCAAAGTGATCGATCGTCTAGTGATTAGTGGTAGGACTCTACGTTGTGTCATAGCAAACCGGATTCTTTTTTGTGATTATGCGCTCAGAACTATAATGTAAGACCTAAATAGTGCTTCTAATTTCAACCCTAAATAAGTGAAGTTAATATCTTATAGTGATTCTAAATTATTTGTTAGACCTAACTAGTGCTTTTAATTTCCTAAACCTAGACAAGTTGTTCTAGTAACTCAGATTGTCCTATCAGTAATAGATGAAAGGTATTTTAGTGTCAATCATGTACATAACCTAAAAGTGACATTAATATTGATAATATTATTCTGGATTACTGTAATAAATTATTAAAGCTTTAACAACAAGTGAGTACCTATTTATTTATAATAAGATATTGAATTATAGTGGTTATTATAGAACCTAGGGATGTAGCATACAGACTAGTTGCAATAATTAAATGTTTACCGAATGGTCATGATAATTAGGAGGGGTAATGGACTGTAGGTAATTAGGTATCAATGTGGGGTTGGAAATAGCCTTCACTGCCCCAGCCACGCAGAGGCTGACTGAGAATCAATCCATACACCATATTCTCTCGTGAAGATATTTTTGGATGATGAAGCAGCTTGAACAGCTGATCACGAAGGGATTAGAACGAGTTCCAGATCCACAAAATTGATGTTAATATTATCAATAGGTAAGTATACCCAGTGATAGCCATAATAGTTCTGCTAGGAGTTATGCTTGGCAAGAACCTCCAAAGCTTATTGGTATATCTGAGATCATGTTCATACAAACAGTCTCATGAATTATAAAATGACGAATTGTAGAAGATCCGAGGATACATCTACCGTAGAAACCCTGATCCAATGATACATCAACTCTATCTCAATCTGGTCCAGTCAAGGAAATCCAGTGAGTCCGGAGCAGTGCTCAAATTCACAAGGGCTGCCCATGAAATACAATCAGCAATACACGATACAGTCTATCTCGTCTTGCCCTTAGGCCAAGAGAGTCCGGACCATCGGTAAGCCAAGTTGCAACCATGCCAGCAAAGTGGTTGAAGTTGTAATCATATGAATGTCCGTACCACAAACACTCAGATATACATCAAGATAGTTATCATTAATGTAACATAAATCCATTCTGAACTATTTTAGCAGATAGATACAAGTATTTAAGAATTAGCTTCTGGTAACCTGAGTAGGATTAATATAGGATGAAGGGATAAGTAAGTATGGGTTTTATGATTATAGTTTATACATTTGCTTGACCACAATGGGAAAAGTAGGTATAATAAAACAACCATATTTATTGTAGAGTATTTATTGAATAATTACCTTCACCTATGTAGAATAGCCTTCTTGAAAATGTATTATGTAACTGTTATTTACATTCTACAGATAGATCAGAATAAGTACTATAAGGAGTGGGTAAGTTGGGTAGGAGTTCACTCAATATTCCATTGTTGTGCCAAGTAATATCAAGCTAGTCTGACTTGGATATCGGAGTTCTAAACGAACCAGGCTGTTAGAACTACTTAGGTTTCTCTTATAAATTCCAATCTCCTCTGGTGAGACATAGCTCCGAGTAGACTGGAGGATACCCAGGTATGTTATAACCTTGAAAATATGCAAGCGCCAAACGCTTAGTAGACCAAGATTTAATCGATTTCTGAGATGAGCAAATACAGCTACATCTTCATGTATATCAACTGAAGCTTGTTCAGCATACCAGGAAACAATTTAACCCAAGATTAAAATGCTTCCATCTCAAACCATCCGCTATCCAAAATCTTACAAAATTGGAAATTCCTATAATAAAACACATGGGGGGTAGTATTATTCTGATACTATCATTCCATTAGCGGTTTCAATAATAAAGGTATGCGAGATGAATTCAAGAAGGAATTCCCACAGGCTTATGAACCAAGTTACCTCACCTATTACCATGATTCACCAAATATATAATTAGGTATCACACAGTAAAGGTTACTAATATAAATTAATTTAGTTTATGCCATCCTAGGCATAGCTCCGACAATGGACTGGTTTTACCAATCATTGCATGAAAGATTTGGCGAATATAGACACACTCAAGTATGCTAACATAATTTGTTTCAACCTCACCTAGGTGCTTCTGATTACGGACGAGGATTACCAATCATTACAGGAATGATATAGCGAATGTGGTACACTAAAGTGTATATGTAATTCAGATCAATCCTCCTAATGGTTTATGACTCTGTTCATACACCTCAGGTTATTCGCTGGTTAGTTCAGGGTGGTCAAGCAACGGTATGAAATATAATATGTATGTAGGTAATATACAATAAAGATATTAGAATCAGCATTGTAAATATATTCAATTTTGGACAACTTTTCGATTCACAATATTCATTAATTAGGTAGGTAGGTAGGTAGATATGTAGTAGGTAGTAAGTATGATAATATGACCATTATTTACGGGTAGTTCCTACCACGCTTCCTACTTCGGTTCAAGACGATTTCATCAAAATTATCTCGTTAAAATTGGCTAAGTAGTGATTATTTAGTCATTACTACACGCACTAACAGAACTAATTAGAATTGACACTGGAGATTCGATTATGCTGTTACAGTCATTTAACTAGAATGTACCTAGAATGTTGTACGCCAGGACAATATAAAACATTTAAATAACGCTGGATGTCTATAAACTACACTGGATTTATCGCACCTACACATCCTCAATCTAAACAAAATGGACGCTTGTCTTACGACAATTACACTGAATCATGATTTTATCCTTACTTTATCGTTCATGTACGCATTCCGAGCCCTTAGACAAATTTTACCATAATTCTATCATATTCATCAGTTTACACACTAAAATTCTAGAAATCATTCTTCAGTTCGCTGTCCATACGGTGTGACCAATTTCTAAATTATCAAAAATATGTGGGTAAAACTTCATGACATTGGTAAATACATGGAGGGTATTTGGATAAAATAATTCACAAAGATTTTAATAGATGAAAAGATCTGACCTCAAATGACGTCTTCCTCGACTCCTCGTTGCGCTGCAGCTGCATCTTGAATCACTTAAATTAGTGCTAGCCTCATAGCGCGGACTAGTATGTACTGTCGTACACTTATCGCCAAGAGACCAGACTCAATCTCTTTCCCAAATGCAATAGATATAAAATATCTATTCATTTCTATCCCCAGAAGTCTTAGAAGCGATAAATGCTTGAGTAAAATGTGTGTGTATCCCTCTGAATAGAATCTGGCCAGGACTCTAAACAAAGGCGTATAATAAAATAAATACATATATATAATAAATAATTGTAGGGGTAGGTGTATTGTGCAGGTACCTAAGATACTCACATGTCGACGGTCGAAACGCGCACTAGGTGATACCGACCACTCAGAGGACAAGCAGAGTTCCGATACGACGAAATTCCGAAAATCAAAAGAGCTCCGATACTGATGATAATTCGCAGAGAAAAGAGCTACGTTACCGACGAAATTCCGAAAATCAAAAAAGGACGAGCTACGTTACCGACGAAATTCCGAAAATCAAAGAGGACGAGCAGAGTTACGTTACTATTGAAAACCAGGAGATCAAAGAGCTACGTTACCGACGAAATTCCGAAAATCAAAGAGGACGAGCAGAGTTACGTTACTATTGAAAACCAGGAGATCAAAGAGCTACGTTACCGACGAAATTCCGAAAATCAAAGAGTTCCGATACTGATGATAATTCGCAGAGAAAAGAGGACGAGAATCCCGCACCCCCGTTTTTATAACCTTTTCCTAAACCACCTCCCATATCCGTATCATTCGTTCTTTTTCCGTAAAACCCATTCTATATTCTAGCAACACTGATCTACACTCTTTCCCACTTCCAACAATTCCAATAACCATTAACTAACTTTAAATCTTAATTATGTAATCTAAACATACAGAACCCATTCAAATGTACCTAAATTCTAAATAAAATTAATAAATATAATAATGGTTTAGAATACCTCATTATCTTTCTCTAATAAAATTAATATTTATGAATAAGTGTTTTTGGAATATTCTAGTACGATCTCTAAAGAATTGTGAAAAGTCCAACGTTATGTCAATTAATTTACTATTTATCTAAATTTAGTGCCAAGAAATTTCATTCATACATGTATATTATTTCTAATAATAATAACTTGATATAAACCTAACTGATATGTATTTCAACCACTTCTAAGAATATAAGGCTCTATGATGTATTCTAACAATACAATATTGTAACATTTTAATCTGTATTGAAGTTATTAATTTTTGTAATCTGAATTTTCTATCTAAATTAATGTTTATCTGGCTTCTACCTATTATTCTGATATCTACATAGATTCTACTTATAAGAACTTGTCACTCTTCATCATGGGACACCTCAAATTTGAAGAAACAATTGTAATGAATTGTTAAAATTTTGGTAAATTAATCTTTATTTTCTACCACTAAACTCCTAATATTTCCTACTTCCCTGCTATATTCTACTTTATATGTAGTCTACATTCCTCAGATATGTTAGTATTTCATAATAATTACAGGCATTAGCATAGCTTTAACAGATTGAATTTTCGCTATGTTACTGGACCAATATTTTTAAGTATAATGTGAATTTATCAATTCTTAAGCAAACTCATGTTTATAACTAACAGTGATACCTCATGAACTTATAGGAGTAGAATTTATCTCATTTTTAGCATATTCTTTTGGTTAAATGTGAATTTTTAAGATATTTTTATAGCTTACTTATCCTGAATTTTGAATGTTTGGGATTCAATGTTTCTACTACATAACTTAATTGGTACTTGGCATTCTAATTGAATTTACATAATACATAGTATATATTTACTTATTTAATAGATACATACATCAATAATAACTTGTATTCAAAATTATACCTAGGGTCTAAGTTAGACTAAATTGACTGTCTTTTCTATTCAACACTTTCATATTTTTGATCATAACTTTATTATTAATTGGAATTTTAATGTTATATTTTGAATGGTAGTCGTAAGTACTGGCACAATCAATATTCTAACATCAATTATTGCCAATCTATCAATAATTTGAAATCCAACATAAACTTAATTCCCTTCCTAAAATAATATATGCCTTTCCAGATTTATGAATTCTACTTCTACATTGGCTATAAAGTGACAACTAATGAACCAATCACCCCTAAGGTACTGTGTCTTACTTATACTTACGTTTAATAACTAGACATGCTGAAAATAAGTAAATTATTAAAATTTAATAAATTGATTCATTTAAAATTTATAACTAGCGCCATCTAGTGATAATAGGATGAACTAAGTACTATTTGCTTAGAGAATATAGTGTATCCGACATTGATTTTTAAATGTAATTGTTAATTGCCAGCAGATGGCAGTTATAAATAATTTTTATCATATCAGAATGAGATTTATTCAATTAAGAATGATATTTTTTTTTTAAGGGGAATTAAAACAATCGAATCTTATTATTCTTTATTTTATGTTTCCAATTTGAAGGTCTTCTTCAAGAAGAATTAGCGTTGCAGACATAAATTTATCATACGGATCTACTCGTGTGAGTAGAGATCCGTTACACTCCGTCGTGTTTGACGCCGCCTAACGCCCCGCCCAACATTGTCTATTAGTAAGTACGTCGAGCACTAGTGTTGGGACACGTTTGTTTTGATTTGAAATAACGCATATAACTTTTTTTATTACGAATTTTTTTTTCTTATTTCAAAAGGCGTTCTGGGCGATCAGCTGATGGGGGTATCTTCAGGTTGATATAACCCTTATGTAACACCCTGTATACAAATAAAATATAAAATGTTTGATAGCTTGTTGGTCATAGCATTCACTCTGATCGGGAGCTGATGCTCTAGTTCAAATCCCGCAGTTAAGTATTTTATGTCTTGTAAAAAATTCCAAGTTGACGATGTGCCCCAGTAGGTACATTATACCTAATGTGACCAGAACTTGACTGAATGAATTGAACAAATAGTTATATAATTATGAATCGCAGTAATTTTGTTAATTATAAATCGGGCGCTGATTAAACAATACTATGTTCACAGTCATTACTAAATTGATAGCATTATAATAATGAAAGCTTTAGGCAACTAATTGAAAGCCAACATTCGGGTGACTTGAACAATAGTGTAAACCCAACCTCTTCTAATGTCTGTTTAACGAGGGCAGTAATACAACAACCGATATTCGAGAATAGTATTTTTTAATATAAAACAATGCAAATAATCTGATAGTATATTGAACAACCGTTCGGTGTACTGGTAAGAAACGCCTGAAGTTGGATAAGGAGAAATTTGAAGTTGCATGTACATACCGCTGCGGCACCACCGAGGCACCGAGGCACTCAATATATCGTTGCATGTAATAGTTTGTTGGTATAGTCAATCCGCAAGCAGTAGGTCATAATAAATATCTTGAGTTGTTAACTTGCGGTTCATCATCATCATCATCATCACGTACCATTTGACGCCCACAGCTGGGCATAGGCCTCCCCAAAAAAAAGGAAGGAATTTAGCCTCCATATATAGTTGATGGTTTCGATCGTCGGCACTTGGTGAAACTTATAGTAATACATGCTAACAAAAAACACTTGTGTTTTTTTTTGTTAGCATGTATTATACTTCCTGCAGGAGACTGTACCTGGGGATCATGCGGAGTATGGCCCTATACGGAGCTCCCGTATGGGCGGCTAGGTTGGCGGTCAAGGGGAATGTGACTCTGTTAAACAGACCACTTCGAACCTTGGCCGTCAAAACAATAAGGGGCTACCGCAAGATCTCCGGAGAGGCTGCATGTCTCTTAGCCGGGACCCCTCCATGGGACCTGGAAGCGACAGCCCTTACGTCATTGTTCCAATGGCGCAAGGAGGCGCTGGAGCGGGACCACAGGCCTGCGTCTCGAGAAATCGAGGACCAGCGGTCCCAACTCCGCCAGGGTCTCATGGAGTCATGGAACGTGCGACTTGAGCAACCCAAGTGGGGTACCACCATCATCGCGGCGGTGTGATCGATCATGGACGATTGGCTGCAGAGGCAGCATGGTGACCTCACGTGCCGTGCAACGCAGATCGTTGCCGGGCATGTATACTTCGGTAGCTATCTGTTTCGCATGCATCGTGAGGTCACACCCCGGTGTCAACACTGCGAGGTTTCCGACGACGACACTGCACTCCATACGTTGGTGGAGTGCTCAGCGAGGGCGAGTCAGCGCCAGGACCTCGTAGTGGGTCTGGGCGTGGATACCCTCTCGCTGGAGACCATGTTTCAAGCCATGCCGGGAGGGAGAGGGAGCGTACCATCCCCGCCGAGTTCCGTAGTCGGCGGCAAGGGCGCCCCAGACTCCGCGACTACGCCCAAGACTATCGACCTCCATGATCGGGGCCTTAGGGCGGCGGGATCGCCACCCGCCGTCCTTACAGAAGCAGGCTAGAAGGGTTGCGTGCTGCGGGGCCTTTGCCCCATAGCACGCAACCAGATTCACTCACTGACGCCGGATAAAACCCTACCCCAACGACGCGGGATTCTCGTCCCGACCAAACACCCGCAGAGACCACAGAGGTGGTCAAAGTCCGCCGGGCGCCACTGGATATACCCTCTGCTAATAACCAGAGACGCCCGGCAACGGACGTTAGAACGGCCGGATTTAATATAAAAAGCATGTATTATAATTCAGCCTCCATATACCATCCTGGCAGGACGGGTTTTGTGTCTAGTTTTCCTTCTCTAAACTGCGCTTGACGAAATCAAGCTGTATTGAAACTTTTTCAATTGATTGCAACACAAACTTTCGTTCAAAAGCTCTGGTGAGCGAACAAGTTTGTACAGAGAGTTCCGACGAGGCGAACCTGAAAGAGTTTATTTTAATTGTATACAATCTATACTTCAATATTATAAAGCTGAAGAGTTTATTTGATTAAACGCGGTAATCTCTGGAACTACTGGTTGCATTATCCCTGAGTACCTAACTTAGACCACTTTTTATCCCGGTAATCTATACTTACTTATTATACATTTCAACTCAATCTCGAGGGAACACAACATCTATAATTATACAAAAAGTACTTCTGCACGTGTATTATTTGCGTATAACTAATTATACTGGAATAAACAAAGTCACTAACCACATAGTTTACGAGTTGGGCGTGGAGTAGCGCGTGGAGTTGCTGTGCAACAAATGTTCCAAACACGATATAATGTACTCGTAGTAACAAACAAATCTAGCATTCAACAGTACACCGACTGGAGGAGAAGCGTTAACATCTATCTTGATATTTTATTCGATAACAGTACGTATGTAGTTTAGTGGTATGAAGAGTACGACCTGCGTATAAAAAACATTAATGACCACGAAATTACATGTAACAGTTCCTACCTGGACTGCAGAAGTTATTGGTAGGTAATATCGACCGATAGCAAGCAACAACGGCAACTGCAATAGGCTAGCCCCTATTACATACGATCAACAAAATGACTGGCTAAATGAGGCTACCCCCTCAGGCATATCAGGTGTAATTATAAATACGTAGATGCATATGGAACAAAATTTCGTCGGCGATCAGTCGTGAGTCGTGACTTTGAATCTTCGCTATTGAAATAGCTAGCTTCATAATAATATAACTCCTAAGTTTACATGGGGTTTTAAGTAAACGCGTCAAATATGCAAACACATTTGGAACCCTCATTAACAAGGACACAATAATCCAAAAGCCAACTTTTCAGTTTCCCTCACTTGGGTTATGAATAATAAATGAGAATCAAGTCTAAAAGGGTTCTGTACAAACAAAATCTGTACCCGATTTGCATAATAAAACTTAAAATGTAAATATAACTGAGCAAACTTGCCTTTTATCTATCAACCACCGACTTGCAATATTTACAATGATACTATACTTCCATATATCCTATCTAACTAATATAATTTTAGTGTAAGTAATGCAGAAATAAATTTGGTAAGTCATTTTACTGTAGTTTTTAGTAGACAGGCAAACATATCAAGTCTATATCGCCAAAGTAGTAGCAGAGGTGCACGCCCATACTTTGCCAGTCGGCATACTTCGGCCTTACCTATAACAGGGCGCAAGCATATTGTTGCTACCGGGCACTATAAAATATTTATTCAAAGCCACTGTGAGTAGTGAGTTATTGGGCATTCTAACCCACCTTAGTTCCATCGGTTATCTTCGATAACCTCAGTCACGGTGGGGTAGAATGCCCAATAACTCTGTGGGGTAGAATGCCCAATAACTCTGTGGGGTAGAATGCCCAATAACTCTTTGTAAAATCATTTACCTAAGCCAACGTTCCACATTTTAATGCCGTTCAATACACTACCGTTCCGTCAATGGTTAACCAATTTCACTTGCTAGATGATTGCTTTCGTACAGCAAACTAACCCGATGCATGTTTGTTAACATGAACACGTTAAGATCACATTTTTAAAATAGATAAAGGTGGGACAGAATGCCCAATATCACTTTGGATTGGGAAATAACGTAACTAAACGAATATTCCACATTAATATCATTTGAGCACGCTGTCCCACTGTTCGTACGTTCGCTGAAGCTCCTTACTACTACTTGTAGTTATAAATATTTATGTTATAAATTCATCTTTTCATTACGAGTCCATCAGTATTACATAGCAAACATGAAATTCGTTAAACAAACACAATCGTTACAGGTCAATACAATCTGTGACGATTTGACAAAAAACAAGTTACGCCATGGAGAATTATTACCGAATACAGTACGTTGCATCATTTGCGGACCATCAAATTGTGGAAAAACTAACTTATTAATTGGTCTTCTATTGCATGAAAATGGATTGACATTTCAGAATGTTTATGTATATTCTAAAACTCTCCATCAACCAAAGTACATCTTTTTAGAAAAAGTTTTACAACGAGTACCAGGTATCACTCTCCAGAAATACCAAGCAAATGATGACATTTTGAAGGTTACAGATGCGAAACCTAATTCTGTGATTATTTTTGACGATGTAGCATTTGAAAATCAAAGTAATATGCGTGATTATTTTGCAATGGGAAGACATAAATTGATTGACAGTTTTTATTTAAATCAAACTTATACCAAAATACCTAAACAACTTGTAAGAGATAATGCTAACTTAATTGTGCTTTTTAAGCAAGATGAAGTTAACTTGAAACATGTTTACGAAGAACATGTTAACACCGATATGACATGGTTGAAATTTCGAGAAATGTGTTCCCTAATATGGAAAGAGCCTTTTGATTATGTGGTAATTAATAAAGATTGTTCGAAAAACAACGGTTGCTATAGAAAAACGTTTGACACTTTTGTATTATTAGATGAAATTTGAATATTTAAGTAGACTGCAGTCACGTTATTGTTATTCTTTAATTGGTTCTTATCCGATTACCACCTATTTTACATAATGGATAAATCATTGAAAAAACAAATTGTTGATGCGACACAAGCTGTCAGGAAAAAAATACGTAAAATGAAGGATTTAGAAGATAATAATAGACATGCTCTTGATACAGTTTTTAAGCCTGTTACAGAATCTCTCAATTTAATAGCCAGCACTAATAACCACTTAGCTCTAACAAAAAAGGAGGAAAAAGGAGAACCCCAAGAACCACAAGACCAAGATATGAAAGAAACAGATGAAAGCAGTAATGATAGTAACGAATCGGAACCCTCATCAGACTCTTCATTTCAGTCATTAGTCGATACTAATCCAGATGTATCATCTTGGTCATAAAATAAAATTAAAATAAAATAAATAAAATAAAATAACGTTTATTATCTTTGAAATTTTCAGAAAATTATTTAGATTCGTCAGAAGTTGGTGTGACTCTACCGAGGGTTCCAAAATGCAACGAGACTGAGAAGAGCCCTCAAGAAACTCAGCTCGGCTTTTTTCAAAATATTTCATCTTAAATCTAATACAGAGTTATTTAGAAAGGAGCAATTCGTTACGTTGTTACAACCAGGCCGCCTTGTCATCTAAGAAATCATTAATACTATAATAAGCTTTATGGCACAATTTACTTTTTATTAGTTTTTTAAATTTATTGACAGATAAATTTGCTATTTCGGTTGGCAATGTATTGTACATTCGAATAAAGTTCCCCGCAAAAGAATTACTCACTTTATGAAGCCTAAATTTAGGAACAGCCAGTTTATCCTTATTTCTTAAGTTTAGATTATGATTATCACTATTTTTCACAAATTTACTTTTGTTCTTGTGGGTATACAATAAAATTTCATAAATATACTGTGAATACACTGTAAGGATGTTAATATGCTTAAACTTATCTCTTAATGACTCCCGAGACCCCATTCCATAGATAGTCCGGATAGCCCTCTTCTGCAACACAAAGATGCATTCAATATCGGCAGCGTTACCCCACAGTAGTATGCCATATGTCATGATACTGTGGAAGTAGCTGAAGTAGACAAGACGCGCCGTTTTAATGTCTGTAAGTTGTCGGATCTTTTTGACAGCATAGGCTGCTGAACTAAGCCTGGCCGAAATTTTCCCGATATGAGGCCCCCATTGCAATTTGGAGTCTAACGTTATGCCCAGAAAGACAGTGTCATCGACCAATTCTATTATATCATCCCTAACCTTAACACTGGTTTTAACAAGTCTTACATTAGGTAAGGTGAATCTTACACATTTAGTTTTATTTTCATTTAATAATAAATTATTAGCACAAAACCAGTGGACTATCCTAGAGAGGGTAATGTTTACATCGTCAAGTTCGCGCTGTCCACGTTTAACTTTAAATATTAAAGAAGTGTCATCAGCAAACAAAACTACCTCGTGGTCGTCTCTTATGAGGTGAGGGAGATCATTAATATATACTAGAAAAAGAAAAGGTCCCAAAATTGAACCCTGCGGTACCCCCATTGCTACAGGAGAACCAGGTGACTGTTTACCATTGATCACTACTTTCTGGACCCTATCACTTAAGTAAGAATTGACGAAATTCAAGGCCGTCCCCCGGATTCCGTAATGATCAAGTTTCTTAATTAAAGTCTGGTGCTGAACGCAATCGAAGGCCTTAGATAAGTCGCAGAATACACCATAAGCATCATATGACTCATCCCAGGCCCTGTATATACACTCTAATAATTTAATTCCGGCATCAGTGGTGGACCGACCACGAGTGAAACCGAATTGTTTTGTATGTAATAGTTTATTAACGTTAAAGTGATTTTGCATTTGATTAAGCATAATTTTTTCAAAAATTTTACTAAATGTAGGTAGTACAGAAATGGGACGGAAATTGGACGGATCTGAAGTACTACCCGATTTAAACAGGGGAATTAATTTACTAGATTTCATTAAATCAGGGAACACACCACTATCAACACAATTATTAAATATTAATACTAGTTCAGGAGCAACCATTTCAATAAAAGAATTTACTAAATACACAGAGATGCCCCAGAGGTCAGCTGTTTTCTTGATATTTAAAGATTTAAAAGTTTTTAAGATAGTGTTTATGTTAACTTTACTGAATTTAAATATAACGTTACAACAAGGAACGTTTGCTTTTAACCAAGATTCTGCAATGGGGGTTGAAGAGCCTAGGGTTTTTGTCAAATCTACAGGAATTCGGGAGAAAAAATTTTCAAATTCGTTAGCGACCTCGAAGTCTGATGTAGTTATTTTACCATTTATATTAAGTTTAAAATGATTATCATTATTATCATTATCTTCACAAGTACTATCGGATGTACCATTTGGTATAAGAAATAACCGTGGACAGTTAATGTTAGGTTCCTCTGGCATAACGATTGGAGATCAAGTTATTACTGTAGCCGGACACAAGTACGAAAGTACACCTGGGTTGCGAGAGTTACTGTTAAAAAGAGACATTGATCTGAGCTTGGTTAATGACTATGACAAGCAAAATTATAAGGCAATGTTACTTGTAACGAATGCACATCGTCGTGATTTCGATTCAAAAAAACCAATTAAAAGTAATAAAGGACAAAAATATTTGCAAGTTATTAAGCCACTTTTCGAACAAGAAAGTAAAAGTCCAAGTTGTAGACAGAAAGTAGGAAAAGGATTACCTTTAACAAAAATGTGGAAAAAAAAATACAGATTTTGTATATTGGGATGATCCCAATGAATTGGTTGATAGATTAAAATTATTAATTGCTTCTCGAGATGCTGGTAACACAGGAATAGACAATGAAATAATATCTATCATTGAAGAACTACGTGAAAGCAAAATCATCAAATAAATAAATCTACTAATATTATATGTGTATCATTTTACTATATACCGTTCAACATAATACACCTTTAATATGAATGTAGACAAATTTGGTCATTATATTCATAAGCGAATGCGTATATCGGAAATACTGGATTTTAATGATAACGCATTAATAAAATTTGATCGTGGAGATTATGACTTGAAGACATCGAGGTTAAAAGGTGTCAAACCTCCTCAAGACGCAGATGATGCAGTAAATAAAACATATGTAGATGAATTGAAAGGTGTACTAATGAATGACTTACAAAAATTGCAAAGTTCTATTCCAAATAGTGTTCAAAACCACATAGAGAAAGCTTTAAAAACAATAATGTCTGAGATAGTGACTCATTTGGAAAACAAATTTTACACAAGAAACGCAGTTTATAGACTAATTCAAGACGCAATTCAATCTATATTAAAAGATCGAAAAACATAGACCTTAAAGTTTATCAAAATGGCGAAACAACAAATCGTCAATGAAATACATAAAGCAGCACGAAAAAATTTTCCTCGACGATCTGTAATTTTAAAAGGTATTGATGATTTGTGGCAAGCAGATTTAGTTGATATGCAAAACCTAAAAACCTTTAATAAAGGATATAACTATATTTTAATAGTTATTGACTGCTTCTCAAAGTACGTTTGGGTGGAACCACTAAAAACTAAATCCAAACATGATGTCTCTCATGCATTTGAAAAATTACTTTCTACTAATCATAGGATACCAACTCATCTGCAAACTGATAGGGGTACTGAGTTCTATAATTCTACATTTCAAAAGCTTTTACAGAACTATAATATTAATCACTACTCAACATTTTCAACCAAAAAGGCTTCAATTGTTGAACGAGTTATTAAAACGCTTAAAAATAAATTGTACAAATACTTTAGCTTGAACGGACACTATAAGTGGATAGATGGTGGCTTGAACGATGTTATGAAGACATATAACAACACAAAACATCGTATTATTAAATTTGCACCTGTTAATGTCAATAAGTTTAATGAAACGGACATTAAAAATAATATTACAAATTCCATGATAAAGGTAACCCAAAAATGTCGTCCAAAGTTTATAATTGGTGACAAAGTTCGAATTAGTAAGTACAAACATATATTTGAGAAAGGATACACTCCTAACTGGTCAACAGAATTATTTACTATAAAAAAGATAAATAACACTGTACCAATAACATATCGCATCGAAGATAATCAAAAACAAGTCATATTAGGAACTTTTTACGAACAAGAGCTTCAAAAGTCGTCCTGCCCTGGTGTCTATTTGATAGAAAAGGTATTAAAAAAGAAAGGAAACAAACTGTTTGTAAAATGGTTGGGTTTAAATAACAAAGAGAACAGTTGGATTGATAAGACTGCAATAGTGGAATAAGTTAATTATATAAGTGATATATAATTTTAAAGTTTATTCATTATTCTTTAGACGATGCAAGGTGGTGGACTAATAAACAGTATCATTAATCATTTACCATTCGAACTTCACATACCCGGTTATAACTATTGTGGACCAGGAACAAAGCTTTCAAAACGATTACTACGTGGTGATAAAGGTGTAAACAAGTTAGACGAAGCTTGTATGCATCACGATATCGCATACGCAAACTACATAGACTTGCCTAACCGTCAAAAAGCCGACTTACGTCTTCTAGATATGACTAAACAAAGACTTAAAGCAAAAGATGCTCGAACAGGGGAAAAGATTAGTTCGTGGATAGTAAACAAAATTATGAAAGCTAAATTGAAGTCTGGTGCTGGTGTTAAGACCTTTAATAACTTTGTTAGGAAAATAAAAAGAAAAATCAAAAAACTCTCGCCTAAAGATAATAAGTCACTAATAAATATAGCTTATATGGTTGCTAGAAAATTAGTTCCATGCATTCCAAAAGTTCGCGTACCTCGAATGATACCTATACCAAAAACTGGAGGCATTCTACCTTTAATCCCAATTTTTGCTGGTTTGTCTGCTTTAGGAGCATTAGCTGGTGGTGCAGCTGGTATTGCTAAAACAGTGAATGATTATAAAGACGGTCAGAAAAAATTACAAGAAACTGAACGTCATAATAAAACTATGGAGGCTATAGCAATAGGTAAAGGTTTATACATTAAACCACATAAGCAAGGTCAGGGATTGTTTATAAAACCATCAAAAAACTAATTGATCAGCTACCTAATCGCGCTTTAACTAATATCGATATTCAGAAGTATGCCTATTGTATTCCTTACTTTCGGGGAGTTTACATGAAGGATCAGTTACCAAAAACACCTAAACGAATTGAATGTGGTATAGTTAACCTAGATAATTCAAAAAATGATGGAACGCATTGGGTAGCTTATGTTAAAATAAATAATTATTGTGAATATTTTGATAGCTTTGGCGATTTAAAACCGCCAAGAGAATTAATCCTATATTTTAAGAACTGTGATGTTTATTATAACTTTAGTAGATATCAACAATTTAACACAATAATTTGTGGACATTTGTGTTTAAGATACTTGCAATGTTTTTGGAATAAATACTATAAATTTTATATCACTCTTTCATTTCCATCGTTTGCAAGATGTCACTCACCTTATCGATAACTGGAAACTCATCGGTATTATCTACCTATTATCCAAGCACGCTGCCATTAGTTGGGGAGTATGAATGTGCATTATTACATTTCTCTACATATAATTCTATTCCAAATTTTGATAATACAAATAATAAATTATATTATGGTTCTAAAAATGTTATCGAGATACCTGAAGGAACTTATGAATTACAAGATATTAGCGACTATTTAAAAACTGAGATAAAAGATGCATCCATAAAACTCAATTGTAATAACAACACCTTAAAAACTATGTTATTTTGTACATCAACTATAGATTTTACTAAAGAAGGTACATTTGGAAGTTTATTGGGATTTAAAAAACAGATCTTAGAAGCAAATAAATATCATGTATCAGAGTTTCCAGTTAACATTTTGCCTACGACTGTCATAAGGATTGAATGTGACATAGTTAGCGGTTCCTATATAAACGGTCAATCCAGTCACATCTTACACGAATTTGCACTTAATGTTCCACCTGGATACAGGATTATAAAAATTCCAAAAAACGCAATCTACTTTCCAATAAACCAAACCAATATAAGCTGCATACAGATAAGGCTGTTAGATATAAATAATAACTTAATAAATTTGCGAGGTGAAGAAGTGCAGTTGTATCTACATATCAGAAGAAAACATGATAGATTATAATAAATATGTGGTTCATTCAACTAAACATAACAGTCCTACTCAAACTATCAAACCAATAAGAGCTCGATCCAAAAAGGTCATAAAATTGAACAACAATAATAAAGTAAAATAAAATAAAATAAAATAAAATAACGTTTATTATCTTTGAAATTTTCAGAAAATTATTTAGATTCGTCAGAAGTTGGTGTGACTCTACCGAGGGTTCCAAAATGCAACGAGACTGAGAAGAGCCCTCAAGAAACTCAGCTCGGCTTTTTTCAAAATATTTCATCTTAAATCTAATACAGAGTTATTTAGAAAGGAGCAATTCGTTACGTTGTTACAACCAGGCCGCCTTGTCATCTAAGAAATCATTAATACTATAATAAGCTTTATGGCACAATTTACTTTTTATTAGTTTTTTAAATTTATTGACAGATAAATTTGCTATTTCGGTTGGCAATGTATTGTACATTCGAATAAAGTTCCCCGCAAAAGAATTACTCACTTTATGAAGCCTAAATTTAGGAACAGCCAGTTTATCCTTATTTCTTAAGTTTAGATTATGATTATCACTATTTTTCACAAATTTACTTTTGTTCTTGTGGGTATACAATAAAATTTCATAAATATACTGTGAATACACTGTAAGGATGTTAATATGCTTAAACTTATCTCTTAATGACTCCCGAGACCCCATTCCATAGATAGTCCGGATAGCCCTCTTCTGCAACACAAAGATGCATTCAATATCGGCAGCGTTACCCCACAGTAGTATGCCATATGTCATGATACTGTGGAAGTAGCTGAAGTAGACAAGACGCGCCGTTTTAATGTCTGTAAGTTGTCGGATCTTTTTGACAGCATAGGCTGCTGAACTAAGCCTGGCCGAAATTTTCCCGATATGAGGCCCCCATTGCAATTTGGAGTCTAACGTTATGCCCAGAAAGACAGTGTCATCGACCAATTCTATTATATCATCCCTAACCTTAACACTGGTTTTAACAAGTCTTACATTAGGTAAGGTGAATCTTACACATTTAGTTTTATTTTCATTTAATAATAAATTATTAGCACAAAACCAGTGGACTATCCTAGAGAGGGTAATGTTTACATCGTCAAGTTCGCGCTGTCCACGTTTAACTTTAAATATTAAAGAAGTGTCATCAGCAAACAAAACTACCTCGTGGTCGTCTCTTATGAGGTGAGGGAGATCATTAATATATACTAGAAAAAGAAAAGGTCCCAAAATTGAACCCTGCGGTACCCCCATTGCTACAGGAGAACCAGGTGACTGTTTACCATTGATCACTACTTTCTGGACCCTATCACTTAAGTAAGAATTGACGAAATTCAAGGCCGTCCCCCGGATTCCGTAATGATCAAGTTTCTTAATTAAAGTCTGGTGCTGAACGCAATCGAAGGCCTTAGATAAGTCACAGAATACACCATAAGCATCATATGACTCATCCCAGGCCCTGTATATACACTCTAATAATTTAATACCGGCATCAGTGGTGGACCGACCACGAGTGAAACCGAATTGTTTTGTATGTAATAGTTTATTAACGTTAAAGTGATTTTGCATTTGATTAAGCATAATTTTTTCAAAAATTTTACTAAATGTAGGTAGTACAGAAATGGGACGGAAATTGGACGGATCTGAAGTACTACCCGATTTAAAAAGGGGAATTAATTTACTAGATTTCATTAAATCAGGGAACACACCACTATCAACACAATTATTAAATATTATTACTAGTTCAGGAGCAACCATTTCAATAAAAGAATTTACTAAATACACAGAGATGCCCCAGAGGTCAGCTGTTTTCTTGATATTTAAAGATTTAAAAGTTTTTAAGATAGTGTTTATGTTAACTTTACTGAATTTAAATATAACGTTACAACAAGGAACGTTTGCTTTTAACAAAGATTCTGCAATGGGGGTTGAAGAGCCTAGGGTTTTTGTCAAATCTACAGGAATTCGGGAGAAAAAATTTTCAAATTCGTTAGCGACCTCGAAGTCTGATGTAGTTATTTTACCATTTATATTAAGTTTAAAATGATTATCATTTAATTTTTGTTGACCTCTTTCCGCGTTTATAATTTTCCAAGTAGATTTAACTTTGTCTGCACTATTGAGAATTTTATCACTTATATATTTTGATTTAGCTGCTAAACAATCTGCTTTAAACTTTTTTGAATAAGTTTTAACATAATCTAGAAATGCAACTGATCTATTAAGCTGTCTTTCTGAGTATAGTTCATAAAGTTTTTGTCTACTTTTGTGTATACCCTCAGTGGCCCATTCACTGAAAGTAGGACTATCACTAATCATGACCTCCTTAGACTTGAATATGGAGTTGAACTCGTTGTAAAAAGAATCAAAAAATAATTTATACATTACATTTGGATCTAAGCCAGTGTCTAAGAATGGAATTTTATTGCAAAGTCCAACCCTCATACGTTCCAAGCGGTCACCAGTTATTGGTCTACATAATATTTTACGTTTTATAACTTTTTCTTTAGTGATTTTAAAAGATGCTATTTGCCCACAATGGTCTGAATCTAGCTTTTTTATAATACTTTTACTTTCTGGCAACATATCGCTGTATATATTATCCAGGCAAGTGGCTATTGTATTACAATATCTAGTAGGCTCCAAAAATAAGTTTGTAAGATTGTGTGATTTAAATAAATTTAAAATATTATAACTCATAGGCGTATTAACAAGTAAATCGACATTAAAATCACCACATACTATTAGGTACTTATTAGTTTTTCCAAGTTTACATAGAACTTTGTCAATAAGTTCCTCAAATTCGCAAAAGAGTGAGGTTCCAGGTTTATACACGCATACTACTATGAATTGCTCCATTTCCACCCACGACAGTTCGACTTTACACTCTAGAGAAAGAGACACAATATCTTTCCGTTCTTTAAATTTAAGTTGTTTATTTAATAAAATCAAAGATCCCCCCCGTACTGTGCTCACCCTGCAGAATGCACTACCAACCCGGTGATTACTGAAATTGAACAAGAGCTCATACGGCTTACGCATATGTTCTGTAATACAAAAAATATCAATATTATCTGAATTCATTAACAGTTCCAACTCTAACTCTTTGCCATGTGTTAAACAACCAATATTTTGATGCCCTATGTTGATATAATTTACATTTTTTGATTTGGTTTGATTTGGAGGGCATTTTTTAACATAATTAATATTTGTAACTAAATTTAATTCAATTAATTGACTATGTCTGCTAAAGGGTAATATTGCCTCTGTTGTCGTAGAACTTAATTTAAATTACTTGGAACAGATTCCAAAGTCTTAACACTAAATCTACATTGCTCAATAAAAGCAGTTTTGTCAGCCAAGTTCTTGGCTGAAGTGTAAAAATAATTGAATAGCAAACTTGCTATTTGTCTCTTATAATGCTTTGGTAGAAAATACCTACCTTTGTTTACATAAACAATATGTTTGTTATTGTTAAAGTTACTGTCAGAAGTTGACAAATTGTATTTATATACAGTTCTCTTAAAAACAGAATTAAAGTCAATTACATGCAATTTATTATTATATTGGCTAGTTAAATTGAGTTGTAAATTTATCTTATATCTAAGATAAATTTACAACTCAATTAAACTAAGCTTTTCTTAAAGCGATTGGTTTGTTAAAATGAATATACTAGATGTTTTATCCGCTCCTGCATACAACAACTCTGTGGAAGGAATTGAATTTCACTCTTACAAGCCTTACGTAACAAGTTTCAATAGAAGCGATGAAATCAGGATACCTATTAATCAACAAGACTTGTATATATTACCATCAGCAAGCACTTTGTTTTTGGAAGGAACTATTGTTGTAAACAAGGCTGAAAATTGTAAAGAGAGAGTCAGTAGCGTTCATTTCATAAACAATAGTTTACTTTACTTGTTTCAAGATATAAGGTATGAGATAAATGGAGTGGAAATAGATAAAATAAAAAACGCTGGTATAACTACCACAATGAAATCATTAATATCAATGAACGAAAACGAGGCTAAAGTATCTAATGCTTGGGGTTGGAATATCGATGGTATAAATAGTACAAATGGGGGTAGCTTTTCTGCTTCCATACCCCTCTGTAACATTCTTGGTTTTGCAGAAGATTTCAAGAAAGTAGTGATAAACAGCAAACATGAATTAATATTGTTACAAAGTAATACTAATCTGAACGCCCTAAAACTTAGCGCTGGTGAGACGGTAGAAGATATTATTATAAATAAAATAATATGGCGAGTACCACATGTCAAAGTATCCGATAGAGAAAAAATAAATATGTTAAAACTGTTAGAAAAAGACTGACCACTCCAGATGATATTCAGGAATTGGGATTTATATGAATATCCGGCTTTACCAAAAACTACTAAACATACTTGGTCCATAAAAACATCATCGCAAATAGAGAAACCAAGATTTGTTATTATTGGTCTGCAAACAAATAGAAAAAATAATCCTAAATTGGATATGTCTCAGTTTGATCACTGTGACGTTCGTGATGTTAGAGTATACCTAAATTCAACCTACTTCCCTTATGAAAATTTAAATTCAAGTTTCTCGAATAATAGAATTGCGTTAATATATGAACAATACACCAGATTTCAACACTCATATTACGGAGGTCGTCGTGGTGAACCGTTATTAAGTGAGAAACAATTTAAAAATATTGCTCCGTTATTTGTCGTAGATTGTTCTAGACAACCAGATAATCTTAAGTCGGGTCCTGTTGTGGATGTCAGAATGGAAATTGATATACCAGATCAAACTTCGGCATATTGTCTTATATTGAACGACTGTATAATTGAGTATAAACCATTAAGCAGCACTGTGAGAAAATTATCATGAACCCGAATACGATTATAGTGGATGTCCAGGGCTTTAAAGACACTTGTAATAACTTTATAGTCAAGAAATTAGCTCTGGCCACTCGTGTTTATACCCAAACGTTCTTAATAAAGCCTCCATACTTATTTAAATACGAATGAAAAAAAACAAGTTACGTGGTTGGAGAGAAACAGAGGGATTTACTGGAATGAAGGTTATATCGACTATAGAGAATTTCGACGTATAATTGTTCCTTATCTAGAAAATAAAGAAATTATTGTGAAGGGCTTAGAAAATGTTAAGTGGATTCAAGATCTTTGTATGAATTGTATTTGTATAGATCTTGGTGAAGACAAGTGTCCAAATTTATCACTGTTGCATAACAAATATTCAAATATTGAAACCAGTTTTAATTGTATTAATCATATTAAACAATGTGGACTTAAAAATGTTTTATGTATAAAGAACTATTTAATAGAGCAAGAAAGGTAATATGTCTTCCTATACGCAGTTTTAATAAATAAAACTATTTTTTAAAGTAAATGGTTTTTTATTTTTTAACACACATTTTTAATATTTATAATTTTTTAACATATATTTTCATAGTAAATATTTTTTTTATAAAATCTAAATATGTCATCACTTTATCTACTAGTTACATTAATAAATTATTACCTGATTAAAAAATATGATATGAGTAGCCACACAATTATTACCTATGGTTTTTATTTTTTAACACACAACTTAATATTGAAATTTTTCACATATTTTCACAGTAAATAAAATTTTAATAAAATCTAAATATGTCATCACTTTATCTACTAGTTACATTAATGAATTATTACCTAATTAAAAAATGTGATATGAGTAGCCACACAATTTTTTGGAAATATTGTGAATTAATTTTTTAGCTTGATCCGATATCTCATCTACCGTATCTTGTACAATATACTGTGCAGTGATTATGTCCTTACCTTCATCTTCGTCGTCTCTTGACTCACTGAGTTCCTTGATCGTAATTTTTATTAAACGTCGTCCTTTTCTTCTTTCACTGTTAATAATATAGGAATTCAATGCACTGCGTTTGTTTGTAATTGGTTTTCTTCGATTAGTTTTCTTTTTGTTTCTTTTTACTTCTTCATTGGGTGTTATTATCCAAGGTCTATTCATTGCGTTGTCCAAGTCGAACTGATCTTGCAGGTCTGGAAGATATTCAGGAGAGCTCTCTTCTATTCCGTTTGAAAATTTGTTTAAGTTGGTATTCTGAAAATTATTTAAAACATTAGTAATAAATCATACTAAGTATTTTGTAAATAGATTGAAATTTTCAATAGATTGAAAGTTATAAAATACCTACCATGTTGTTAGATATGCTCGTATTGACTGTTTAATAAAGAATGAACTAGGTAATAATATTTTTTCTAACGCAGTTGATATATCAAATTATATTGACATAAAGTATTTATTGGTATGATGATCAAGTTAGAACTTGAAATTCAACCATTCAATAATTCGTATGTGCATAATGTTATTGTTATGCACCTACTTAATAGTTGTGAAATTCTTATGAATTTCAAACGTGTTGTAACGTGAATGATGACGTATTTCGTTATCAATATCAGGTAAGGAATATAATAAAAACACAATAATTATGTAATTGCTTATTTTAATTTATTCGACATACTAATATAGAATCGGGTGACCAGTTAAATACCTATAGGCACCTTATCAGTTAGTATCATACGAAATGAACTACAATAGGTATTCCTAATATTTCATATTTTGTATTGTCTAAACTCTCCAGCTATTCTAAAGAATACCTACATTATTCCTTACTGATGATATTATATTCTACAACTTCTTTGGGAGCTACTCTAATTGAGTCACCAGAGCCTATTCAAATTTGATAAATTATTCTACATTATGTATAACTACGTGCTACTTTAATTTTACACTTTTTGGAATGACCAAAATATATAGGTATCTACTTACAAATTGATTACGTGGTTCACCGCGCTGTCCATGAGTGTTCCTTGTCAATTTCTTCCGTGATGATAAAATATCTGAAAATAAAATTAAATATAGGTTTAAGTCTAATTATTGAAAATCGGCAAATGTAGTCCAAATATGTCAAACCTACAACTTCTTCGGAAGCTACTCTAATTGAGACACCAGAGCGTATTCAAATTTGATAAAATATTCTACTTTATGTACAATTAAGTGCTACTTTAATTTTACACTTTTTGGAATGACCAAAATATATAGGTATCTACTTACAAATTGATTACGTGGTTCACCGCGCTGTTCATGAGGGTTCCTTGTCAATTTCATCCGTGATGATAAAATATCTAAAAATAAAATTAAATGTAGGTTTAAGTCTAATTATTGAAAATCGGCAAATGTAGTCCGAATATGTCAAACCTACACAACTTCTTCGGAAGCTACTCTAATTGAGACACCAGAGCCTATTCAAATTTGATAAAATATTCTACTTTATGTGCAATTAAGTGCTAGCAAGAGATTAAATATTTCAGCGTTCATTATTTTATTTACAACTTTCTGAATTTTGTACAGAACTTAAATGTTATACGAAAATTAAGGATAATCGTATAAAATTAAATTTAAAGGACTTCCATAGAAAACTACGTCGCCTAATAAATTAGATATTTAGTAGGTAAACTAACAAAGAATTATAAATCAAATAATTAACATTATAAGTAATTACTTACATGACATTGCTTTTATTTTGGATCTTCCTTTTAATCCTCTGAAGGACGTAGTGCACTGCGTGTTTGGTAGCTCGATGCAAATGGTAGATATTGTGGGAACAGAATATGAGACATTCCTCGCGTATAGGAACGATGTGACGATGTGGCGATAACACACATAGGTAAACAAGTAGAACATACATGAACAAACTGCTGACTTAACATTGGCCGTAGCTTTGTATAAAGGTACGTTGTTAGCCGACTTGGATAAAAAGAGGTGTATTACCATATAGTTTAAGCACATACCAAAACTATTTGCTAATATTTAAAAGTTATATTTTAAATGATTATTTGTAATGTTTGTTAACATATTTGTGGGATAAGTCTGTAGTAATATTTTTGTAAAATTATTTTTATCTAAACGATTCCAAAGGATTTTTAATAGAATACCGTTAACCATACCTTGTATCAAATTTGAGAACCATAAACCAACATACCTACAGATAAATAAAGTAACCACCTTTTTAAGAAGTCGGTTAAAATGATGTCGTTTTAAAATTGTATCGCTGAGTAAGTAAACTAACAGATACCTTGCTTCCACACACACACCCATGCAAACCGTGCATAGCAATTTGAAACTTCTATAATTGTGACGCAAACTAGTTAACTTCCAGGGTACGTCTACCTTTTAAAAATAATTAAATACCTACCGTGTACTAACGGTCAGCTTATATTGGTGATTTAGGTATAGACGACGGTCCTTACCTACATAAATTGCATAATTTTACATCTGCGCAATGTATGAGTATATTTCATTAATACTTTTCATGTACCTATACATAATTATACAGTTACTATATCATATACTTATCGACGACGATCAACGAACATACCTACATAAATTATAATTACATTTTATATGTATCATACACATATCATAACATTCGTCGGAATTAATCGGAATTTGTGTAGTCAGCAATTCAATATAAGAACGACGACGTCATATAGTTATTTACCCGACTAAAAAAGGAGGTGGGTACCTAATTTATTTGTATGTGGTTTTATGTGTTTTTTCTCATAATCTTAACATAACTTTTTTTCTATATAGGTACCTAATACGATTTTATTGATTATCTTTATTCGAAAGGTAGAATCTATAGTACAGGTGGTTTATATAAATTTGATTAAGTTTTAACGATAAAGAGAAATCTATCCTAGAGAAATCGAAGGAAATTATTAAAATGTTAAATGACATTCAAAGTGATTTCACAATAATTTTACAAATATAACAATTTGAAGTCCTTTGAATATTTGAATTGTTTAGAATTGAAATTGTTTGAACTGAGCTTCCAATAAAAGTGTTAAAAATAAGTTATACACGCTTACGCTTAATGAAATATTTTTATCCTTTATTATTTATTCCTTTAAAAATATTCATTTAGCAATACTTATTTTGTTCATACACCTCTTTCTATCACAGTCGGGTAACAACGTAACAAAGCTAAGGTAATGTCAGCAGTTTGTTCTGGTGTGTGTTACTTGTGTATAATAGACATGTATCATCGTTCCCATACTCGAAGAACGTCTCACATTCTATTCCCACGACATGCTGCACGGCATTTTGTGGACATACAGTATACCTACTAAGTACTCTATCTATCCTTGGATTTTAAAATAAGACAGAAAATAAGAAGCAATGTCATGTAAGTAACTAATAATTATGATAAATAATTTTCTAGTCTATTACACACCTATGTCTGAAATTTTATAAAAAAAAGATTTATATTGTGCATAAAAACACTTTATTTAAATTTTATGTGAATATCCAGTGATACTTTAGTTATTTTATGTATCACTAACATAAGTTCTAACCTTAAGTTTTAACGTATAAATTATCTATCTTAAAAATGTGATCTTAACGTGTTCATTTTAACAAACATGCATCGGGTTAGTTTGCTGTACGAAAGCAATCATCTAGCAAGTGAAATTGGTTAACCATTGACGGAACGGTATGTAGTGTATTGAACGGCATTAAAATGTGGAACGTTGGCTTAGGTAAATGATTTTACAAAGAGTTATTGGGCATTCTACCCCACCGTGACTGAGGTTATCGAAGATAACCGATCGCGATGGAACTAAGGTGGGGTAGAATGGGTGGGCATTCTGTCCCACCTTTATCTATCTTAAAATGTGATCTTAACGTGTTCATGTTAACAAACATGCATCGGGTTAGTTTGCTGTACGAAAGCAATCATCTAGCAAGTGAAATTGGTTAACCATTTTTCTCACTTTCTTGTTTCACTTCACTGTTTTTGACTCAAACAGTAAAATAATTATTTTCTGCTCAAACAGGGGTAAAATTAACAAAAATGAACTATCCCTATACTTTGACAAAATGCAAAACTTAAATGTTGAACATGTAGTAATGTTTACATTACCATACATAAAAGGTGTGCCAGACGTGGAAAATTCTCTTAGATATAAGATAAATTTACAACTCAATTTAACTAGCCAATATAATAATAAATTCCATGTAATTGACTTTAATTCTGTTTTTAAGAGAACTGTATATAAATACAATTTGTCAACTTCTGACAGTAACTTTAACAATAACAAACATATTGTTTATGTAAACAAAGGTAGGTATTTTCTACCAAAGCATTATAAGAGACAAATAGCAAGTTTGCTATTCAATTATTTTTACACTTCAGCCAAGAACTTGGCTGACAAAACTGCTTTTATTGAGCAATGTAGATTTAGTGTTAAGACTTTGGAATCTGTTCCAAGTAATTTAAATTAAGTTCTACGACAACAGAGGCAATATTACCCTTTAGCAGACATAGTCAATTAATTGAATTAAATTTAGTTACAAATATTAATTACGTTAAAAAATGCCCTCCAAATCAAACCAAATCAAAAAATGTAAATTATATCAACATAGGGCATCAAAATATTGGTTGTTTAACACATGGCAAAGAGTTAGAGTTGGAACTGTTAATGAATTCAGACAATATTGATATTTTTTGTATTACAGAACATATGCGTAAGTCGTATGAGCTCATGTTCAATTTCAGTAATCACCGGGTTGGTAGTGCATTCTGCAGGGTGACCACAGTACGGGGGGGATCTTTGATTTTATTAAATAAACAACTTAAATTTAAAGAACGGAAAGATATTGTGTCTCTTTCTCTAGAGTGTAAAGTCGAACTGTCGTGCGTGGAAATGGAGCAATTCATAGTAGTATGCGTGTATAAACCTGGAACCTCACCCTTTTGCGAATTTGAGGAACTTATTGACAAAGTTCTATGTAAACTTGGAAAAACTAATAAGTACCTAATATTATGTGGTGATTTTAATGTCGATTTACTTGTTAATACGCCTATGAGTTATAATATTTTAAATTTATTTAAATCACACAATCTTACAAACTTATTTTTGGAGCCTACTAGATATTGTAATACAATAGCCACTTGCCTGGATAATATATACAGCGATATGTTGCCAGAAAGTAAAAGTATTATAAAAAAGCTAGATTCAGACCATTGTGGGCAAATAGCATCTTTTAAAATCACTAAAGAAAAAGTTATAAAACGTAAAATATTATGTAGACCAATAACTGGTGACCGCTTGGAACGAATGAGGGTTGGACTTTGCAATAAAATTCCATTCTTAGACACTGGCTTAGATCCAAATGTAATGTATAAATTATTTTTTGATTCTTTTTACAACGAGTTCAACTCCATATTCAAGTCTAAGGAGGTCATGATTAGTGATAGTCCTACTTTCAGTGAATGGGCCACTGAGGGTATACACAAAAGTAGACAAAAACTTTATGAACTATACTCAGAAAGACAGCTTAATAGATCAGTTGAATTTCTAGATTATGTTAAAACTTATTCAAAAAAGTTTAAAGCAGATTGTTTAGCAGCTAAATCAAAATATATAAGTGATAAAATTCTCAATAGTGCAGACAAAGTTAAATCTACTTGGAAAATTATAAACGCGGAAAGAGGTCAACAAAAATTAAATGATAATCATTTTAAACTTAATATAAATGGTAAAATAACTACATCAGACTTCGAGGTCGCTAACGAATTTGAAAATTTTTTCTCCCGAATTCCTGTAGATTTGACAAAAACCCTAGGCTCTTCAACCCCCATTGCAGAATCTTGGTTAAAAGCAAACGTTCCTTGTTGTAACGTTATATTTAAATTCAGTAAAGTTAACATAAACACTATCTTAAAAACTTTTAAATCTTTAAATATCAAGAAAACAGCTGACCTCTGGGGCATCTCTGTGTATTTAGTAAATTCTTTTATTGAAATGGTTGCTCCTGAACTAGTATTAATATTTAATAATTGTGTTGATAGTGGTGTGTTCCCTGATTTAATGAAATCTAGTAAATTAATTCCCCTGTTTAAATCGGGTAGTACTTCAGATCCGTCCAATTTCCGTCCCATTTCTGTACTACCTACATTTAGTAAAATTTTTGAAAAAATTATGCTTAATCAAATGCAAAATCACTTTAACGTTAATAAACTATTACATACAAAACAATTCGGTTTCACTCGTGGTCGGTCCACCACTGATGCCGGAATTAAATTATTAGAGTGTATATACAGGGCCTGGGATGAGTCATATGATGCTTATGGTGTATTCTGCGACTTATCTAAGGCCTTCGATTGCGTTCAGCACCAGACTTTAATTAAGAAACTTGATCATTACGGAATCCGGGGGACGGCCTTGAATTTCGTCAATTCTTACTTAAGTGATAGGGTCCAGAAAGTAGTGATCAATGGTAAACAGTCACCTGGTTCTCCTGTAGCAATGGGGGTACCGCAGGGTTCAATTTTGGGACCTTTTCTTTTTCTAGTATATATTAATGATCTCCCTCACCTCATAAGAGACGACCACGAGGTAGTTTTGTTTGCTGATGACACTTCTTTAATATTTAAAGTTAAACGTGGACAGCGCGAACTTGACGATGTAAACATTACCCTCTCTAGGATAGTCCACTGGTTTTGTGCTAATAATTTATTATTAAATGAAAATAAAACTAAATGTGTAAGATTCACCTTACCTAATGTAAGACTTGTTAAAACCAGTGTTAAGGTTAGGGATGATATAATAGAATTGGTCGATGACACTGTCTTTCTGGGCATAACGTTAGACTCCAAATTGCAATGGGGGCCTCATATCGGGAAAATTTCGGCCAGGCTTAGTTCAGCAGCCTATGCTGTCAAAAAGATCCGACAACTTACAGACATTAAAACGGCGCGTCTTGTCTACTTCAGCTACTTCCACAGTATCATGACATATGGCATACTACTGTGGGGTAACGCTGCCGATATTGAATGCATCTTTGTGTTGCAGAAGAGGGCTATCAGGACTATCTATGGAATGGGGTCTCGGGAGTCATTAAGAGATAAGTTTAAGCATATTAACATCCTTACAGTGTATTCACAGTATATTTATGAAATTTTATTGTATACCCACAAGAACAAAAGTAAATTTGTGAAAAATAGTGATAATCATAATCTAAACTTAAGAAATAAGGATAAACTGGCTGTTCCTAAATTTAGGCTTCATAAAGTGAGTAATTCTTTTGCGGGGAACTTTATTCGAATGTACAATACATTGCCAACCGAAATAGCAAATTTATCTGTCAATAAATTTAAAAAACTAATAAAAAGTAAATTGTGCCATAAAGCTTATTATAGTATTAATGATTTCTTAGATGACAAGGCGGCCTGGTTGTAACAACGTAACGAATTGCTCCTTTCTAAATAACTCTGTATTAGATTTAAGATGAAATATTTTGAAAAAAGCCGAGCTGAGTTTCTTGAGGGCTCTTCTCAGTCTCGTTGCATTTTGGAACCCTCGGTAGAGTCACACCAACTTCTGACGAATCTAAATAATTTTCTGAAAATTTCAAAGATAATAAACGTTATTTTATTTTATTTTATATTTTATTTTATTTTACCATTGACGGAACGGTAGTGTATTGAACGGCATTAAAATGTGGAACGTTGGCTTAGGTAAATGATTTTACAAAGAGTTATTGGGCATTCTACCCCACAGAGTTATTGGGCATTCTACCCCACAGAGTTATTGGGCACTCTACCCCACCGTGACTGAGGTTATCGAAGATAACCGATGGAACTAAGGTGGGGTAGAATGCCCAATAACTCACTACTACTGTGTAATTCAAACTAAATGAAAAACTTCCATTCAATTCCCACAGCCAGAACAGAACGATATTTCATACCACTAAATAAAATCTCTGCATAAGTTTTAAACAACATTGTTAATTAATGTAAGTAGGTACCTAAGGGGCGGGGCCCCAAGAGATTAGACTACGTCCTCGCCGTCCGCCCTGGACCCCAACTTGACCACGGTAACGCAGTGGCAAGTTGGGTGACCGAACGTCGAAATCAAAACTTGAGTGGCCAACACAGAAGGAATTGTGCTTACTATGAAGCCTGAAGAGACCCCCGGTCCTGACACTGCCCTTCCCCGGGCAGTCTCAGCCGACGACATATTGCGCGAACAACGGACTTCGATGCCTTTAGATTTGGGGGCTCGCGTCGCGCCGCCTATAGTTGCAGCGCGACGTCGACGCCCCAAGAAAATGTTGCTGCTGGGACTGACGATGGGTCAGCTCCCAGTAGTGTGAGGGGTAAGGGCCCTTCTTCTTCGCAGAAGAGGACCCTCGAGAAGGGGGGGCTGCCGCGCGACCGGAGCACTAGTTGCTCTGGGTGGGGGTCCCTCCTCTCCAGCGATTCGGAGGAGGAGGTGCCGGTGAAGACGGTGCGCACGCGTCTCGACGCCTACAGAAAGCGCCCGCCAACACTACCCCCGTCATCTGTGCCGTCCCTGCGCAGTCGCAGGGATATCGGTGTGCCGCCCGCGCGGGAGATAATGAGTATTTTCTCCCGCATGAACGCGGCCATGCGGGTGAGTAAAAACATGTCGGGGAGGAAGAAGATTGTGGCTTCACTGGTGGATGAAGCCCAATCCTCCCTCGACAAGCTCCTCGAGCGGAGCGTCACAGAGGAGGAGGCGAAGCTCCGCAAGCAGGTTGCGAGCCTGGAGGTGGAGCTCACTGCCTCCCGAAAGGAGATGGAAGATCTCCGTCGGGAGGTCGCTGAGCTGACCAAAGCGGTCAAGGCACCTCCAGGTCCCATGCCGCCTCCTCCTCTGACGGCTGGACCAGCGCCGAAGACGGCACCTAGGACCGCGCCCACCATGGCGCCCGGCTCGCCGCCGAAGCCTGTACCGACTACGGTGCAGGTCCTGACGGCGATCGAGAGGCGCCTCGCGGTCCTGGAGGACCGGGCGTACCGCCCTCCGCTAGCGCGTCCCGCGTTTTCATACGCGGCGGCTGTCGGCGGTGCTCCCGCTCCGGGTCCAAGCGGCACACCCGCTGTCCGCCGCCCCGCTCCGCCCCCGTCCGCTTCGGTGAGCCGGATACCGGCCGAGACCGCGGCCCAGGCGCGGAAGGCCAAGGGGCGCATCAAGAAGAGTGGCACCCCTGCCGCCTCCTCTTCCTCTATCGTCGCTCCCGCTGCTTCCTTACACCCCTCCAGACGGGAGGGATGGGAAGTAGTGGGAGCCAAGAAGAGGAAGACGAAGGCCACAAAGAAAGCGGCCAAAGCCGCCGCGGCGAAGGCGCCGAAGAGGCCCCGCTCTCCTCGCTCCACCGCCGTCGTCCTGACGGTGACGACGGTAGGTGTGGAGAAGGGGGTGGGGTACGCCGACGTACTGAGGACTGTGAAGTCCTCAGTCAACCTCTCGGCCCTCGATATACAGGGGGGGCTCCGGTGCAAGAAGACACGCACCGGGGCTCGCCTCCTCGAGGTCTCCGGCGCCTCCAGCGGCCCTAAAGCTGACGCCCTAGCGGCTCAGCTTAGGGACGCGCTGGACCAAGAAGCCGTCCGCGTCACCAGGCCCACCAAATGCGCCGCATTGCGCATCACGGGTCTGGATGACGCGGCCACGACGGAGGAAGTTGTCTCCGCCGTCGTGGAGGCGGGCGGCTGCCCCCGTGACCAGGTGAAGGCTGGAGATATCTCCTTCGGCTCCACTGGTCACGGGATGACAGTCGTCCAGTGCCCCGTCGCGGCGGCACTGAAAGTGGCGGACGGACGAAGCCTCCTCGTAGGGGGCTTCCTAAAGGCGCAGGTGCACCTCCTTCGTGCCCGGGAAACCAGATGTTTCCGGTGCATGGTGGTGGGGCACTTAGTACGCACGTCCGTCCGCTGAGAGCGGTGGGGGTGCCGCCCTTGCGCGGCCAGTTGTTTCGCGGCGGGATGCGGTTATGGACGTCAATTAATGTCTGACGCCCGTATCCGTATCCTGCAAGTGAATTTGAACCACTGCCGTGCTGCTCAGGATCTTCTGTACCAGAGCATCCGGCAGTGGTCCATAAACTTAGCCGTGGTCGCCGAGCCGTACTACGTCCACCCGGGAAGCCCGGTGGACGAGGACGGCTCGGCCTGTTGTATCTTTGGGGGGTCCGCCGCAGACAACTCGCGCCTTGCGATCATTGCAAGGGGCCGCGGGTGTGTTGCGGCGGACTATGATGGGTTGGCAGTCGTGGCCACCTACATCTCGCCGAACATTGACGAGTCTCAGTTTGAGCTATGGCTCACTGAGCTCGACGTCGTCTTCGCTGCGTGCCGTCCTCGCCCTGTCCTGCTCCTGGGAGACTTCGCCTGGAGTGAGGCGTGGGGCTCCCGGGAAACCAGGGACAAGGGGAGGCTTCTTGAGGACTGGACCAGAACACGTGGTCTGGAGGTCCTCAACCGGGGGAATGTCGCCACCTTTTGGCGGCGGGGGGGGGGAATCGATCGTGGACGTAACGTTCGCATCCCCTGACCTCGCCGCCCGTATTACAGGCTGGCGCGTGGAGGAGGGTGAGGAGACGCACTCGGATCATCGGTACATCCGGTTCGATGTCGTCCCCCCACCTGACCTCCCACAGCCGGTGGCAAATCCCCCGGATCCGCGTTGGGCACTTCACCATCTGGATCGGGAGGCTCTCCTGGAGGCATCCATCGTGCAGGCCTGGATTCCAGCGCCGGACCGGCCTGCCGATGTGGATGCCGAGGCGGAGTGGTTCAGGAGAGCCATGTCGCAAATCTGTGATGCGGCGATGCCTAGGGTTACACCCAGACCGGCCAGGAAGCAGGTGTACTGGTGGTCGCCGGAGATTGCAGAGCTGCGCGCAGCATGCATCTCCGCCCGCCGCCGGTACACCAGGTTTCGCCGGAGGCGTCGCCGCCCAGACGACGCGGCAGCCCGAGAGGCGGAGCTTTTTCAGGCATACAGGGAGGCTAAAGGTAATCTCCAGGAGACGATAAAGCGGGCCAAGACGGCGGCCCGCGAGGAGCTCCTGGAGACCCTGCAGCAGAACCCATGGGGGCGCCCGTACCTACAGGTCAGGGAGAAACTCCGACCTAGGGCGCCCCCACTGACCCAGAGTCTCCAGCCGCAGCAGCTGGAGCGGGTCATGGGCTCCCTGTTTCCGACGAGCGCGGAGGAGCACGTCCCTCCGCGCATGGCTCCGTCTCTGCCCGACGCGGATAGCACCAGCGAAGACGACGTACCCGAAGTCAGGGTGGGGGAGCTAGGTGCGGCAGTACTCCGGCTTAAACGCCGGAAAATCACTGCCCCCGGACCCGACGGCATTCCTGGCCGTGCATGGGTCCTGGCCCTCGAAGAACTCGGGCCTCGACTGATGGGGCTCTTTAGCGCATGCCTCGAAAGGGGCCAGTTTCCCAAGGTGTGGAGGACGGGGAAACTGGTCCTGATCCGTAAGGCGGGGCGGCCGGTGGACTCACCGTCCGGATACCGGCCGATCGTGTTGCTCGACGAGGTGTGTAAGCTCTTTGAGCGAATTATCGCGGAACGCCTCGTCGAGCATCTCACGAGTGTGGGGCCAGACCTGGCGGATAACCAGTTCGGTTTCCGTCGGGGACGCTCCCCCGTGAGCGCGATCATGCGCGTGAAGAGCCTGACGGAGGAAGCAGTCTCGCAGGGCAAGGTGGTGGTGGCGGTGTCTTTTGACATCGCCAACGCGTTCAACACCTTGCCATGGAGCTGCGTTAGGGAGGCGCTCGTGTATCACGAAACGCCTCTCTACCTCCGTCGTATTGTCGGGGCCTATCTCTCGGAGAGGGCCATAGCTTTCCCCAGCTGGCTCGGGCCAGCTCGGCGAGATGTGTCGTGCGGTGTTCCGCAGGGGTCGGTCCTGGGGCCGCTTCTGTGGAACATCGGCTACGACTGGGTGCTGCGGGGTGCGTTGCCTAGGGGTGTCGGCGTAACGTGCTACGCCGACGATACCCTCGTCACGGCGCGGGGTGCAACGTACCAGGAGGCAGCACTCAAGGTCACGACGGGTGTTGCTCGAGTCGTGGGTCGGATACGGCAGCTGGGACTGGAGGTGGCCTTGCACAAGTCCGAGGTTCTGTGTTTTCACAGACCTCGGAACGGTCCACCCGAAGGTTCCAGCATAAATGTGGGAGGCGTTAGCATCGGCATCAAGCCCTCGATGGAGTACCTAGGTATCGTACTTGATAGCCGATGGAACTTCGGACCACATTTCCGAAGTTTGGTCCCCAAGGTGACGCAGGCATCGGTCGCGCTTTCGCGACTGATGCCCAACCTAAAGGGACCCAACGCCTCCTGCAGGAGACTGTACCTGGGGATCGTGCGGAGTATGGCCCTATACGGGGCTCCCGTATGGGCGGATAGGTTGGCGGTCAAGGGGAACGTGACTCTGTTAAACAGACCACTTAGAACCTTGGCCGTCAGAACCATACGGGGGTACCGCACGATCTCCGGAGAGGCTGCATGTCTCCTAGCCGGGACCCCTCCATGGGACCTGGAAGCGAGAGCCCTTGCGTCATTGTTCCAATGGCGCAAGGAGGCGCTGGAGCGGGACCACAGGCCTGCGTCTCGAGAAATCGAGGACCAGCGGTCCCAACTCCGCCAGGATCTCATGGAGTCATGGAGGGTGCGACTTGAGCAACCCAAGGGGGGTGCCATCTTCATCGCGGCGGTGAGACCGATCATGGATGATTGGCTGCAGAGGCAGCATGGTGACCTCACGTACCGTGCGACGCAGATGGTTGCCGGGCATGGATGCTTCGGTAGCTATCTGTTTCGCATGCATCGTGAGGTCACACCCCGGTGTCAACACTGCGAGGTTTCCGACGACGACACCGCACTCCACACGTTGGTGGAGTGCTCAGCGTGGGCGAGTCAGCGCCGGGACCTCGTAGTGGGTCTGGGCGTGGATACCCTCTCGCTGGGGACCATGCTTCAAGCCATGGTATCCAGCGGGAGTAGGTGGAACGCGGCCGGGAGGGAGAGGGAGCGTACCCTCCCCGCCGAGTTCCGTAGTCGGCGGCCAGGCCGCCCCAGACTACGCGACTACGCCCAAGACTATCGTCCTCCATGATTGGGGCCTGAGGACGGCGGGATCGCCACCCACCGTCCTTACAGAAGCAGGCTAGAAGGGTTGCGTGCTGCGGGGCCTTTTGCCCCATAGCACGCAACCAGATTCACTCACTGACGCGGGATAAAACCCGACCCCAATGACGCGGGATTCTCGTCCCGACCAAACACCCGCAGAGACCACAGGGGTGGTCAAAGTCCGCCGGGCGCCACTGGACATACCCTCTGCTAGTAACCAGGGACGCCCGGCAACGGACGTTAGAGCGGCCGCGGCCTTGGGCCGCGGAATTAAAAAAAAAAAAAAAAAAAGTAGGTACCTAAGACAATTTCATTCAAAACCCATTAATATTTTTTGTTACATTTGCTAAATATTTTATTGTGTGTCTAGTCAGCGTTTTATTAAATACGAACGACGGAACGTCCCAACAATACAATAATTGAAATTTCACCGAAGCAAAAAGTTTTGTACCTTTCTAACAATGCGATTACGGCACGCAACAAGTAAGCGAATCAGTGTTCGGGAGACCGCGTCCCTTCCCCTGTCGTCCGACGTCACACGTCCGCACGTCTCACGTCCGGTGTGACAGCGAGCACCCGTCACACACCGGATCTGAAAACTTATGTAGGAGTGTTGTGTGACCGATAGCGATAGCACCGAGAGGGTGTCTCACGAAATGATTGATGTATTTGTATTGTTGGAGAGTTTGCTTCATATACCGTTTGATACTGATTAAGGGGAACATGGTTTTATAACGTATTAATTTACACTTTTATCATATTGTGTGTATAGGTACTTATTCATTGACAGAGGGAACTTATTAGATTTTAGGAGGCAATAATTTTGTGTTTAGATGCCTAAAGGTGAACGCACACTTATTCGATCCGAACGCGTCGAACGAATCGATGTTAAGGAGGCCTCGCACACATATCCGCACCGGAAGAATTGACCACCCCGAAAGAATCGACCGCGTCGAAGAAATCATTTCTATTTCCTTTACGCCTGTCGCACTGTTATTACATATTATTATACATGTTATTCGCACGTTGCTCTGGCGTAGTGTCGTACCCGTACGCAACTGATAGAATGCAAGCGCATCGGTCGAATCGACCGCATAAGCCGCGCCGAAGCTGATGACGTCATCCGAATTCGTCTAGGATTTCTGGGGTTCTTCCAGATTCGGACGATTCGACGCGGGAAAGTGTGCGAGGTTTCATGAGATTTCATATACAGAATTCTAAAATTCGTTTCATTCGACTCGTTCGACGCGTTCGGCTCGGATAAGTGTGCGTTCACCTTAATAAGAACGTATGCTTTTAAGGTAATTTTTTTTAATACTGAAATTCTGTGTTGCCCTCGCGTATTTATATAGCAATTCGGTGAAAGTATTTTAATTTACATAATGTAGTACGCACGAGTTGTAAGTAGTGAGTACCATATATATACTTATAATAAATCTGTAGAAGTGAAAATTCTGTACATTAAAAATATCAAAGTCAAAAGTCTGTCTGTCTGTTTGTTCAGGCATCGCGCAAAAACTACCGGTTCGATTACGATGAAACTTGGTATAATTATTCTTTAATATCCTGGGCACCACCCTGGGTACTTTTTATCCCGGAAAAGTATATACAATAAAAAACAATTAATTTTGCGGTTCGATCCCAAGACCCGATTACTGTACCAACCGCAAATAACGTTGGAAGTCCAAAGTGGAGTTCACTAAAGGGCGCTGCACACGGCTAAGATACTACTAGGTATGCAATGCATGCTGCTGTTGCAAAAAACTGAGCGAAGTGTTAAATTTTCGAACGACAACGATCTATGAGAATTTTTTTTGTTATGTCCGATTTTAAATTGTTTTTGTTCTAAACCACCCTCACGCCACACGTTATCACTGTGGTTAGGTTAACTTCAGTGGTTAGGTCGGTCAGATTCAGGCGTTTAGGAGGAGTATGCAGACAAACGAAATACATGAGTCGCATAAGATTGATCTTCGCTCAATAATGTTTTATCTTAAGATACAATATCGCTCAACATAATAAATCAGTAACTGGTGATCAAGAAAGCTATAACACGCAGGCGGACCTGCGGGCAACAGCTAGTAGAGAATATAATAGATAAATTGGTGTAGGGGGCTTTATGAACGCAATAAAACCCAAAACAATGGTTTTTAGAACTTTTGTCTGTTTGTCTGAATGTTTGAACACGCTAATCTCAGAAAAGGCTTCGATTTGAATTTTTGATTTGAATTTGCGGTTTGGTTTTCAATCGCTTCATAAATAAAAAAGTTATGTAGATCTAGAGTAACACGCAGGCGGAGCTGCGGGCAACGGCTACTTATTAGTACCTAATAAGTAGTTTTATATGCATTTAGTGAAAAGCTGTTATTTGGAACTACAAACCGACAGTTAAATTTAATCAAACGTGACTTGTTTGGTATGAAAGAGTTAAAATTTTGAAGATAAATTTTAACTCTTTCATACCAAACCAGAGATGATTGCTTTAGACCATAAATAGCCCGTTTTAATTCAAACACATCTCCCCACTTTTGTTTGTTAAACCTTGAGGCATACACATGTTTATTTTTCTTTTAAAATACCATTAAAATGCAGTATTAATATCTAAATGTGTTATTCTCATATCCATTTTTACAGCAAAATCAAATAATAATCTAAGTGTCGAAAGACGAATTCCAGGTGCAATAGTTTCTGTATAGTCAACACCTGGCTTTTGCGTAAAGCCTTTTGCCACAAGTCTAACCGGGTAACGTACATTATTGTCCACATCGTACACCCAACGACAGTTTACTATAGATACGTCACCTGGATTTTTAAGGAGCTCCCGTGCATCATTCTCCTCAAACGACTGCAACTCATCAGTCATAGCACGCCTCCAATGCTATTTATCTAGGCCCATAACCTAATGAAACAAGTGAATGTTGGTAAACAGGCTAACTTTATTCAAGTAAAACACGCTACTCGGTAGTTATAAACAGATTCTAGATGGCGTTACTAGTATATTACACTTGATATATAGGTATATTATGTATTTTGATATAACATACTAACAGTTACCATAGGTTCTTTTACAAAAAACATTTAATGATCAAAGAGCGGACGTGATCAAAGTTTTGAACGACGTTAATGTTAGTGGAACAATCAAGTAACATCGCCGCGGAGTCGATCGATCTGGAACAAGTGATTGTGAACAAGCGACAACTGTTCACAAGTGAAATCAACTAACTGAATGAACTGTAGCGAGCAGTTTACCCACTTACTTAGTTTAATTTCAATTTACTTTTATTATTTAAAGTACAGAAATGTTTACAATATTATAGAAGTGTGCCGTTTTAGTCAGTACTTATAAACTTTTATTATCACGTCTTTTTAAATTATGTAATCTGTATACAAATGTGTGTACAAATGGAAACCAAACGAGATTATAATGATTATAATCTTGTCCTATACATATTTCATGTGCACAAAGACGGGGATTTTACGTACCATTTGGTATTCTTTGTACGAGTGAGTAAGTGTGTAAAGTGTAAAGTATTCATCAGACAAATCTTATTATACTTACCTACAGTCAACACACGGACAGAGCAATACGGCCTGTTAATGTTCAAAGAAAAGCAATTTTGTGTTCAAACCGTGCAAGTAATGTATTCAATGTTAATGTTGGTACGGACGCGGATGTGGACGACGTCGACGTCTCTCAGTGACGTCGGTTACGCTTCTGGGTAACGTTACGCGACAGAGAGATGAGAAGATGTTAGTTTAATACTATATATTTTGAGTGAATACATTTTCTTTCACGCGTTGTGTAGTATGAGGTTTGCGATCAATGCATTTTTCTTTTAAACGAAAGGGCGCAGTTTAAAAATATAATCTTCTATTATTATTCTGAATGTGAGAGTTTGGATGTTGGTTTATTTTGCACAGTTGAATAATGGCTAGTGCTTAATTAGTATTACCGTTGTTACTTTCATCATAATATTCCGATGAACGTATCTCAACTACCACGGAGGTATATACTACGAGTATAATAAGGAACACGCGATCTACCCTCTTGCCATTCATCACACTTCTCATTATAGCGTAAACAGACCATCACGAACTGCGAGCAAGTACCGTCAGCGACAAAAGTTGATGAACATAAATAATAATCCAACATAACTTGCTAAATATAAATTCCTATCACTATTCTATAATCGTTTTGTTCTACAAGTTAGTTTTAATCTTATATTAAAATAGTAATTTTTAATGAGAAGGTGTAATCTTTGGGACAGTAAAGGTTGTACCAATATTTAGATCATTACATGAATTTATTTATTTATTCTTATGTCGGTCATCTATAAGGGACATATTATATAATATAAAATTAGAGCCTCAATGGAATTTTAATAAAACAAACTTTAATTTATTGTATTGTTTACTTGCGTCGGCCAACTGGGAACCAATCTTTGAATTACGGGATCCAGATGAAGCACTTGCATATTTTTATAACATTATAAATAGCATTTTTACGGAGTGCGTACCTAAAAAACAGTCCACACCAGTAAACTCAAGGTACATGTACCCAGAATGGTACACAAAAGAAATAATATCCGATATAAAACTAAAAGCGAAGCTACATAAGAAGTATAAAATTACTAAATTACGTAGTGATTATGACGCTTTTAAGGCATGTAGGGCGCGAATTAAAATATGTATAGACCGCGAGTGTAAAAATTATGAAGACCGGGTACAGAGTCGCCTAGTTGAGGATCCCAAGTCATTTTGGAATTTCATTAGGTCAAAAAATTCTTCAAACAATAGTAAGACAATCCTAAAGGGGGGGGCGGTTTTGCCGGTATCAGAATTTGCGGAGTATTTTTATTCTGTGTACAACACACAGCGGGCGCGTCTCGATGTGGATGAGGCTATGGCGTCTGGTGGCGTGGATAGCGCGCGCATTCACATCCCGCAGTTAACTACAGTTCAGGTAAGGGCTGCTCTCACTCGTCTAAAGCCAAAACGATCGGCGGGCCCGGATGGTATACCGGTTTTCGTTATGCGAGATTGTCGTTGTGTGTTGACGGAGCCGCTTACACATCTATATAATATATGCTTAAGTAAATCGTATTTCCCAGAAGCATGGAAAGTAACCCGGGTTGTACCTATACCGAAAGGGGGAAGCGGATCGTCGGTGGAGTCTTATAGACCCATTGCCATTTTGTCGACCCCAGCAAAGGTGTTCGAGTCAGCCGTTCAGCAAAGTTTCCTGCAGCAAGTCACACCGCAACTGTCAGATGCTCAACATGGTTTTCGACCTGCGCGTAGTACGGCTAGTAATCTATTGAATAGTATGGTGTATCTGGTCCCGAATGTGGATGCAGGGTTACAAGTCGATGTGGCCTACTTTGATTTTAAGAAAGCTTTCGATTTGGTGGATAACGACATCCTACTTTCGAAGCTAGCTCAAGTCGGTTGCACACCAAAACTGCTCAAGTTTTTTGCCAGTTATATGCGGGACAGACAGCAGTATGTGGAGTTCGGTGGATATCGATCTGAGCCTTATTTTACAAGGTCAGGAGTAAGTCAAGGTTCAAATTTAGGGCCGCTGGAGTTCCTGATAATGATAAATGACTTGCCAGGAGTTGTTAGGGACGCCAAGTGTTTGCTTTTCGCGGATGACCTTAAACTGCTCTTGACTATTGAGAGTGAGGATGACTGCAAACGCCTCCAGCAGGATGTGGATCGTGTGGTGGAGTGGAGTTATACTAACAGGCTTCATTTTAATACTACAAAATGTTTAATACTGACATTTAGCCGTGCAAGTGCACCTATCCATTACAGTTATGACATGGAGGGCATGGTAATGGAAAGGGTTAAATCAGTGAGGGATTTGGGCGTTCGTATGGACAGTCAGCTGAAATTCCGTGAGCACATGACTGATATCTGCAAAAAAGCGTACACACGGCTTGGATTTGTACTTCGTAGGGCAGGGACATTTTCAAATGTAAAAGCTATTATAGCACTTTATAACTCTCTTATAAGGACCCAGTTGGAATTTGACGGTATGGTTTGGGCTCCGCATGAGATCAAGTACAGTCTTATGATAGAGCGCATTCAAAATAAATTTACCAGATACCTATACTTAAGACTGTATGGAGTCTACCCTTTCTACCCATTGATGTATCCGACCTTATTTGTGTTGGGTATGGTCGGATACAACAAGCTGGAAGTTAGAAGGGACTTGGCGACGGTAACATATATTGTTAAAGTGTTCCGTGGATACACGACGAATCCGGGTATATTGCAGTGTATAGGTTTATGCGTACCGGATAGGTATGTACATCGTCGTAGACGGCCAAACTTATTTGCAGTGCAGCGTGGTAGAACGAAACTGTTGGACAATACTCCCCTTACGCGTGCTATCACCACCCTTAATATTATTTCAGAAAAAGTAGATGTGTTCTTGTGTTCCCTGAGCGAATTCGTAAAGGTTGCCCTACATTCCATTTGTTATGACAATTGAGTATTTATTGCAAATTATTATTTTTAAATGATGAATTGTTATTTTATTGACTTTTAATTTTTGTTTTATTTTTATTGGACTTTATTGGATTTTTTTATGTATGAGATTTAATTGAATTATTATTTTTTACTAACTTGATTATTATTTTCATTACGTTTATGTTGTTATTCAATCGTTAATTTGGATTAAGAGGTATTGTTTTGCTGGAGTAGTATTGGGAATAATTCAGATTATTGTTTCAAATGATTGTTTGTAGTACTTGCCTGTGTGATATTTTTCAATGTATCTATTAATGTTGCTGCACTGTCGCATTGGATTTTTTCTGTTGCATGTAAGAAATAAATAAATAAATATTTCTATATACACGAGAGTTGGGCAAATTATAATATCGCAAAGAGTAAGAACTAGATTGATTTAATGGATTGTGTTCAAAAGACAACTAAATGTTCCTTGAATGAAAGTAATAAAATGTATGAAATTCACTTCGTATTTTATTCATAAAGAATAAATTACGAAAAAAATTTTTTTTAATCAAACTTTTATCATCATAATGCATTGTCATGCGACTTACATACGCGGGCAAGGTTCAATCGGACACCGGGAAGTGTGTTCAATTTAACTTGCAAGATTTGATTACACGCGGACATCGGGACAGAAAGTATCACTTGTTAGGGGTTGCCGATGACATTTCAGATTTCTAATTTGTGTATTTATTAATATTTTAAGAATTGTTAAAGCAAACTCATTGCTTTCAAATACAGAAATAAACTAAACAGTGAAGTTAGTAATTGGCGAATAATCATTCTATCTAAAGAGTTTCATCTAAAGAGTCAAATTTATGTCTAAAAGTTCATAATAATTGTATCAACACTATGACCAACCGCACTTGCAATTGCTGAACAACGAACGACGATCTGGTTACATAGTTCTGGTAGTATGACATTATTGTATCGTCCTATAAATATTGCATGCTCGGTGAGGCAGAGCACAGCGGATGTATATTCCTGTATCATCTAGGATAACCTTGTAATAATTTACCTGTATTCAGCAATAATAATGATTGATTGATTGATTGATTGAGTTCCCTAAAAGTGGCAATAGGCGACTATTGATACTATTTAGTTTAGAAAACAGATAGTCAATAAGAGAATAGAATAGAATATAATATGCTTTATTGTACACCAATACAATACAATAAATATACAGAAACTTGTTATCAATTTAGTATGTACAGATGGCGGCCTTATCACCAAGAGTGATCTCTTTCAGGCAACCTTAGGATGGACTTAAGAAGACAGAAGTGAAATAAAAAGTGGATAGTTATTGGCGTATGATTATGAGTGATATTAGAGTTATGAAAGAAGAGCATTTCGGAAAGATTCAGAAGCTGTGTCTGTCACTTCAAAATGAATGAAATTGTCTTCACTTACATCAGCAACGAAACTATTTGGTTCTTCATAATCCCATTGTGTACATTGAGTTCTGCTGGATAAGTTAAAGTTGTCTTCCGTACATGTCCCATTATCGTCAAGTAACTCATATTTTCGGCATTTGAGATCTATAGTAGAATTCTGTGCTAGACTTAATATTTCTGTATCAGCACATTCTGAATATTTACACCTGTAAATGCATAATAGTTTGTAAGTTTTCATTCTCGTCTTGAGACCTAGGAGAAGAGCGAAGAAAATCTGTGGGCATATGGTTGGATCCTTGTATATACTGTTTATAAATTTTGACGATTAGTATGTGTGTATATTGAGAGTAGCACCGTGAATGATTTCAGCGGCAAGGTAATATAGATACGTAGGTTACGTTACTCTACGTAGTGACAATTTACTTACATTTATTAGCTATATTTGTTTAAAAGTAAATGCTTTTTCGTCCTTATTCATAACATAGTACGAGGGTGGATTGAAAAGTAGGCGGCATAACACTGATCCATTTAGTTCTAAAAATCTAATCTGCCCACATTATTTAGTTCAGTTCAGACCTGTTAATTGTGTGAAGTTTGAAACGCGTGCGATAATTAGTTTTAATTTTATAAATTTATTAACAAAGCAATCTGACATCATTTCCGCAAATGGAGCAAATCGAGCAGCGTGCCGTCATTAAGTACCTCCATAAGAAGGGGCTATCATCAAAAGCCATCCATGATGATATGGTCAGTACATAAAGGGATTGCGCTCTTTCATATTCATCCGTCAAAAAATGGATAGCAGAATTCAAGCGTGGTAGAGAGAGTGTGAAAGACGAACCCCGCTGGAAGGCCTTCGACGTCCACTACTGACGAAATTTTTTTTTAAAATACTCGACTTAATTATGGGAGACCGCAGATTGAAAATTAGAGAGATAGCTGAGATTATAGGCATCTCTTATGATCGCCCACCCCGGCTTCAATCTATTATAAACATACGAAGTTGCACTGAATCAAGTCTGGGATGTTTAGAGGTAGACAGGTAGACATAGGCACAGTACTCGTACCTACACCGACATTGCGTCACTCATTTTTTTGGTCCCACGTAATAGGGAGCGAGCTTATAATCAAAATCAAAATATCTTTATTCATATAGGTCACAAAGTAACACTTATGAAAGTCAAAAAAGAAAATATTTCTACATTTACATTTACCGCCAGATTCGCAAGGCAAGAAAAACTCACGGCCACTCTTTTTATTCGCCAGTAAATACAATGATTCTGTTACAACAATAAAAAAGAAAAAAAAAGCATCGAGTTCGCAATGTGTCGAAGTATATTTTTAACAGAAACACGTCTATACTAATATTATATACAGGAAAGATTTGATTGTTTGTTTCATTACATTGAATAATCTCCGAAACCACTGGACCGATATGAAATATTATTTTACATACAGGATGTCCCGGTACCAATGTAATATTTCAAGGCCTTTCTTTTATTTATGATGCTAAGTTTATTAGACACAAATAGTCGTTGTTAATTTTTTTTAACTTTATGTAATGTTATAACTTATAAAATTAATAGAGATGGGTAATTTATTTACAATAAGAATTACAATATACAAAATAAACATAATTATAGACTAAAAATACCTACATTACAAAATATCGTTTAAAAAATCCTCCGCGTCATTGCCAACCGGGAAGGTTCCCAGAATGCTGGCTGTGTTGCCACGTTGGATGGCGATACTTATTCTTTGGGCCAGAAAATAGCCAGCCTTCTGGTCCTGAGAAGCATCGATTAGGCGTTTAGCAACGTCTCTATAAAGGCGGCGAGCACTCGGACCCCATGACCCCAGTGTCTCAACCCCAAAAGGCTCAAATATGTAATCACCTGCTAGGTTAGCATATTTACGCCGTCTAAGGCGTTCAGCCGATGCAGCAGCAGCGCCGGCACATCCGGATGTGCTTGGAAGGTGTGAAGGTGCTAAGGTGTTAACGCATGTAGCGTCCTACACCAAAGGCCTTCCCATCTTCCACGGTAGCAAAGACATACCGTCCGGTCTCTTTCCATCGCTTCGTGCTAAACCATTTGGTTCACGTACGGCCGGAAGACCTGCGGTGGAAAGAGCCGTACGAATTATGTCGTTTAGAATAGCGTGCCGAGGTATACGACCTGCGCTTCTGCTACAAGAAAGGCCATGGTGTCCAAGATTATCGACGGCCACTCCACAGGTGCAATGATGCGGGGATATACAAGGTGTACCCAGCCGAAGGCAAGTGGCAATGCGGAAGGTTGTGTCGTCCAACATTGTACCGATGTTGGGTGATGGGAGCGCCTGGATCCATAACCCTGACTCCCATTCTCCAACAGCTAGTAGGCGTGCACGCTCTGAAATATTGACAGAAGTGTCAATTAGTGTATTAATTCTCAATTTACAGAGCGGTGAATCCCACAGTCGCTGTGAGCCTAGGCGTGAGGGCAAGTAGAAAGAAAGAAAGAAAGAAAAGAAAGAAAGACACATTTATTTGGTACACAGTGCCCACACAATACAACATAACAATATTACACATAAATCACATTGGAGATTGGAAGCATGTTCACTCATAAAGAGTAAAACATACTTCCAAACCACAATCAACAACTGACGCGCGAGTATTAGTGCGACACACAAATGTACCAAATGGGTGTCCAGTTCAGCATGTGCCAGGTAGAATCCTGGCGCTGGTTTTCGACTGGAACCCAATTGGTCAGTGACTCACCGATGCCGAACCCCCGATGACTTGTGTTGTGTGAATGAAGGACAGTAGAAGTGGTACAATAATAAATAGAAAATATATATAAAAAAAAAAAAGATAATTAAAAATACATATATTAACTTACTTATACATATATATGCATACATACACACAATAAATAAAAGAGATATATATACACAATAACCAACGTTTTAGTCAAATCAGCGAAATATTGACGTTAACGCCATCCAGCCTCCTTTGAGCTTCCATGAGTAGCAACCGTAAACGTTTCCTAAACGCGGAAATACTTTTAATGGACCGCAACGGCGGTGGAATATTGTTCCATATTTTGGAGGCTGAATAACGAAAACTACCCCTAAATGCCGCAGATCGATGCCGTGGTATTGAAAGCTGCTGGGAGCACTGTCTTCTGGCACACTTTCTTCCGCTCGTAACCCAACCAAGCCTGTCAAACAAATACCGTGGCTCACCGTATTTGATAACACCGAACAGAAGACATGCCACATGCATCTTTCGCCTGGTTTTCATTTTTAATAAACAATTTTTACTAAGATAGGATGTGACATGACTTCTGGCCGGTATCGAGAAGCAGAATCGAGCACAGGCATTCTGAACGCGCTGTATAAGTCTCTCCGTTCGAGCCAACAGACGCGGGCCGTAAACGACGTCAGCGTAATTGAGCTTGGATAACACAAGGGACTCAGTCACACGAACCCTGAGTTCCTCCGACAGATGCGGCCTCACCTTGTACAGTACCTTTAGACGATAAAAGCAATTCTGAACAGACTGCGCGATGTGCTTCTCGAATCTTAAGCTAGGATCAACATATAACCCCAAGTTGCGAGCCCCTGCAACCCTATCTATTGGTTCTCCCTTAAGGCTCACGTTCAGACTGGCGGGAACCCGACTGATCTGACTCTTGGTACCGAACAGCATATATTTTGTCTTGTGAGGGTTTAATACTAAACAATTACTTTCCGCCCACGCTGCCAAACGGCTGAGATCGTCATTTAACTTTGCAACGGCGGCCTGATGTTCATTTGGGTTAAAAGACAAGTAAACCTGTACGTCATCGGCATATATATGGTATTGACAGTTCTTAAGGCAACTAGTTATGTCCGCACAGTATAAACTAAACAAAACAGGCCCAAGGATCGAGCCCTGGGGAACGCCTCTTCTGATGGATACGATGGGTGAAGCAATATCATTTCCATCGCTCATTTTTAGTGCAACCATCTGCCTGCGTCCATCTAGATAGCTGTGGAACCAGGAAACTGACTTTTTATCTAGACCATAATAACTCAGCTTAGATAAAAGTAATCCTGTATGGATCCCATCAAACGCGCGAGAAAAATCCAACAAAACAAGTACCGTGCACAACCCCTTGTCCTGCGCAGCTAATAAATTGTCGGTTACGTCTATCAATGCGGTGGCCGTGCTACGTCTCTTTCTAAAACCCGACTGCAACTCAGGAAGAATACTGTGTTCCTCTAAATACTCAGTAAGCTGTTTACACACAATTTTCTCCATAACCTTTGAGAGACAGGGCAAGATACTAATGGGCCGGAGATCCTTAACCGTAGTGGGAGTCGGTATCTTTGGTATGGGCCTAACAGTTGCAATCTTCCAAAGGTCAGGAAATCTTGAAGTTTCAATTGAACAGTTAATTATGCCAGTAATGTAAGGTAGTGTGTATGGCAGTGTTAAAGTAAGCATTTTTAAGGACACCCCGTCGCAGCCCTCCGCGTTCGACTTCAATTCGGCTATGGTTGACGCTACAACGCTCACTGATACTGGCGAAATCTCGAACGTGGCGTCGGTATACCTATGAAACTCAAAATAAGTCATGCGCGATATACTAGCCGTAGGGTTCCCAGGTAAGTCCAAAAAAATATTATTAATTAGTGTGGGGTCAGTAAAATGAGATGGAAGCTCTTTATTTTGTTCAAATCGACAGACAGTATTTTTTAAATTTCTCCAAAGCAATTTAGGGTTGTTAATATGCATATTAATGTGGTGTTTATAATAGGCAGCTTTTTCGTGGTACAGAGAGGTGGTGACCAAAGATTTTAATTGCTTATAATACTCCCGTGCTGACGCGGACCTAGTGCGGTGGTATTTTGCTAACGCGTCATCCCGCAACTTCATCATCAACTTTATGTTATCCGTGATCCACGGGTACGATGGCTCCTTAAGAAGACATGTTCTAACTGGGGCATATGTGTCAAAGACAGTTAATAAATTAATATTAAAGGTGTCGACCATAGCGTCGACAGAGCTCGCACCAATGAAAGCACTCCAATCCAATGTTGCCAGATCATAAGAGATACTATCCTGGCAGACATCTTTTAAAGGTCTAAATTTGATAAAAAATGGTTTACACTTCTCTTTTTTTATATTAAATTCACATGTAATAACTGAGTGACCGTTGACTTCCCGAAACGGCTCAACATACATATGCCTCGCCCGAAGATCGGTACAGACCAAATCAATGAGAGTCGCACTAGTGTCCGTGAAGTGAGTAGCTGTAGTGACGAATTGTTTAAGACTGAGGCTGTTTAAGAATTCGGTCACTCTTATTGATTTATCGCTGGTCACTAGCATATCAGAATTTAAATCACCGAGTAATATGCAGTGGTCGCACTCGCCCAGAGAAGCAATAGTGTCAGTGACAGCATCAAGAAACAACTGTAAGTTCTGCCAAGGAGGCCGATAAGCAGTACCAATAGCGAGCTTTTTGCCTTTTATAGTACATGTCAACCACATTTGTTCGACTGTATTATATCTCGGATCCACCGGGTGGCTGCACGTACGCACATTGAACCCACGTCGGACGTAGTATCCGACACCTCCCCCTCTTCCGTTGCTAACGCCTGAGGAGCGCGGAATATGGCGCAAGCGATAGCCAGGGACGACAGGCGCACGGCCTTCCTCGCCTGGACGCAGCCAGGTCTCATTAACTGCCATCAAGTCAACCCGATACCTATCAAACAAAGCAATAAAATCATCGTGATGCGTTCCCAAAGAGCCCGCATTATGGAAACCAATTTTCAAAAATTTATCCACGATCGCAGGGAATGTAAATTATATAAACGTATTCAGTACAGTTAGCCAGACCAGTTACACCGTCGCTAAATCCAACACAAAATATGTCCGTCACCAGTGAGATACACAGGGGAGACACTAACTGCTGTTGTCTGTATGATAAAAAATATATACATATACAACTATAATGTAATCGTAATAAAATAATATACAAATATAAATATAAATAATAGATATATAAATATATACAATGTAATATATAGTTTACAATTACAACAAATTTGTTACAGCATTTTATAGAATAGTAACAATTATTAGAATAATATGGCTCAAGGTTAGATATTATATTTATTTTACAGACGCTCAACTGGCCTCCGGGATACACAGTTATTATCAATACCAAATACAATAGGAGAAAAATAAGCACCGCGAATATCGCACGATTATTTCTGGGCACGTGAAAAAACCGGTTCAATATCAGAGTCAGAACAAATATGCACATATCTATCGCCAGGTTTATTTCTTGCAAAGATACGCCCCCGCTTACACCATACAAATTGCCAACCGTATTTTTGACCGGCATCTCGCGCCCTTCGAAACAACTGGCGGTTCATCTTAGTAAGTCGCTCGTTCAAATAAAACCGGCGGGGCGGGCCTGGCATGCCCAGCTCCGCAGACGTTGCACCGCGGCGCACACGCGCGCACGTTAATAACTCCTCGCGCAGATCTCGGCGCGCGAGGCGCACGGCGAGGGGGCGGGGGCGGCGCTCTGGGCCCAGAGCGTCGAAGTACTGACCTGCCCTCACGCCTAGGCTCACAGCGATAAATGCCATAAATGCTTGGAGGATGTCTTGCCCCGACACTGGTCGGGGCAAGACATCCCTCAAGCATTTATGGCATCGGTCTTGCATCGCACCTCGGAATCAATCAGTGTATTTGACAAAATTTTCCTGACTAATTCTTCGGTGCTATGACCGACGACAGAAATGCTGGTAGACTGACATCTGTGACTCTACGAATACCTAGCCCGCCCAAGCGAGCTGGAAGAGACGCTTGGACCCAGGCCCGTTCATTAATATTTACATTTAAAATTTTACACAAAGAATTTTGTATTAAGTTGTCTAGTCTACCCAAAATTTCTACATTTTTCCAAAATTGTCCTGAACGGAGGGCATGTGTAAATTTGGGTACGAAAAGACAAAAACGAAGAATAGTGAAAGCTGAATGAATACTGATATTACATAGACTATCAATAACCTGATCAATTCAAAAGGTGGTCTTTATAAATTAATTTTGTTGGCTGACTATAGCATTGCCAAAGAAAATTAAATATTTTGGGGGTTTCCAATTTGGCCTGTGTCAGCAAGGTGTCCCTGTTTACAGAGTTGAAGGCGTTTTTCTGGTCAACTTTCAAGATGACCTCTCCATCTTCGCTACTGTTAAGGTATGTTGCAAGCGCATGGATTGCGGCCTCACAACCTCCTTTTGAACCAAAATATTTAATATTTACATTTAAAATTTTACACAAAGAATTTTGTATTAAGTTGTCTAGTCTGCCCAAAATTTCTACATTTTTCCAAAATTGTCCTGAACGGAGGGCATGTGTAAATTTGGGTACGAAAAGGCAAAAACGAAGAATAGTGAAAGCTGAATGAATACTGATATTACATAGACTATCAATAACCTGATCAATTCAAAAGGTGGTCTTTATAAATTAATTTTGTTGGCTGACTATAGCATTGCCAAAGAAAATTAAATATTTTGGGGGTTTCCAATTTGGCCTGTGTCAGCAAGGTGTCCCTGTTTACAGAGTTGAAGGCGTTTTTCTGGTCAACTTTCAAGATGACCTCTCCATCTTCACTACTGTTAAGGTATGTTGCAAGCGCATGGATTGCGGCCTCACAACCTCCTTTTGAACCAAAACCTAATTGAAAGGGCTGAAATTTGTTAGTAAGCTCCGTACTATAAAAACGACAATAAATTTTGGCTGCCAAACGCCGCAAAGTGCTACCTACGGCAATGGGACGAATGCCACCATCCTTCTTGTTAAGGGCACATAAACTTGGCCCCATACAAAATATCTGTGATGCCACTGTCCACATTGTCTGAGAGCATGAGGTTGACTAGAGCTGTTAGCTCCCTCAGAAGTGCATCACCAGCTTCCCCAGCGCTCGGACACAACAGATCCTTAAGGTGCTGTGGTGTCAGACCGTCAAGTCCACCAGCTGATCCAAAACGAAAGGAGTCAACAGCTGTGCGCACATCCTTGGCAGTAGTCTCAAGATTTTCTGTATCGTTGTTCGGAGGATCAGGGAAAGAGAGGTCAGCTGCGTATGGTGGGTGCTTACTCTGCAAGCCCGTCAAAGTTTCTACAGAATAAGGAGCCAGCACGTCGCTACTAAAAAGTAGTCTTGCCGCCCCACTGATGTCGCCTTCCCTTACTTTATTCTCTACAAGTTTTAATTTCTTGGCCTGAGAATAATCAGGGGCCGAAATGTGGATTGAATTTGAATTTAAAATGTTAAAATTGTTTGTACAATTTTCTTTGATTTGGACCGTCAAACATGTCAACGGCCTTTTCTTTACGTGTAGGATTCTATAAGGGAAGGTTAACATTGGTTCCCAAGCGCTAAAGGTATTTTCCCGGACTACTTGACCAATGCAGGAGGCTAAACATTGAGCCACAGAGGGTCTCGCACCTCGGGTGATTCTTTTTAAAACCGGAATAGAATTTTTCATGGTACTTAACCTTTGCCAAAAGGGAATTTCGATACTATCAGAAATTTCTTGTTGATTTAGAAAAAATTGGGATATCGTAGACGCGTTTGAAGATACATTTTGTACTTTATGAATTTTACCAAAATATACTTTCAATCCGCGTTCACCTTTAAAAAAACGGGCTCGGGGACAATGTGGGCACCGTACAAGACCACTTGATGCACTTGCAAGCTCACCTGAATTTACATCCGCATTGCCACATCCATTATTTTTTGCTGCTTGCATTTATTTACACTTTTCACTATGAATACACTAAACCTAAACACAGATTAATAGTAGATGAAAATACTATTTACACTTACTAAAAACTATACTATACACATCTGAACTATATACAGGCGTCAAAGAACTCTTCCGCCTCGTCGCCGACTGGCAATGTTGCCAGAAGGATGGCAGCAATGCCACGTTGTATGGCAATGCTTATTCTTTGAACTAAAAAGTAACCAGTGTTCTGGTCTTGAGAAGAGTCGATCATGAGTTGTTATGAAGCCCTTTGATAGGTAGCGTAAAATAACATGTTTTGTTTTTTTATCATTTGGTTAAATTTGTTTAAAAAAAAGTCACCTTTCAGTAATATTATCTATCTACAATATGTAAGGTACTTTCCCTCCACGTAGCATGGCCTCGGACACCCTGTATTAAGCATAACTCCAACGAACGTAGACTATAGTAACATCACGCTACGTTCAACAGGACCTGAGTAGCAATGACAAACATTGCTATTTTTCAACAATTTTACTTTTAACAGACTTAAAGAGGACGTTCTCAATTCCACTGTACTTGTTTTGTAATTATTGTTTAATTCGACCGAAGGTGAACTGATGTTTAAAACTTGTTTTAATTGATACCTACTGCTTCCCGTCCTTTGGTTCCTTTAATTTGGTCCCATTCCTATTTGTTCCCATCAATATTTGGTCCCATTCCGGTTATTTGAAGTCAGTTTCTGTATAAATATTTAAGGTTTTTACGCTGACCAGTTTTACCTCACGCCACCAATCAGAGACTTAATTGCAGACAATCTCGGCAGTCCAGCCATTCATTAGAGATCATTAACATACATTATGTGACTGTCTCCTATCCTAATCTTATCTCTGGCAGTTCAACAGTAAGTGTACACTCGTGTGCTTAACTTATACATTACGATGTTAACTTTGAGCCAAATCTCTCGCCTTTACTCTATGCAGTACAATATAATTATATAGTACAATAATACTGTTAATTACCTCGTAAACCCGACTACACGTATGTCACGGATTTACGGCTAATTACACTAGAGTTCTTAGGTGAAAGTTATAATGTTTGTCTCAAATATCTTGGGAATTTCTAAGTCAAATCGAAACACATCTCACACCTAGTGTTTAACTATTCTTATTTGCTATTCCCACGGGATCCCAACACATTACTGGGATGAAAGGCACCCAATATGTTATTGTGATGTATGAACTATACTCGTATTATTGTAAAGTTTTATTAAAATCTGTTTGATAGTTTCCGTGTAAAATAGTAATTAAGCGGAGTAAAAATTATTGAGTGATAAGTGTAATAAGTTTGACGATTTAAAATTCTATTCAAAGGAACAAAATCACGCAGTGGTTAAAAATATCACATCAAAATGCACATTTTTCTCCCTTAGAAGGAGTTTCACCTTCCTAAATATGGGGATCACTGATTCGATTGATGTCACGTAATCAAATCCGATCCTATAAACCTGATCAAATACAAATATCGCATATCCGACCCCCTGTATACAGGATGTCGACCTACCTACATACACAGTAATGTTATTTACTGATGTGAGCGCAAAATTCGGGCGTCTGTTTTACACCATTATTCGTATTGTTATCCAAGAAATATAAGTTTATTGAATAATGTAGAAATAAAATTTGGATCATAAATATTGAATAGAGCAACAGAAAAAAAAGAGATGATTTGTTTCTATCGCGAAGTGAAAATCTCTCGCTAAATGTCTTTGATGTCGCACTTAGATGTTCTGCTCTTAGGTGATTGATCATGAAATAGCTCATGTGTAGAGCTCACTGTGATATAAGAGTACTAAGTAGTGGCACTAACTAGAGAGCCGACTAGAGGTACCTGGCTACAGAATTTCTCCATACTAATAGTTTAGAGAGGAAACATTAGATTGTTTGTTTATTGTATGCTTGTATGTTTGCATTGAGTAGGCTAGACTATTGAATCGATTTAGAAAATTCCTTTACTGATAGCTACTCGTACATTATCCCTAAGTGACATGGGCTAATTTTTATCTCGGTAATGTGTTCCCACGGGCATCGAAACGGGAAAAACATTTCACGCTGACTGAGCCAAGACAGACACGAGCCAAATCGTGTTGTTGTTGTTGGTGGAGAATTATTTTGTACTAGCGGCTCATAGCCCGCGTGATATATTAACATGGTTTCTAGTCCCCACTTTAGGGATAAAAAATAGCTTAAGTTACTCCTTCTAACATTAGCTATCTGGCAGCGAAAGTTACGTTAAAATCGGTCCAACCGTTTCGGCGATTAGCCAGCACAAACAGGCTCTAAAACTGTATTTACTTTTATAGGTATAATGTGTATCAATATCAACGTGTACAATACGACGGTATATATCTTCAGGGACCCATTTTTCAGTCAACCGAGAGGCGTCTCTGTCGGTGATGGGTTTATAATTTACTTGCGCCTCACCTCTTACTGCCGATTCACAGAACGATAATGTATTTATTGTAGACTCGCTATTTCATAATGTACAATTTGTTACTTGAGTTTCACATCACTCACAACACACATACATACAGCACATTGTCTGTGTTTAAGACTCAAGTGATCTTCATTTCAAATTGCATTTATGGAAATTAAGAGCATGTTTGAAGAATGTAGATGTTTGAAGAAGTAAATATTATAAGTAAATAGAGATTACCGAGAAACCGAGATTAGTTAGGGAAGCAATTGAAATCAAAAAACACAGGAATTTCAATCGTGAGGACGGGTTTCAACTTCCGAACGTCTGGCATTCAGTGGTCCGTATTTGTGAAAAACAAAATAATCGTCACAACCCTAATACAAAATCGCGAGTGGATACAGTCAGCTTTCTGTGTCGAGATCGAGATCGAGTTCGAGTGTGCAGTGAGACCGATGGTAGTGGTGCGCGTAGTAAACGAACTAGAAAGAGGGTGGAACGATTTTAGACATTTTTCCAGCTACCGCCATTACTCCAATTCTTCCGCGATCATGGCGCTTGCAATAGCGCCGAAATATCGGAGACTCGATAAAATAATGTTACTTGGTAAATATCCCGAACATTCTAATCGTAAAGTTAACGGTTTAACTTGACAGAGGCCATCATTATTTTGTTGAATCAATTTACTGTATGTAAGTATTGGATACAACCCGCCGTCCTTACAGAAGCAGGCTAGAAGGGTCGCGTGCTGCCCCACAGCACGCAACCAGATTCACTCACCGACGCGGATAAACCCGACCAAACCCCAGCGCAGAGGCCACACAGGTGGCCAAAGTCCGCCGGGGGCCACTGGAAGTTCCTGGAGTGTTCACCAGAGGGCCTCGGCAACGGATGTGGGAGCGGCAGCGGCATACGGCCGCGGATTAAAAAAATAAAAAAGTATTAGATACAATATACGAGTAGGTATGCTTTCTTGTAAACCTTTGAGTTATATTTATTTGGAGGCATTCTGGAAATCTTTCCAGTTAGCAATGACGCGGAGGATAGCAGATTGTCCGCGCACAGACACACAGATTCATCACGCCTACTCGTATTCAAAATTCATCCTGAAAAGGTAAATAGAAGTGCATTAATTACGTGCAAACACCTAGAGCGAAACCGGTCAGGTCCTATTACCAAGAGAAAATTGTGGAATATCTGTACAAGTGACATTCCCTATTGCCGTTACCTGTGTGCAGTGTACCGGCAGTGTAGACAATCCATAACCACTCTGTCATTCATAGACTGTCAGTCATAGACTCTCCACAGTCAGAGCATCTCTACTATAAAACGTAATATTATTACTTTTATAGAAATTATACAGTTTATTTAATGGATACAAACATACAATTTATATTTACATTCATAAAAATCTTAAAACTAAATTAGCAAAGCTCAGCAAAAGGCTCAGGGAGGTAATATACTCGTACGTATAACATAACAGGAGTGGGAGACTTAAGTGTTTTCCACTAGAACAGTGTAAATAGTTGGCGGCGGCATTCCCGCGCTGTATGGCGATGCTTGAGTATCCGCGGTGCGAGAAAGTAAGCCTATGACCAATAAAAAATCGTGGAATGTCTGTACAAGTGAGTCATTTCATAGTGTATTTACACTTTTTAACCGACTTCCAAAAAAGGTGGACTGGATGGTTTCTGGACTGGGTGAACCGATTTTAATTTTTTTTAAATGAAAGCTAATAAAGCTACTAATTCGTATTAGTATGACGAACTTCAATATCATAAAAGGTACTCTTTGTACAATATGCACTGCACTTTTTATGATCGCCTGGTACTTTTTCAGAATAATGAGTTCAAACATTCAATCGGTTTTCACTGAATTTAAAAGAATATAAAATCCCAGACTCCCAGTCAGCTCACACATTTGAAGTCGGTTGTTGTGTCAATTTTTGACGTGTATTTTTATTTTCAAATAGAATTTTTGAAATTTAGTATTAATTTCATTTTAAATAACATAACCATTATTAATACCTAACTACTTATATAATGCCTACTCCTTCATAGTCACTTCACGTTATTGACACAGAAAAGAGAAATGATAATGTTTTCAAGTCGAATCTAAGCTATAAGGGCAAAGCTGTTTAGAACGATAGTCCATTAAGCATTACTATTGAGTAAATTGTTTGCCTCTTTTAATATAATGATGAATAATGATCGAGGCTGTGAAGGACACTGTGCAGATCGGTCTGAACTCTGGAATAATTCATGAGTGCAGCTGCATGAGAAGGGAGGGGTCGGTGACCTGGCTCCGTGGCTCCGTGGAGGTGACGCTCTGTGACCGTCAACTGAGTACATTCAACACACATTTTCATCTGTAACTACAGTACAGTGGAACCTACACAGTTATACACGCTGATTTTATCATCGTCAGCAGTCGAAAAGGTTCGCTCTCTGAATAATATTTGGATTCCTTTTTTAACATCTAAATTACTGTACTGATAATAATAAAAAAGTTAGTCATTTCTGTAATTCTTCTCACTCGATCAAGTTTAACATTAGTAGCAGTACGATATTTCATTGATGAATTGACGCGGACGCCAGGGTCAAGGCTGCACGTATCGCACACACACATCCATCCTTCGAGCGCTTCTAAGTACCGCGCAAATCATGTGTTAGGGAGCAATGACCCCTCGCAGCCGATATGGCCAGTATCACTACGAAACATACCTACTTGAACATAAAATACACACTCCAACTTCTCCTTCGTACTTTACACGGGCTTAGGACCGTCTGTAATACCTACTTTATTATTAACAATAGCGACTTAATGACTTTTGAACTATGTAATAATAATAATAAAAATACACTGAACTACAACTGAATGCGAGGAGGTATTTCAGGCGTATTTAAAAAATTGGAGCTATTTACAAATAAAATCAAACGTACATACCTATTTACAGCTTATTTACACTAATTTACAGTTCTCTGTACCGAAGTAACTGCTCGATATGGAGTCCATTCCTTTCGATACACAAACGTGCACGTGTTAATTGATTGTCTTTCAACTTTTCGCTGTGTCTCTATCACTTTTCACAATATCAAAAGTGTCCACTATCGCACTGCGTAGTTCTTCGCGGGTTTGATGACTTCCATTTGGGAATAATCATTCAAACGTACTCGGGCTTGTGCATGTAACGGTGTCCGGAACAGTTCGTGGTCGAGTAAGCGCTGGGTTGCGGCCAAGATGGTCCCGCGTGTCGGCATCGTTGTAAAACTTAAGTTTTTAAGAGAGTGAGTCCACTACAACGGGTTCTCATTTGATGTCTAGAAACTAAATATTAATATTTAGATTTCTAAAAAAAATGTGTTTGTTTTTCAAAGTAATGCTGCCAGTTGGTTCAAAAATTATTCCGAAAGCGAACCCTTGCGTAGTGCTGACGGTAATAAAATCAACGTGTATAAGAAACGAGCAGTCCCGGCGAACTTCTACCAAACATACCAAATACTTCACAACTACCAATATACTTCAAGACCATAATTAGCCAAATCGAACACAAGACGAACGAAGACAAAAGAACGACGATTCATTTTTATTTATATAGATAGACTAGCTAACGTACACTTCTTCGCGTGCCTGGAATAGGAGCGGCAGCGGTATTTCTTGCCATATTTTTTCAAAACTACTAGTCCGATTTTGATGCAGTTTTCAGTTATGGGTTCGGGTTTGATTGGTGCGTGTTCTTAGATTTTTTTTTACTTTTTCAATTTTATCTATTTTGATTAGATACTTTGTTTTAAATTTTTAAATTTATGCAATGAAATAAAGCCGTTTTAAAATTCTTCCAGCAATTTTCACATGAAAGAGTAACAAAGAGCCCAACTCTCACTTTTATAAAATTTGTAGGTTAGATACAGATACACTTATTCTTCAATCAGGTATTCGCTAATGCATTCATAGTGTTCAAAGTTACACCACAGCTGAGTAACGTGAGTAGTCAAGCACTATATGATCCATCAGAAGCATATAAATAGTATTCAACGCAATGTATGAAGGATCGTCGCACGCGTGATACTTAACGACATGTACCTACTTTCCTAGTGGTTGACAGGTTCAGACAAACCTGCAGGGCTGTAGCTTGATCGATAGTGAAGTATACGAGTGGTACAGATAGAACAGTAGACATTACACATTAAAACATTACTAAGGCTTTATCATTGTTCCCGACTTCAAAAAACCGCACTATAAAATGTTAACTTCTACTATAAGTTTACTTGTAAATAAACATGTTTGACCTTTTCTATAACTTCGGGTGTACTACTGCCTACCCCCTCGAAGATATAGGCGCGAGTTTAAGTGTGGTAACATTTTTTGTTAAATTAAGTACAGATTGATTTAGGATTTTTTATAGTATCCATGAACGATTTTGTTACGTGGGATTAACAAAATTACTGTCAGTTTGTTTTTTTGCTACTTGCTTTGTGAGTTTCAAAGATACGATATAAAACTTGTTTAGACACTAGTAGCGGACGCCCGCGGTTTCACCCGCTTGGCAAATTACACAAACCTTTCTTAAGAATCCCTCTATCCATTGGTGCAAACCGCATCTAAATCATACATAGGGAACGGAAGGGACTTTGTTTTGTACTATGTTTGAAGTATATTGTTGCTGTAAAATGACGTACCTATGTTTAATTTTGAACCCCTTTAAGTAATTAGACAAGTTACTATCAAGAGATTTAATGTTTATTGAAGCCTATTGAGAAGAGACGTATCTGAGAATTAGTGCGGCGCCTGTCTGCCCGAGAGCACAGCCTCCAGCGAGACACGATAACAGGAAAATATTGACGTCGTAAATAGAATATTTGTACATCGGCTTGTGAAACTTTGAGCGGGTTCAATGGGGTGTAATGGCGGTCTCAATACTTTTGTACAACTCTCTCTGTCAAGTTTTATATCGTGTTTTGAGTGAACCAAATCCTGCTCATATTGTAGATAAGGAAGTTTGTAAATATGTTTACATGTTTGTTACTCATCCAAGTGTAAATATTTGAACAATATGATGACAATTGGCACCAATTGACATACGTTCCTTTTCTTGAATTAACTCATGGGATATTTTATATGTAATGTATTAGTTGGTAAAGAGCTAACTTTAAATGTGTAGCTGCATCTGCGTCGCTCAGGGCACTAGTATGCATCCAAGCTTAATGGTTTCTATCTGGTAAATTTTAAACTTACGAATTTTATTATCTGTACTTTACTTTTCAACTAGAACAAGAATTATACTCTTTCCAACGACTAACGACGTTATTGGCGATAGTTATTAAATGTAACTATGGCGATAGTTTAGTCATCTATATTTTACTCTTCAACGGGAATTATCATGAACTTGGATTAGATTGATTTAGCCTTTGACGTCTAGGTGGGGAAAACTGGAAGCAACTCGACGCTTCGACCAAGTTACACCATCCGTGCTCACAAGGCAGATTGACATTGGACCATGATTGAGCACTAAATACTTAATCATTCATTTCGCAAAGCAAATACAATATTTCCTATACTATACAATATTTCCGTCGCCGCTTCACAAAAACGAACTACTTCAACGCGTCACCAAAATAATACTTATTATAAAAATTGTTTAAAAATATTTCTGCGACTGATGGAGAACACACAAATAGCCACAAACCACAAATCCCACCGCCGCCGCCGCCGCCCGCCGCGACGACGACGCAGACGTGGATTTCATGTTTTATTAATTTTTGTACATTGTCCTTTATTCTCCAGTGTTGCATTGTAACTGAATAGTGAGCACACTGTGTGCTGTGTCCAACACACTCCTAACTATAGCAGTTTACTTTTAGCACAGTGTCGTACAGTTGGAAAACGTAATGTTTGTCTATTTCGTGCGGACATCTAGTTATAATTGGTTCGTGACTGGAGTTCAGTGCTATTGCAGTAGTACTGAGTCTTTATATACACGTGCTATGATTGGTTTGCCTGGAATATACATTATTATGTTGAGTTCTTCGTAATGGAATAGCCAGCTAACGACTTTTTGTTTTAACATGTAACTTTTACAGGTACCTAATAAATTTATTGGTCGCGCGAGACTGAAAACGCGATGTTTATGTAAATGAACGAAGTCAAATATATGTTTAATATAGGGATAATTGACAAATACTTAACTAATTGTTCGTAACGGATGTGTTTGACCCTGCTGTCACCTATATCAATCCCTCTGGTGAAATCGACACGTAGCGTAGGTACCTTTTAGTTCAAAAGTCATTTAACATTTAACCCACAGGCCTTGTTTAATTTAAAAGATGGGCACAACTGAACTTTTCTACTAACATCACTCTCTGCAGTTACATTGACATAGGACAGAGAGGTTAGTGACCAGAAGATTGACACCGCTTATATTAAAAGAAGCCAATTTGAAAGATTTACGGCGTCCTTAATAAGAACGTCTAGTCTAGACTCCAGTCTACGGAAAACAAACAAAATCAAACCCATCACTAGACACTACGACTCTACTACAATTATTTTACGGCGACTTGTGTTGTTCAGTTTATTTTTACATAAAATGCAAAGTTGATATAACAAAGGTAGTAAATTAATAAGTTTGTAGAATCTCATTAAATTCTCGTAAATGGAGTCGAAAATATTCAAATATTTTTCTTAATTTACTTCCACTTTAATCTTTGCTTGAGAAATTTCGTAAAACAATTTATTTCACGTACATGAGAGTCATATTATTGTACTCGAGGGCAGGATAAACGTGCTTTGGTTACGTACCGTTCTAGCAATTTTATACACTGATAGCTTTGACCTGTGGTTAATTGCTCAAACTTATTTCACTAACTACTACTCGTAGTAACAAACTGTAAAAGGGTTTCAAATCTACTGGTTAAACTTTTCAAAGTCCAAGTTAGATGAGAGTTTAAATTAAGAAGTTAAAATATAATATTGTTGAAGCACCCCTGAGCACTTGACGCGGTAAGCTCGCGGCTGGTGTCGACATTTTACCGAGATTAAAAGCTCTCATCAATGTGAAGCTCGAGGGCGCCCTCTACAGGTGAAACGGGTTATAATTGCGATACCCGAACACATTTATTAACTTCCGACCGCAATACAGTTAGTAAATCACCTTAACTTGGTAATAAATAGGTCGCGGTTGGTACTTCTAGCGTTTTGTGAACAATTGTTAGATTAAATAAAATTGATTATAGTTTATTATGTATACATTGATTTAGTACCTATCGGCTCCAAAAGTACTGAACCGACTTCTTCTGTCTGAATCTGAAAATTCTTTCACAAATGATGTAGCTACATTATCCCCCATGAAATATTTATCCCGGAAAACCCGGCAGAGAGAGCCACGGTATTCAGCTAGTTAGCAATATTTTTAACATACACAAATAACATATCAATCGGATTAAGAACCTCCTCCTCTTTGGAGTCCGTTAAAAATAGATTCGACTAACGTTAAGACAAGTACCAACTTACCGACATTCACTCAAAGGTAAAAATGTCAACACTACACGTTTTGGCGACTAATGAATGCATTAGTCGCCAAAACTGTATCTAGTCCATTACAAAAGGAACCGACAGTTTTCCACAACATTTGTTTGATTACAGGGCAGGATAACACAGATTGTGAGGCGACAGGGCAGGGGAGGGACTGATAGGGAGGGCTCTTAACTGAGCTTCTTTGACTTCAATTGGAAGTGATGGGGCATCGTGAGAGGGGATTGTTAAAGTATTAGGTAAAAACACGAAAACCTTTTATGTTTTCGTATTATTATATTTCTGTTGTTGGTTGGTAGCTTTAGTATGACAATATCAAGTTTTGTAATACAATGTGAGTGTTTCGAAAATATATATCCCAATAAATCCTCACCAGCCAAGTGGTACACCTGCCGATCAACGGATGTATCTTTGGCAAATATAAAGTTCCTGATTAGCAATAAGATATACCCGAGGATACAGGCGTAACTATACTAAATGTACCTTTGAGTAAGAATACCAACTTATTTATTTTATATTAATAAGCTCCTCAAGGTTGCCATTGAATACATAAAACAATACCTACTTGCTTATTTATAGAGAGCAGTTTGAACTCAGTCTGCTGGTTTGTCACGTGCGACATTGTGTACAATACAAAGACATTAAACCCGGCTTGTGTGTATGTGTGTGTGTGAGCTGCACTTTGGTGCACTTGCAAGCTGTTAACTTTACCATTAAACGATACGCTATACTTAGGACCTGAGCCTGAGCTTGTCACATTGTTAGGGTTGTCACGGACTAAAGAAAAGGTTTTAAACTTGGAATTTCAAAATTGGTTGGTCTTAAACCCGCTGATAAAGCTACGGTAAGGATCAAAGGCGCGGTGCGACGGTTAATTTTCAAATCAACTGAATCCCTATAACACTATCCCTGAAAACACAGGATGTGGGAACTCGGTTTTCCACGACTCCTATATTAAGGGGTGCCACCAGACCAGCAGCATTTTAACGATGGTTGCGCAATATAGTTGCTGGAGCGTAGTAGGAGTGCGTAGGTGACAGGTACGGGTCGGAGAATCTGTAAATTACTAATGTAATGAACAAAATGAAGGTAATGAACGAAATAACCCTTCACACGTCGGGGCGCCATTAAAAAGCGTTTACTAGCAAACCGTTTAACTATCGGCACCTTTGAGTTTTCTAAGAAAACGGAAGGAAATTGGCCTTTATAAGACCGGTCATGACAAGAAAATTAAAAAAAAGTCAAACCGACGTATAAAGGGATGAATGAACGAAATTAAATGGAATGAAAAACTTGAAATATTTATTTCTCCTGTGAGTGGACGATGTTCTGGGTGTCCTAGTAAGTAGTAACCCTAGAGACAAGCGAGAGATTATAACTATTTCCATTGGCACTTAAGTTAACTCTTAGTACGAGCACAATCTGTACTGAGGGTAAACTTAACAACTACCAATCTCATGGCTCACTTACATAGATAGACGGTCAACAGTCTTGTGTTACCTTGATACTCGTATTTAAAGCAAGCAGTACTCCTAGGCTAAACTTTCTTTAAATATAATTATTGCCGCCCGGCTTTCCATGAGGTCATGCTGCTGATGAAGCGCAGGTGCGGTTCCCGAACGCTGACCTAGTGTTTCTGGGGGACTTCAATGGCCATCACATTGAATGGCTGGGGTCCCTCAAGACTGATCATGCGGGTAGAGCCGCCCATGCGTTCGCTCTCTCCCACGGTCTGACCCAGATGGTATGCGGGATCACCCGGATACCAGACAGGTCAGATCACGCGCCCGCTCTGCTGGATCTACTGCTGACGAGTCGCCCAGCCCAGTACAGTGTTTCGGTAGGAGCCCCACTGGGTAGTTCCGACCACTGTGTTGTTCACGCTGGCATGAAGGTGTCACCTCCTGCACGTCCTGTGCAAACGTCACGACGACTATGGCACTACTCGTCAGCGGATTGGGACGGTCTACGCGATTATTTTGCGTCCGTCCCCTGGAGCCAGCGCTGCTTTGTAGGAAAGGCTCCTTCGGATAGTGCTTCTGCTATTGCTGGCGAGATCAGTTTAGGGATGGATTATTACATCCCTTTCACTGATGTCGCCAGTATCCGCAGAGCCCGTCCCTGGTTCGGGCGAGATTGTGCCAAAGCTGTTCGACAAAAACAGTCGGCATATCGCGCCTGGATCAGGGCCCGGGCTGTGCGCGACCCAAACGTGGGCCACCTCAAAGCAGCGTACAACCGGGCCACAAAGTCGAGTAAGAGGGCCTTTAAGAGAGCGGATGCCCAGCGCGTCGCGCGGCTTGGTCAGGAGCTCACTTCCCATCCCACGGGCAGCCGTGGATTCTGGCAACTGGCCAAAGCCGTGCAATCTAACTTTTGTCAGCCCTCGCTGCCACCGCTGCGTTACCCAGATGGAACACTGGCTCACAAAGCCCAAGAGAAAGCGGATATGCTCGCAGACCTCTTTGCGGCTAATTCCCGGGTCGACGACCGTGGCCTGCAGCCCCCCGCCATCGCCAACTGTGGCCACACAATGCCTGATATTGTTATCAGGCAATGTGATGTACGGGCAGTGCTGCGGTCACTCGACACGCGGAAAGCCAGTGGCCCTGACGGCATTCCGGCGGTGGTGCTACGAAAATGTGCAGCTGAGTTGTTTCCAGTATTAACGCGTCTGTACCGCCTGTCATACTCTTCAGGGCTCGTGCCGGGGGTCTGGAAGGAGGCGAACGTACAACCGATCCCCAAGAAAGGGGATCGGTCCGATCCAGGCAACTATCGACCCATAGCTGTCACCTCAGTCATTTGCAAGGTGCTTGAGCTCCTTATAAATAAGCAGCTCATGCAATTCCTAGAGGATCACTCGCTAATCAATGATCGACAATACGGCTTCAGGCCAAAGCGATCAACGGGTGATCTTCTGGCATTCGTAACGCATGTCTGGGGTGGGGCTATGGAAAGGCACGGCGAGTCCTTGGCTATTAGCCTGGACATCGCCAAAGCCTTCGATAGGGTCTGGCATGCTTCGCTCCTTTCCAAGCTTCCGGCATATGGTCTACCTCCTCAACTGTGCAGCTGGATTGCCAGCTTTTTAAACGAGCGCCGAGTGCGGGTCCTCTGCGATGGCCAGGCTTCTCGCTTCTTGCAAGTGAATGCCGGGGTACCGCAGGGGTCCGTACTATCACCAACTCTCTTTCTTCTGCATATCAATGATATGCTATCCCTCGGGAACATTCATTGCTATGCAGATGACAGCACACTGCACGGGAGTTACTCGGTTCGTCCGACGGCGGGGCGATCTGAGATTGAGGAGGAGAGACGACGACTCGTGGCTGATCTCGACCGTAACCTCGACAGTATCTCTCAATGGGGTACCGAGAACCTGGTCGAGTTCAATGCCCGCAAAACACAGGCGTGTGCATTTACTGCGAAGAAATCCCCTTTCCTTCCCCTACCCTCTCTTCAGAATGCATTATTACCTATGAAGGACAACCTTGATATCCTTGGCATAGACGTTCGTCGAGAGCTCAATAATAAAAACTACATCGAAAGATGTATAGGGCTAGCTTCGCGGAAACTAGGAATACTGAATAAGGTAAAGAGATTCTTTACACCGGACCAGAGGTGTCTGCTGTACAAGACGCAGATTAGACCCTGCGTCGAATACTGCTCTCACCTCTGGGACGGCTCCGCGAAGTATCTGCTGGACGCTCTCGACGCTATGCAGCGACGGGCTATCCGTATTATTGGTTGTCCGGAGGTAACGGGAAGCCTTGAGCCGCTAGCTCAGCGCCGAACAATAGCTTCCTTGGCCGCATTCTACCGTATTTACCACGGCGAGTGTTCTGAAGAGCTCTTCAATCTGATCCCACCCTCTTCCTTCCGATCCCGAACGACTCGTGCCGGGCAGAGATGCCACCCCCACACAGTGGATAGCATGTTCGCGAGAACCGAACGTTTTAAACGTTCGTTTCTCTGCCGAACGATAGTGGCCTGGAACGCCCTGCCTGTGCACGTGTTTCCTCCCACATATAATCCTGGGTTCTTTAAGCGGAGCGTGAAGAGGCACATCAGTAGGTCGTCAAGTTGAGGGCCACTCTCAATAGTAATGTGTGCTGTGAGAGTGGCCCACAATCGCTAGACGTCGTCACGACTTACCACCAGGCGGGCGGCGTCAATTTGGCGAACCAAATATAAAAAAAAAAAAAAAAAAAAAGAGGTCAGCGGCAATAGGTTGGCCAGCACAGTAAAAAAAAATACAATAATAAAGGTTATCACCTAAAGAAAAAGAGGATTAGAGTTTTCATAAATTATGACAAAATCTAATCTGTAAGTACCTACTTGAAACTGAAAACAAATATTGTAAGTCGCAACGATCTGTATAATGTATAATCTTTTTAGTTTGTTGATTATTATTCAGGTTTAGAAGACGCCTCAACTTTTATTTAATTCAAATTTTTATACTTTCATAATTTTTCCTCACATCTGATATATAACAGACTTCATCGTGAGCTATACTTACCTTATTAAATAATTAGTTTAATATTTTCAAAGTCTGATTTTATCGTGTACGTAGAGCAAAACTTACACAAACCCTATAAATTGTAACAAAAATTGAGCACATGTTGGCGTAGTCAGCGACGACGTTAACCTTTAGTTTAGTGAGCTCACTAAACTCATAACTGAATGACTCACTACGCACCTGCTGCGACTTAGTTGTTCAACTACGTACAGTTTAACTGTTGTATTTTTATATTGTTGTAGGTAGTTGTTATTTTGTTGCGTCGTTGGTTAAAGATAAGTTACTTAGTTTCATTAAGTCTTAAGTCTCTTTATACTGTCGTTTGATGACACTTGTTGGAGCTTACTACTTAAATTTTGATAAAAACGAATGTCATCGGCAGGACTCGAACCTAACAAGGGCAACATATTCACGTCCAAGAAGTTGGCACCACACTTTTCGATTACAAAAAGTTTGAAAGTTGTTCTGGGTTGTTCTAGGTTTGTTCTACTTTGTTCCAAAACGTTATAGAGCTGAGAATGTAAATTTTCAGAGAAATTCCAAAAAAAGCGGACGTTATATTATTTATTCGCTAAGGGGATCTCTATTACCTAGCCATCCCCGGTGTCAACACTGCGAGGTTTCCGACGACGACACCGCACTCCACACGTTGGTGGAGTGCTCAGCGTGGGCGAGTCAGCGCCGGGACCTCGTAGTGGGTCTGGGCGTGGATACCCTCTCGCTGGAGACCATGCTTCAAGCCATGGTCTCCAGCGGGAGTAGGTGGAACGCGGCCGTGTCCTTCTGCGAGCAAGTCGTGCTCGCGAAGGAGGCGGCCGAGAGGGAGAGGGAGCGTACCCTCCCCGCCGAGTTCCGTAGTCAGCGGAACGTATCAGGCGCCGCAGACTCATCTACGCCCAAGACCATCGACCTCCATGATCGGGGCCTGAGGACGGCGGGATCGCCACCCGTCGTCCTTACAGAAGCAGGCTAGAAGGGTTGCGTGCTGCGGTGCCTTTGCCCCATAGCACGCAACCAGATTCACTCACTGACGCGGGATAAAACCCTACCCCAACGACGCGGGATTTTCATCCCGACCCAACCCGCGCAGAGACCACAGAGGTGGTCAAAGTCCGCCGGGCGCCACTGGAAATACATTCTGCTTGTAACCAGAGACGCCCGGCAACGGACGTTAGAGCGGCCGCGGCCTTGGTCGCAGAACTAAAAAAAAAAAAACCTAGCCATTAGGTTAGATTAAGTCTTATGATCCGTAATGGATTGCTTTTTGTAGAAGCTATTTATAGCAAAGCAAAAATTCAATAAATGCTGTCTCTGAACTATTTGCATTCGCGAAATATCACTAACGAGGATGGCATTTAAACGTATTCATTTTGACACAGATTGATTGAAATATTCAGTAGTCAGTGGAGCATGCAGTGTCGTGCGGCTCCAGCTCGAGAGAGAAGGTGTACACTATAGATAGGTGCCGACAGATGACAGACGGCGGCGGCGGGAGGGTGCATCACATTAACCGTGGAGGCGACGAACAAATGACTTATTATAATTGAATTGGGACAAAATAACAAGGCATTTGTTACACGCAACAAGTAGGTATATTTGACAGTGAAATCTACATAATACCATACTATTGTTATTCGTTAAGCATTGTATTTTAATCCTTGATAGAGAATTTGGAAAGGAAACCTACATATTATGTAACATTAATCAGTGCTGTGCTGAGGTCTTGGTTGAAACTGAAACACTGTAAGGGCCTCTGGTTCAATATAGCCAAAGTATCTTTGGTTTTCGCCAGTTTCTTGATCATTGCTGTTTTCTAATAAAAATATAACTCCAAATTACTAAACTGCAATGGAAAATTTGAGACAAATTAATAAAAAATAAATATAATAATAAATATCTGATATCGGATAAGCAGAGAGGCGTAGGTGCCTATTACACGACCAAATTTCGTCAATTATCCCGTTTGTTCCAAGTAATAAGAAAACAAAACCGGCCAAGTGTATGTCAGGCCACATATAATATAGGGTTCCGTAGTTATCTATTATAGGCTCTATAACGCCTAAACTAACAAACCTATCTGCTTAGTGTAAAGTTATAGTTGACAGTGGATCCACGGAAAATATCAAAGTTCAGTCGCATCGCAGTTAGACTGGAAAGCCGCCCCAACTGGGTTGGGACAAGGCTCGGTTAATGATGTTCCAAGTAATGTTATAGAGCTTAATGTCGCTAACTCATAACTGTAGAGTTTTTGTCTTCCTCTAGTCCCGTGGTCGACAGGTGTACCACTCGCACGGAAGGTGCCTTTGGAGCCCTAAATATTCCATGGAAAGTTTTATCGTTAAATTAATTAGAGAATCTAACACAGTTTTATATGGAATATACTTTAAAAGGATTTGTATAAATGGACAAAATATATTTAAGTGCCTAATGTAATTTCAGTCACGTCGTTGGTAGCTTGAGCCGGGAGCCGGGGCCGGGCCGGGCGTCGACCGAAGCCGTACGATATCAAAATGAAAGCATTAGCTTAATTTGCGTCCCTTTATACTGTAAAACTATTTGTGACGAGACCTGGCCGGGTGCGACACAAATTGGCACTGAATGTGTTACTTTATATGTCGAATTGTTAAACATTGTGTTAGAGGATTTAAATTACATACATGGGGCACACCAAAAGTTTTGCACTTCTAGCTAATCGGAACTATTTGAATTTCGAATGTTATATTTTTTTAAGCGTTGCAACCTTCTTAGTAATAAAAAAAAAGCAATTGGCGGGAAATCATTTGTCAATTGTTTTTTATCACACATCAAAGTTCTACGTATGCAACGAAAATGGAATTAAGTCGAAAAGATTTTAGAGCGATGATTTTTTATGATTTTAAAAGTTCTCTCTCTCCGCAAGACTGTGCCGCTCGTCTTCAAAACGCTTTTGGGAGAGAAGCACCTTGTTTGAGCACCGTGAGGCGATGGTTTGCTGAATTTGAGATAGGTCAAGTTTCTTTACATGACGAATTTCGTGAAGGGCGGCCTTCAACTGCCATCAACGAAAGTAATGTGGCTACTGTTAAGCGGTTAATTGAAGAAAACACACACAATTCAAGGACAATTCAAGGACTATTGGGGATTGGTATGAGTCAAATCCAGAAAATTTTACACGAAGAATTGAAAGTTCGGAAACTTTGTTGTCGTTGGAACCCTCATGAACTGACATTGTCACAGGAGACGAAACGTGGATTTATTGTTTTGAACCCGAAAAAAAACAGCAATCTTGTGAATGGGTGTTTGAAAATGAGAACAAGCCAACAAAAGTGAGCCAGGCGAGAAACGTTGGTAAAAAAATTATCGCTTTTTTTTTTCTCAGCTACGGGTCCCATCTGTAGAATTCCACTTGAAGATCGAAAGAGTGTTAATGCCGAGTGGTATTCTACCATTTGTTTACCCAGGGTGTTAGAAAAAGTTCGCGAAAGACGACCCAAAAGCCGCGTTCTCCTCATCATGACAACGCTTCTTCACACACGGCCAACAAAACAAAGACATTTTTAGCTTCCGAAAAAGTACAACTTGTCACTCATCCTGCGCATAGCCCCGACCTAGCACCCTGTGATTTCTGTATTTTCCCCAAAATCAAAGATTTGATAAGAGGTTTCACTTTTACCAACTCCGAAGAGGCAGTGATAGCGTTCAATCAGCACGTAAAAAACATGCCTTCAGATCTGTGGTCCTCCTGTTTTAAAAAAATGCTTCGATCGCATGAAATAATGTTTAAAATGTTAAGGAGAGTATTTTGAAAAGCAATAAACATAATATTTTGGTTTTAACATGTTGTTTTTTTAAGTTACGCAAAACTTATAGCGTGACCTACGTATAACGTCCTCAAGTCCTCAATATCCCAATAGCGAAATGGCAATAATTTAAAAATATAACGAATTAATTAATTTAATTACAACTAATTTAATTCAGCGGCCCACAACTGGCGGGGGACTACAATCTATTTAAAGGGAACGTTAGCTCGTTCCATTATTTAAATAAAATACATGTCAATAATTAACACAGCAACCGACTTCAAACTACCAAAATGGGACCAAATTGTTGTCGGAATGGGACCAAATTGAAATGGGACCACTTGGGAAGTAGTAGCTAAGTATAAAAGTAAAAAGAAATCAATATCGGTTCACCCAGTCCAAAGATATTAGGTAACAAACAAAAAAAAAGAAGAAAGTCGGTTGAAAGGCGCTGGCAGAAATACTTGAAGTGCCAGGAGACGGCAATAGGGTCGCCCTATCGGCGGCGGCGTGGGGATCAATATGACTGACGAAACGTTAGCGTAATTAATCTTTTCTTCAGGAATTAAGTCAGTAATGATTTGGTGTGTGTACCTATGTATAAAAATACAAGAATGTACGAAATGCAACTTTTTCTAATTTGTGTAAAAGGGGCTTGGGTTATCCTTACGAGGCCGTACCCGGGACGCCCGGCAATTGGCTATAGTTCATGCCGTAGCCGCGGGGATTTGAAAAGTAGGATCGCATCGAGATCTTAAAGATCTAAGCCAATCTAACCTGTATGGTGTTCAAATGCCAATCAACGGACAAGGCCCCAGCAAACATAAAACTGCCTCGCTATCGGCACTAAATACGACCCCTATTACATGGGACCAACCAATTTACTGGTGAAGAGAAGGTGTATGGTTTACCTCTGCTGAAAAAAATCCAGGAAACTTACAGGTGTAATGTGTTTATGTGTCGGCAAAGTCACGGCGCCTGTATATGTTAATCACTTATCAATGTTATTTCTACATTGCGGTACCATTACATTTACGGGTAAAGGTGCTCCCCAGTTTAATGATTAACAAGGACTCTACCTGTGTAATCTGGCTAGCTATACTAATATTTAGACAGGAAGGTAGGCAAGTAAGTACCTACTTAAGTATAATAATCAGCGAAGGGAACTCTTTTCAATTAAACTCGGTCCTTTCAAAATATCCAATTTATTTGTAAGCAATTTTGTCGTATAACGCTATTCAATTTATTTATAAAGCTCGTGATCTGATAAAGCAACTCTTTGAGCGCTTTGTAATTACAAAATTAACAGCATAAAATATGGAGTTTGTTATTCGAACGAAAACAATATGGCGTAATATGAGTAGATGCGGCACCGACGCGACACCTACCGGCCGGCGCTTCACAATTTTATTAGTTGTTGTATAATTTAAATTTGCAACTGAAATGTCCACATAGGAGACACTGGATATTTCATTGCCACGTACCGATGTGGTAGTTTCTATAACTTAACATCTGTTTGCTGATTCATCAAATCATCACCACCTTTACCCGACTTAGTTGGAGTCGGCTCTCTAGTCTAACTGCGATGTGGCCGAACTTCAATATTTGTCGTGGAGCGATTGCCATCTGACCTCCACAACCTATGGGCGATATCGAAGTTCTGTAGTTCGACCTTTCGGTTTTGTTTTCAGAATCCAAACATCCGTAACCGAAAGGAGCGAAGGCCTAATCTGTTTACTGATTATATTATGTTATTTTATGTAGGCGTATCAACATCTCCGGGAACTACAGTCTTCCTCACTTGCACGCGGTGCACCTGCCGGTGCTCGTGGGAGGAACAAACTGACTAGGACGAAGATATAATAAAAGAAGTTTTTTTTTTGAATTGTACACAAAATTTAAAAAAGTCAAACATTGGCACAAAACCCAACTTCATATTACCGATATGGGACTAAACAATTGTCGGAATGGGACCAAATTGAATTGGGACCACACGGGAAACAGTAGATTTCAATGAAAAAAAATCGAAATCGGTTGACCGTTGAGTCGAAATGTAGGTAAGTACAAACATTTAAAAAAATACAGTTGAATTTAGAACCTCTTGAGCGGCCGTAATGGTTACTCCATGAAATAAAAGAATTTGTGGACTGTATTATAATTGATTGAATTTGGTTAAAATGATAAATAGTTAATGTTTATTGGTATATCATGTTTATCAGCTGCATGTAACCTCTCAAGGTAAGTAAGAGCGTAAAGGAAAATATTTCAATTTATCGCAACCAACAAAAGCGTTTAAAACCACGTTTCTGATCACAAACAACGTGTTACATTCAAAGGATAGAGAGCGAGAGGGCTCTGGAGGGATGCTCGGTTAATCTCAAATATAATAACATTCGCCTCCTATTGACATAATTTTTTTGCGCCACAAAGAATAACAGCATTTTGTGGCCGACAAAGGAAATGAAATGTATCCGACTTTCATTATCTATCATGTTGCTTTATTATTTTGTTGATACTCGTAGGTAGGTATATTATCTTGAGGAAATATTTGTTTGCTTGTTATCGATGAACTCTGATACTAGTGATCCGATTTTAATAATTCTTTCACCATTAGAAAGCTATTTTATTCAGATATGTATCTGACTAGGTTTTTATCCTCGTGGTAAGCTCCCGTGAGAATTGAGAAGGAGAAAACTACACTACGGCGGAGTCAACGACACGACAGTATTTCGATAGATAGAATCTTTTGTAACAATATTTAAAGTTACAAATGAGAGTCAGACATGAGTCGTGACTCGCTATGAGATATATGAGATGTAAGGTCGACTCGTGTAAACACAGCGACTGTCCAACAGGTGACCGACTGGTATAGTTATACCAGAAGAGCATGGAAGTCTCGACTAGAGACAAACAACAAATTCAACCAATGATATTGCAGAAAACTTCGGTCACGTGACCAAATTAAGATCTTAAAATACTGCGACATCAAAGGCTGAATATCTCGATAAACTAAAGTCCACGCTAGCTGTGCTAGGCCTGCCGCTGTGAACAAACAGAAATACAAAGTAGGTATAGTTTACGATCTCAAGAATAGTTAGTGAAGGTAAAAATGTGGCGAAAACGTCAAACAAATACATTTAAATAGATGATGCTACTGACTGATAAACTTAGGCCGCCATTACGTACTTCTTTTCAACTGTAGAATTGAAGTTTTCCACGAAACAGTCATTCTATTTCATTGCGATCTTTAGAATTTCGATATTATCGTGAAATGTGATGCTTGGAACCTGCGACCGACTGTTTGAATTGGTGCTGAATAAATATTTTTGGAATAATTTTGATGTGGTTTACCTTTAAATTGAGTTACAAGATAGCTCTCGTTTGAGACTTCACAATAAATAACTAGGAAATACCGGCAGTTCTGCCAGCGTGAAAAGTATTCCTATGTACCTATGTGTCTGTTCATAGATTTTAGTCAAATTCATCCAAATATTGGATAGTTAGCTGTTCTCTCTGAGACAGTCTTGATAATGCCTCGTTTAGAGGCGAAACAATTGTCGACGTTTTGTTGTCCTTTTGATTCTGCGAAAAATTAATGCTATTAATTAATGCTAAAAAGTTTTTTCTTAAAAAATTTTTACTTACCATTGTTTTTAAATTTATCCAGTTTCATTCAAATTCATCCACTCACTCAACATTAAACAGCTACCCTTAGTTATTCTAATGTAACATATATTAAAATATGTATGTAGTTAGAAAGATGCAAAGTATGAATGTTAGGCCGATTCTGGCGGTTGTTCTGGGTTGTTCTAGATTTGTTCTATATTGTTTCGAAATATCGAAAATGAAAAAAAAAAAAATCTTAAATATCGCGAAAATTGATTTTAATTTTTGAGCAAGCATTGCGATTGTAATGGTTGTTCTGAGTTGTTCTAAGTTTGTTCTACATTGTTTTAAACTTTAAAAAATTGTTTAAAAAATTGGAAAGACTGATGATTACCTATATAAAATAGTTGAAAAATATTTTTTTTCTGGAACGATGTTTTGGAACAATATAAAACAAATCTAGAATAACCTAGAACAACCGCCAGAATCGCGTATCTAAAAGTGCGGTTCCAGCTCAAATTTCAGATTTTTTGGATTTTCTCTGAAAATTTTATTCTCAGCTCTATAACGTTTTGGAACAAAGTAGAACAAACCTAGAACAACACAGAACAACTTTCAAAATGTTTGTAATCGAAAAGTGTGGTGCCAACTCGACTGATTTTGATGATGGTGTATGTTTAAGTCGATTCGAGAATAGTTGTGTCTTTATTGCAACCTACGTACCTAGTATTATACGATTTCTGAGAATTTACTGTTCACAGTCAGTGGCAACATGTGTGTGTAGTGTTGGTACTTACATCGTAGTGTCTTACGGAACACTCACTCAGCATTTTATTGTGTGTTTTTACCAAACCAGCTGTATGTCGTTCGCCTGCAGTAACAGTAAGAGCCACTAAAACACGGATTATGCTAATACACCTGTACCTAGTCGTCGTGCATTGCATCTTGAATGTAAAAAAGGGAAGCTATTACCAGAGCGGGTTGAGTCTGTGAGATCTGTCGTAAACCGATGCGAAACGTCTCCTTTGTTCATACAGAACTGTTTGTTTAACGGTCCATGAATGTTTTATTACTATACATAGTAAAAGAAAAGATTAGAAAGCGGGTCGGGTTGTTTAGTAATATGTCAAATGTAACAATACATACATACAGTCACGTCTCTTTCGCGTTGGTGTTGGCAGAGGTTATATTATTCCACTGGCCACGATCTTGACATAGGTACACAGCGGATGCACGGCCTCTCACTGAAAGTGCACCTCACTAACATTCAAGGATTGCACTCCAATCTCGTCCCAGTCCACCACCACCTTGAGGCTGCAAGACCGCATCTGCTCTTGCTTACGGAGACGCAAATCTCAACCCCTGCTGATACTTCCTACCTAAACTACCCAGGCTACACCCTGGAGCACAACTTCCGTTCAAAAGCAGGGGTTTGTTTCTATGTGCGTGATGACATCTGCGCTAGGCGTCTCCGTAACTTAGAAGAACCCTCATCTTCTTCAATCTGGGTGCTTGTAGACACCGGCATCGAAAAAATTGTTTATGTGGGTGTCTACAGATCGCACAGCGGAGATCAGGAGACAACTAGGCTATTTGACCATCTGAGTGAGGCCGCCGATGTTGCTCAACACAGGTATTCGACCGCACAAATTGTTTTCCTGGGGAACTTTAATGCCCACCACGAGCAGTGGCTGTTCCCTTAACAGAAAACAGACCATGCTGGTAGAGAGGCTTACAAGTTTGCCTTGTCTATGAACCTTTCCCAGCTGGTTGACCAAGCAACTCGAATACCTGACATTGAGAACCACACGGCCAATTGTCTGGACCTTCTGCTGACGACTGAACCAGACCGATATCAAGTGTCAGTTTCAGCCCCCCTTGGCAGTTCTGACCACTGTCTGGTTAAGTCCATACTTTTGTGTCCCCCACCTGACCCCAGCCCTAGAGGCACTAGGCGGGTGTGGCGATACAAGTCAGCAGATTGGGATGAGATGCGTCATTTCCTTGCATCTTACCCATGGCTGTCAGTCTGCTTTTCTTCTGGCGATCCGTCGAGCTGCGCGTCTGCTGTTGCCGGGGTTATCGGTCGGGCGATGGAATACTTTATTCCGTTTTCTGACCGGCCATCTGGCATCAGAGCTCAGCCCTGGTTTGGCTCTGACTGTTTGAAAGCTGAGGCAGACAAACAGTCAGCTTATGAAGCTTGGGTTGATGCCAGAAATCGCAAATCTCCGGACACGCATAAAAAGAAGAAAGCCTGTAACAAGGTAGCCAAGTCCTGGAAAAGGATCCTGATGAAGGCACGCTTCAATCACGTTGGCCGCGTGGGGGCCAGACTCTCGTCTTACCCATCTGGGAGTAAGGAGTTCTGGTCTCTAGCCAAATGTGTTGAGGCGAATTTTTGTCGATCCACTCCCGTCACTCCCTCCTTTGCAGAAACCTGATGGAACACTGGCACACACAGCTGTGGTAAAGGCTAATCTGTTTGCCTCTCTGTTTGCTGAAAATTCACGGCTAGATGCTGGTACTAAAACACCACCTCAGCTACCTCCTACTGATTGCAAAATGCCAGAAATCCGCATTCATCAAAAGGAGGTTCTCAAAATACTACGCACTCTAAATGTGAATAAAGCCAGTGGTCCCGACGGTATTCCTGCCATTGTTCTGAGGAACTGCGCAGCCGAGTTGTCTCCTGTCTTGACACGACTGTTCCGTATGTCTTTTCGGGCTGGTAAAGTTCCGAAAGCTTGGAAGGTAGCTAACGTACAGCCAGTACCGAAAAAAGGTAGTCGTGCAGACCCTGTCAACTACCGCCCAATTGCAATCACCTCCATTCTCTGCAAGGTGATGGAGCGTGTAATAAACAAACGTTTACTGGCATACCTCGAATATAATGACCTCCTAAGTGATCGGCAATACGGGTTTCGCCAACGCCGCTCTACTGGAGATCTTCTAGTGTATGCCACGCACATCTGGGGTGAGGCTCTTGAAAGATATGGTGAGGCACTTGCTGTGTCACTTGACATTTCAAAGGCTTTCGGCTTTCGTCTGGCACGAAGCCCTTATAACCAAGCTTCCTGCTTACGGAGTTCCGGCTAATCTTTGTGCTTGGATTTCAGATTTCCTGAGGGCACGATCTATTCGAGTGGTTGTTGACGGCTGCTCGTCTGATCTATTAGCAATTAACGCTGGGGTACCTCAGGGATCTGTTCTCTCGGCCACGTTATTCCTGCTACATATAAACGACCTGCTCAGACCCGGTATGTTTGGGTATGCGGACGATAGCACGGTTGCAGAGAGATATTTCTCCAGCGCAAAGGCCGGCAATGGTTGAACGCACTAACTTAACCCTTCAGGCAGTGTCTGACTGGGGCGATACTAACCTTGTCACATTCAACACTACGAAAACCCAGGCGTGTCTTTTCTCCGCTAAAAAGAGCCCGTTCACCAAGGCTCCTACTTTTCGGGATGTCCCTGTACCTGTGGCTCAGCATCTTCAGCTCCTTGGTGTGGACTTATCATCCAACCTGAACTTTGGAAGCTACATAGAATCCAGGGCTAAAACAGCTTCGAAAAAACTAGGCATCCTCTCTAAGGTGCGTAAATATTTTACTTCGAGTCAACTACTTAGTCTTTACTCAGCACAGGTACGCTCCTGCATGGAGTACTGCTCGCACCTTTGGGATGGATCCGCCCGCTACCAGCTTGAGGCCCTGGAAGCTATTGACAGACGCGCCAGAAAACTTATAAGCGATGAGCTCACAAGCAACCGACTTCAGAGCCTCGACCATCGCCGTCTGGTTGCGAGTCTGTGTGTCTTCTACAGGTTATATTTCGGAGAGTGTGCGCTGGAATGGCATGAATTAATTCCACCGGCACCATTCCATCATCGGACATCAAGGCGTGGTCTGAGATTCCATCCGTATGTGGTCGATATTCCACCTCTTCGTACCTCTCGATTCGCTTCTTCTTTCATCATGCGAACCACTAAGGAATGGAATTCCCTTCCAGCGTCATTGTTCCCCGATACATATAATCTTGGGATTTTCCAGGCAAGAGTAAATAGGCATTATTTGAGTTTGCGTGCTTCATCTTAGACCGCATCGTTACTTAACATTCAGGTAAGATTGTGGTCAAACGCACTCAAATTTAGTCATAAAAAAAAAGTTACATCTTTCGCTTGTAACAGTTTAATCGGTATTTTCATGTATGCTCTCCGGTTACGGGTACTCTCAACCTCGCCTCTCGACAAAACATCTCAAATGTACTTGTGTTTAAAAGAAATCCTCATGTTACCCCACTTGGCAGATTTCAAAGCTCACCTTGTAATGGAATTAATTACTTAGACTTAGTTAAAATTACACTTATGAACGCCAAGATTATTGCTCATTTACATTTATTGCTCGCAAGGCAATAAATAGTACGAACCTAACCTGTGAGAAAGAACCTGGCAGTAAATCTCATAAAAAATAAGTTTAAGATTATTCAGATAAAGTTTCGGCTTTATCCTCAAATGGACAGACTGAGGAGTTGTATTCGCCCACATTGTGCCAGCCATTTTCAGTTCGGGTTTCAAATACAATCACCTGATTCAGCAAGTTATTTAACAGAAGCAATTGTGGATTATCCAACTTAATTACGACTTTCATAACTCGGAAAGAATTCAGATTGAGTTAAAACTCTTCAGGTTTCTTCGAAATTTCCATTAAGGAACGCGAATGAAACCTGTTTAAAAAGTTTAGATAGAATATAATCGAGGGAAATTAAAAAAAAATAAAAGGGTGCTACTTATTTCACAATTTGGACAATCAGGTGGACGCAGACATTAGATGGATACAGCGACCGAGGTCAGTCTCCAGACTCCGTAAGTCCTTATTTCAATACCCTGTAGTATTCTTACAAGCCTATGTATGAATGTTGCAGGGGTAGGCAGAGGCATGTTGTACACCCACTTTTCGCTAGTAACGTTGCAGGTCCAACGTAATAGTCGGTAGGCCGATTGCCATCGAGGCACCCTATGCAGTGGAACATTACTACGATAATTTTGTAATCGGAACCTAAAGTCTAAAAACCAAGGCCAATAGGTACAAGGTACATACTTACGAGTACAAATGTAGTACTAAAAAGAATAACAACGAATAAAGTATCCTAACTTTACTAACTGCGAAACATAAAAGAATATTGAGTCAAAACACTCGGTATGCGGGAGAATTTGATTGTAAAAGGAGCAATATTATTTTAGCAGCCTAATCCATATGGCTTGAGTCGTTCGAGATAGCCGATAAGGATTCAATTAAGGTCCGGGGCCAGCCCTTGAGCCCTTCCTGACGACGGTTCCAAACATTTAAATGAATACGAACGGAACACGGATTGATTGAAATATTCACCCATCATTGGGTTAGATTAGGTACCTACTAGGGGATAGGTTGGGCCGAAGCGTAATAGTTATTTTAAGGTCATATCAAAACACGGGGTGTACAGAAAAAAATCAATAGTATTTAATAGAACTTGCTACACATATTGAATATCTCTTAGAACGTGTAAGCCTTTTTTTCGGAGTCGCCAAACTGACGCTATCCGCCTGATGGCAAGCCGAGGGGACTTCCATCGATGGGGGGCCAACCACACATTACCTACTATCAAAAGTAACCCTCCAGATGGCGGCCGAGTGATGTGTTTTAATCTTCAGAAACACTAAATAAGAAGACATAAGAAGTTTCATAGCCAATCATGCGTCATACAGTTAAATTCAAGAAAATGAAACCATTTAATTTGGAAAAAAATCCCATTGGATTGTGAACTAAAAAATCTCTAAGAAATTTTACAATAAGATCTTCTTACGCTGTTATTATAAATGTACCTAAATGTAAATATGATTATACTCGTATTTATTTATTTATTTTAGGAACATTAAACAGTACACATTATATATTACCACTAACCTATGCACTAAATACACAAATTGACTGAACGTGTAACCCACACCAATGTCCACAAAGTAATAAATTATAAGGTTCATATACATACATATATGCACCTTATAATAAAATTTACACATGTATAATAATTTACGTACATGCAATACATATTATTAGTATTTGCCGAATACTTATTCGGTTCCACTCAACATCACTGTCTCTGTCTGATTACGACGACGACGACGGCGACGCGGCTGCTTTTAACATAATAGCTTTTACCTGTCACGAACGAACATTCAATAACTCAAACGTTACAGTTTTGTTATATAAAAAGGATACGTAGGTAACCTATACTGTTACAACACATTTTATAAGTATACCAACCCTGAAATACGTACAAATCTAATATTTTGATCCACACTATCTGTACTAAATTATATAACAGAAGAGTTTGTTTGTTTGAACGCGCTAATCTTAGGAAGTACTGGTTCGATTTGAAAAAATATTTTTGTTTTGAAAGGTGCATTTATCGAGGAAGGCTATAGGCTATATAACATCACGCTACGATGAATAGGAGGGGATCAGCAGTGTTATATGTTTCTAAAACGGGGAAAATTTATTTCTTTTGAAAACTTCCGTTGCGTGCGCTAGCCAAACGGTTAATGTTATGTTCAAATAATGTACTAAAGATTAGTTCCTCTTTAAAAGTTCTAAATAAAAAAACCCCTGTAAAATATATCTATCTTTTAAGGTTAACTCGCTAAACATAAAATAGCGAATCAAAAATAATAATTTGTGAAGCTCCAATAACGTACCGTAACTCCATGTTATTACGTGTCACGGGAACGGGAAACTTAATGACGGGCGACGGGAACACGTCCGAGAAGTTGGCACCCCACTTATCGATTACATACAAAAATTTTGAAAGTTGTCTGAGTTTTGCTAGGTTTATTCTACTTTGTTTCAAAACGTTATAGAGCTAGGACTGAAACTTTCAGAGACAATCCAAAAAAGCTAATTTCTGAGCAGCACCCCACTCTTAAGATATCACGATTCTGGCGGTTGTTCTAGGTTTGTTATATATTGTTCCAAAATATCGCGCCGGAAAACCAATTATTTTCGCAAATATCGCAAATAATATTTTTTGAACTGGCACCCCACTTTAAAGATATCACGATTCTGGCGGTTGTTCTGGGTTGTTCTAGGTTTTTTCTATATTGTCCCAAAATATCGCGCCCGAAAACCAATTATTTTCGCAAATATCGCAAATAATATTTTTTTAACTGGCACCCCACTTTTAAGATACGTGATATCTTAAAAATGTTAGCTTATTTGGATTTTCTCTGAAAGTTTCAGTCCTAGCTCTATAATGTTTTGGAACAAAGTAGAACAAACCTTGAACAACCCAGAACAACTTTCCAATTTTTTGTAATCGATAATGATTTTCTGTATGTTGCACAAAACGGAAGGGGTAAACAGGGGCATTAAACACGCCCTCTTTTCGCCAGACAATTTGTCGGTGATAATTTGCCATAGTTTCGTCTGTTTGTCAACAAGTGTATAATTTAGCCATAAAGATGTTGATACAAACGCTTATAAGGTATTATTTATTATAATTATAAGGTACAGTTTTTAGGGTTCCGTAGTAAAAGTCTCGGAACCCTTACAGTTTCGACATGTCCGTCTGTCCGTCCGTCCGTCCGTCCTCAGCTTTTCTCCCAAACGGTTAGTGCTAGAAACATGAAACATTGCATGGATGTGTATATTTAGTACCTCCCTTTACGTGTAGGGAGTACCTCCCCCTAAAATTTAAACGGCTGGCGTGAATAAACTGAAAAAAATTCATGATGGTAGTGTAATAAACTTTGAAGAAAAACTATAACGGATGGTATAACTTTGTTAGTTCAGGAGTTATAGAGGCTTTTATGGGTAACTAAGGAACCGTATCTTATGCGTGGCGTCTAAAACCGAGCGTATAAAAAACCGGCCAGGTGCGTGTCGAGACACGCATCCGGTTTTTTATTTCGTTACTTGCAGAAAACGCCCAAGCTCCGCACACTATTTAGTTTTATTCAAATTCGGAATCAAACGTCTTACCTAATTATTGGTTAAATTATATTTGTTGGCTTAGTGTTCACATGGGTTAAGTACAATAAGAACTATTCATGTACTTACTGCTACCAATTTATTAGTGCATAGAATATTTAGTATAGAATAGAATTCTAGCTTCTATATTCTCATAATGGAACATACATTTAGTGTAAGTACCTCCTAAACCTGTCTAGTGACGAGGGACAGTTAAATGTAGTAGTAAGTTATGTCACATAAATAAGTGACGTAGTAAGTAGGTAATGTAAGTATACTTTGTAGCTCAATTAGATTCTATACACAGGCCAAACTTAGCATTTTATTTTCCAAAAACACAACACTATGTTGAATCTAAATATTGCTTGCTGAAGAATGTCAGGCACTGCTCGTTATGTGTGTACCATTGACAATACATAAATTTGAATCGAGAACGAGCTTGTGAACGAGTTCTGTATGACTTTACGTGTTGTTGACTCTTGAATTAAATATCAAAAATACCACTGTTATAAAGTGAATCAAAAGGCAAGGAGATTATCTATTACGAATTAGTTAAGTGTCTGGTTAAATTTTATACATACAGGGTTTTTATACAATTATTATAATTGAGTACGAGACGCCCAGGACTTTAATTGGCCACAGCCAATTAAAGTCCTGGGTAAAATCTTACGTGCCAGCCGCTGTGGCACACCACAGCGGCTGGCACGTAAGATTTTGTTGCCATTTCATCAACATTTCATCGCAAGGCAACGGGTTTCCAAAATATTTTTTTTAAATTATAATATAGCTGCTTATTGTATTACATTAGTTCGTCCATTTTGGACATACCTCACTTTCTAGACTGCCCCGTGACGGCAATAGGCTTGCCCTTGTATTTTTAGTCCCACGTAATAGGTTACGTTACAAATTGTGGGTATGTAATGCGCCTCTGCCTACCCCTTCGGGGATATAGGCGTGATATATATGTGTGTGTGTACATTTTTATTCCTCAATTATTTGGGATAAATAAATGCAGAACTCGTAAAACGTATCGGTTAATTCCTAACTTTCAGTAAACACCGAAGCTAATGCAGAGAATGTCAGAAAAATACCTGACATTTAATTGTACCTTTAGATAAACTCCGTCCGCATTATATATGTGTCCCGTTCTCAAGGACTACGGAGTACATTACCGGGATGTACAGTATTCTATAGTGCACTCGGGGATAATGTGGCTACATCTTAGTGATTTTCAAAATTGGTTCTCTAGTTACGGAGCCTATTTAATCCAATCAAACAGTTAAATCTTTCCTGTCTATTATTAACTATGGGTATATGTAGTTGAATTGTAGCAAAGTAGCAACGTATTTGCACGTCGAAGGCAAAGCGGGCAATGGCGCTGGTGTATTTGCACGTCGAAGGCAAAGCGGGCAATGGCGCTGGTGTATTTGCACGTCGAAGGCAAAGCGGGCAATGGCGCTGGTGTATTTGCACGTCGAAGGCAAAGCGGGCAATGGCGCTGGTGTATTTGCACGTCGAAGGCAAAGCGGGCAATGGCGCTGGTGTATTTTTAACGATAATTAGTACATATTTAGTACCTTCATAACTATGTATAAGGTATTTGTAATTTCTCGTTATACTTAGTCAACACATTGGTTAGTTAGTCTGTTAATTATGCACCTAGAAAGAAAGAAAGAAAGAAAGAAAGAAATAAACATTTATTTAGTACATAGTGCCCACACAATACAACATAACAATACACATAAATCACATTGGGGATTGGAAGCATGTTCACTCATTAAGAGTATATATACTTCCAATCCACAACCACAACTGATGCACGATTAGTAGTGTGACACACTAATAATGTACCAAATGGGTGTCCAGTTCAGCATGTGCCCGGTACAATCCTGGCGCTGCTTTTCATCTGGAACCCAATTGGTCAGTGACTCACCGATGCCGAACCCCCGATGCCGAGTGTTGTGTGAATGTAGGACAGTAGAAGCGGTGTTGTGTGAATGTAGGACAGTAAGACAGAATCTAATCCTTTGTATCTTTTAACAATAAGACAAAAAAACCTTTTGAAAATGAAAATAATGCTTTCTACGCGTACTTGTCAAGTTGTAATTTCTACACGCAAGATTCTACTACTACTGTACTTCGAGTAGAACCTGGGTGTACGTCGATAGCCCATTTATTTATTAATTTTAATATGTAAAAATGGTCCGCAAGGTTGACTCACCGTGTCTGGAAGATTTGTCTCTTGAATCCTGGTGAAAACCGGCACCGGTGGTCAGATGCTGTTATTACGCACACACTTCACTTTGAACAGTTTTTGGATTGTTAAATTATTTAATATTGATTATTTTGTGGAGAAAAACAGTTTGAACGTCTAAGATGGCGAAAGTAGAATGACACAGTGGCGCCACATAGGTGTTGCGGACGCCGGGTGAATGTCAGCTGACCATAGATTATAAAAGAATTATACACTGGGTAAACCCAGCTACTATTCACACTGGGCATTTTAAAATATTCATAAAAAACCGAAAACCGTTTTTAAGATTCATATTAAAAACGACATGCTCATTGCTTTAAAATACATCAATCATTATGTCATTCTGTTCAATTTTTCATCCTCGAGTAGGAAGTCAACCACTCTCTCCCCAATAGCCATTGTCACAGCCGCGGTGTTCCCGCGTGGCACACGCGGCATGGCGCTCAGGTCAGCGACGCGCAGCCCGCGCACCCCGTTCACCTTCAGCCGAGGGTCCAACACGCGGCCTAGCGCCGCGGTACCCGCGGCATGGTACGCCGCATACGTCATGTGACGAACGTAGCACCGCCAGTAGCCTTGCTCGTCCTCCTCGTAGCGTGGACATTCCGGCAAATCTAAACGTACCAGAGATACGTTATGTCGACGAAGAGTGTTTGTCCACGTCAGTTGTTCAATAATACGGATAGAGCGCACCATCTCCTCGACATCGCGGTCGTCTCCCAGGTAGTTCGGATATATGGCCGGACGGGCCAGAGGGTCCTTACTAGTCAGTTGTACGTAACCCTCTGATTTCGGCGTTAAAAGAACAGGCACCGCCATGATCAACCCGGAGTTTTCGTTCACTTCCCTCAATTGATCGATCACAAAATCATTTAATCTGATCGATTGCTTGATATTTTGTCTCAAAAGCGGTATTACGTCCCTATCCAAGTACGAATGTGTAATTTGTAAATTCGGCACTGCACATTCGCTGCCGTTTGAACTTTCATTGAGTAACCTCCTCTGGGAGAAGTCGTAGCAATAGGTGTTAGCGAATACGCCGACGTCCTGTAAACCGTTCGTCGTTAAAGCACCCTGATTTGCTACTAACAGTTCAATAACCTGTGGTACCTTAGAGGTCAGCAATTCAATTTTACCGAGATTTTCCCAGTCTTGTTTTACTCGCAGCATGAGTAATGGCAGCACGTGGTCTGTCATACCGTAACCAACGGGAAGATCAACTTTCACTGGTATGTTCATGCTTCTTAAGTGTTCAGCTGGCCCAACACCTGATAGCATCAATATTTGTGGTGTCCCAATCGTACCTGCACTCAGGATCACCTCTTTCTGAGCGTAAAGTTTCAGTATCTTGTTCTGTTGAACGACAGTAATTCCACGCGCCACTCTGTTGTTGTCAATGATGACTCCGGTACACATTGTATTCTTAGCTACCGTGAGTATTGCTTTCACATCTTTTCTCGCTAGGTAGGCGCGAGCTGTACTCATTCGTTCACCGTTGTGGACATATCCCATTACTTGAGTAACGCCGATTTGTGACTTCCCATTTACATCCTGGTTGAATGGAAATTTTAGGGATCTAAACGCTCTAATTAACTTGTGCCACTGGTTCTCTGAATCACCGAAGAAACCAACATTCAAAGGTCCTGTGGTATTATGGTAGGGTATGGAAGACAGTGGCAGTTTGTCTAAATCATTTAAACCTTCAAATCGCAGAAAATAAGGCATCAAATCATCATAGCTCCAGCCAATAGTGGTTATCTGGTCGTAGTCAATTCTGTTGCCGTGCACGAATGTCATATGGTTGATAGAGGTGGACCCGCCCAGGGCCTTGCTGCGAGCGAAGGTGCACTGCTTATCGACAGACGACAGGCAAGACACGTTGTTGGGCAGGGTCTGGTACTTCCAGTCCAACTCGGAGCCTGTGAGCGCAAGAGACGCTCCAGGCACCTGCAACAAATAAAAAATGTCGGCACTTACACAGCGTCTAGGTTCACTAATCTAAAACTATTTAAAGGTGAATCCAATATAGTAAACTACGTACGTAACTACGAAATGCAGATTAAAAAAAAAAGTAACTTTTTCGAAGATTACTACTTTGTGATGTCAAAACACTGCATCCTGAAAAGCGCGAAGATTATTTGGTAAAATGGTAATACACTGTATTTAAACAAATAATAAAAAATAATAAAATGCGATAAAGCGCTTGCAAAGCCGCGAAGATTATTTTGGAGATACACGGCATTTACGCGGTGTTTTAAGTAGCCGTGTTTTGATAATATTTGACCTGTACCTTTAAGGATAGCAGAGTCTTATTTGCGTTGTAATATTTCAGTCTTATAAAGTAAAAAAAAGTGGGAACGTGGTACGATGAAACAGGCTTAAAGGAATCGAAAGAACGCTGTTAATTCAAAACACTGTAACTTTAGATACAGTGTATTGGATTCACACGGTACTTTTTTGAAATCAATTTAGACTTGGTTGTCTTGATCGCCAATTAGCAGCCCCGAAATATTATTTTTTCTTTTTAAATTTAACTGGCAGCACAAACGTAAGAGTGGAGAGTGTCCATACCCTAGAGAACACGTTGGGGTCCCCGCCAGCCTCGACCAGCAGCACCCTGCGCCCGGCGAGCGCCAACCTGGACGCGGCCACAGCGCCCCCCGCGCCCGCGCCCACAACTATGTACTCGAACTCCTGCCCATCTGGAATGTTCAGCACGAGAATGAAGTAGTATCTGTTGTACTAACTACTACTATTATTATTATAAATCATCATCCAACGTGATACTTGTTATTAAATTCATTCGGCCATTTTGGACATAACCCATTATATATGTGCCCGGTGACGGCAATAGGCTTGCCCCCTATTACGTGGGACTAAAATACTGGCAAATTTGGTGTGCAATGCACCTCTGCCTACCCCTTCCGGATATAGGCGTGATATGTGTGTGTGTCATCCAACGTGGCAACTCAGTCAGCATTCAAGAACCTTATTCTCAGTCAGCAATGATATTGATGATATGCAGTATTTACTACACGATCTTTTGTAAATAGTGTTACTACTATTCTCTTAAGTTAAGGGTAAATAAAGTTATATGGACCTACCTAGATAAAATATAATTATACCTTTTAGCCGAACTCCAGGTGGATATGTGTAGAAATCACGGATTGGTTTAACTTCTATAGCGAAGAGATTCATCCACGGTGAGAGTAGCGTTATCAGTGCGAATCTGAAACCAAACAGTAAGTTACCTACACCTTTATAAATATTCTACAAAACATATCGTTGTTCGTTCAATACCGCGATTTCTGACGGACGTTTGCAATATGTGTAATTAAATAAAATATTAAAAATTGCAGTAACTAGGTCTGCACTACACTGACAGTGCACATTCCTTTGCTCGTGACGAAAAACTGCTATAGTTAAACAATTAATTTAGTTATAAATGCAGTGATTAAAATATTTTCTTGCTATGGATAGTCCGTTCAGCCGGAGCTCGCGTACAGCCAGGAGCCCACCTCCAGTCCCGGGCCCGGGATCGTCGCGAAATACTGCCCCTGCTGCTGCCCCACCAACTGCTCAGGTTACTGTGGTCTCTACATCAGACATCCAAAAATGGCTAAGCAACATTGAGAGCCATCTTTCAGAGATTTTCTCTATTTCAACCGAGGGTGGCAAACTGAACGCGGAAAGTAAATTGAAGATATCAAATTTATGCAGAGGAGTCATACATGGGGTTTCCCAGATGGCGGTGCACTACCAATTGTCCAAGCAGAAGCTTATTTCCGCCCATACGGAAATTGAGACGTTAACCAAGGACAACCATATTGGTGCCAAACTGGAAGAGCTAAAGTGTGGTATCGATGCCGTCGCCAAAGCAGCACCTGTTCCCCATTATAGTATGCTTAGATGGTCCTAAACAGAAGAGACACTGTCATTTGCCCTCCAAAAACCGCTAGCCTAGCAATTTATCCAGCCGACAAAGAAAAGTCAAGCGAAGAAACTAAAAAATAGTCCAAGAAATTATCAAGCCGGATCATCCGAGGGGTTAAAAAACTAGGAATGGTGGTGTCATTATTAGCACAGAAGGAAAGGATGACCTTGAAACGCTTAGAACATCGCAGCAGCTTCAATCGTCGGGCCTTACAATCACAGAAACTGTGAAAAGGAGACCCCGTTTGATTTTCTTAGGTGTGCTCTCAGATATATCAGTTGAATCTATGTTTGAGAAAAATCTTACGGATAAGCACCCGAGTCTTACGCGTGACAAATTCTTTAGCTCTATTAGACTCAGCCATAAGTCTGGTAAGAAGGACTCTTCATATTGCAACTACATTGTGGAGGTTACAGCTGAAATGAGAAGAATGTTGCTCCCAAAGGAACGCATCTTTTTAATTGGACGTCGTGCCCAGTCAATGACTTTACACTTGTAACTAGGTGTTATAATTAGTGTCAACAGTATGGGCACTCGACTAAGTACTGTCGGGATACTTTTTTTTTTTTTTTTTTAATTCCGCGGCCCAAGGCCGCGCCCGCTCTAACGTCCGCTGCCGCCGGTCTCTGGTTACAAGCAGAACGTATTTCCAGTGGCATCGGGATGCTAACCTAACCTGCGGCCACTGTGGATGTGTTGGTCATTTCCTAAAGGAGTGCTCAGTACGAGAAAAAGCGGCCGTGTGTGCATCATGCAAGCGCTTTAATAAGCAGTAATCACAGTACAGGAGATATAAACTGCCCAGCCCGTAAAATTGCAGAAGACCGGCAAATGCAGTCAATTGACTATGAGGGGGCGTAGATAATAACTTATTTCTGCCTCTTAGCTCTTAATATTATTTCATATGTTTAAGTTTTTTGTAGTGAACAATAGATAGGTAGTGTTTTTGATTAAGTAGCAATTTACCGTTCGCCTGAGGCTCAAAGTGCAAACATAATAATATCTGACCCAGTTTACTTCCAATAACAATAACTAACAATATGCATTCGCAGCATTTTCAAACACAGCAATTTTAGTTTAAATATTTTAATTTTGATATTGTATTTATTAATGTTGACATTACATACAAAACTGTTTATTTAGATTTACATATTATGTACGAGTATAGATAGATGTAATGAACGCCATGCCTGAGATACATGACTACCTAGTTCAGGCGCGAACATTTAATACCTATGAATGATGAAACTGCTAGGCTGGTTTATTTTAGCTATTTTCACAGTGTCATGTCGTATGGAATTTTACTGTGGGGTAAGGCAGCTGATATAGAGATAATTTTTATACTCCAAAAGCGAGCTATACGTGCAATTTATAAACTGAATGCACGAGTTTCTCTTAGAGAAAGATTTAAAGAAATAGGCATTTTAACAGTTGCATCACAATATATACATATATGCGAATATTATGTTCGTTATACAGAATATACATTTATACAGTATGAACAGTGACATACATGCAATAAATACTAGAAATAAACATAAATTGGTTGGGACGTATTATCGTTTACAGAAGGTTCATGACTCCTTTGCAGGATTTGGTGTGCGTTTTTATAACAAAATTCCTCTAAACATTATGAAAATTCCTTTGAATAAATTCAAAGTGGCTGTTAAGACACACCTCCTAAGAAAGGCATATTATACTATTAAGGATTATCTAAACGATACAGAGAAATGGCAATGAGTTGCTTGCTCATCACTCGAGCTACATAGGGGCTACTTCTGTTTGAAATGTTGTTTTATTGCTGAAACTCACTTATTATTGTTAAATTATTATTATTATGATATTGTTAGGTATTTATGGGTACTTGGAGATTATGTGGCACCTAAAACTAGTATTAGACTTTATTGTGAATAACAGAGAGGATCTCTGTTATTATTATATAATTATATAATTCACACATGGTCACGTACTGCCCTTGCCCTCTTTTTATTGTTGTTATCATTGTATTTACTGGCGAATAAAAAGAGTGGCCGTGAGTTTTTCTTGCCAGGCTCTTTCCTCACAGACTCTACCTATTGCCTTCCGAATCTGGCGGTAAATATAAATGTAGAAGCATTTTCTTTTTTGACGTTCATAAGTGTTACTTTGTGATCTACATGAATAAAGACATTTTGATTTGATTTTGATATGTAATTAAAGCTTAGCACTATAATAATATAAGTAGATCCCTGGTAATAATTAAATGTTTTATAGTATTAAATTAATTCTAATATAGTATTAGTATTAATTCTTTTATATTATTAAATTAATTAAGACTACCTCGGTGGCACAATGGTACTATGTACGGACTGCCACGCTCGAGGTCTCGAGATCGATTCCCGGGTCTGGTGGATAATGTATCAAAGAAGAATCAGATAGGTAATCAATTTCATTTATTCAGTTTAGGCACATAAAGAGCACATATGAATGTAAAAATTTTACAATTTATTTTCAAGTAATATTATAAAAATACTAAATTAAATACATAAATAACCATTAGAAAATGTTGGTTCTCCTGAGAAAATACCAGCAAGAAACTCAGGTAGATTCTCCATTTTCGTTTTTAATATTGTTTTGTTTACATTGTTACAATTAGTTTATATTGTATTATACGAGTGGCCCAACAGAAAATTAGGGTGACCATGCATTTTTATCATTAAGATATTCGTCTACATTATAGTAGCCTTTCATCATTAAACATTTTTTAACTACTACTTTAAACTTATTAAGAGGTATGTCAACCAAATCCTGAAGAATATTATTATAAATTTTTATACATTTGCCTACAAACGAATTACCAACTTTATGAAGTCTAATTTTTGTCATTGCCAGTTTATTTTTATTTCTTGTATTAAAATTATGGTTATCGGATTTTTTTTTTGAAGATATCTATGTTCTTCCGTACATATAAAATGTTGTCGTAAACATATTGAGAAGCAACTGTTAAAATATTAATTTCTTTAAATAGTTCTTTCAGCGAGTCACGGGGTCTGGGTCTGAGTCTATAGATTGCTCGTATAGCTAGTTTCTGTAATATAAATATTGTCTCAATATCGGCAGCTGAGCCCCACAGCAGCAGACTATATGACATAACGCTATGAAAGTAGCTAAAATAAACTAATCGTGCCGTTTTTTCGTCAGTCAGTGACCTTATCTTTCTAACCGCATAGGCAGCTGAGCTAAATCTTCCTGCCAAGGCTGTGATATGAGGACCCCATTGTAGTTTACTATCTAGAGTTATCCCAAGAAAAACTGTGGTATTGACTATTTGAACTAATTCATGTATAATTCTCTTTAGAATTTTACCCAGATAATTATCCCAGAGTCTGTAACTTGTGCCCGGTAAATGGCAAAAGGCTCGCCCCCTATTACATGGGACCTAACATAGCAGTCGAGATGTGGGTGTGTTTGCACACCTCTGCCTACCCCTTCGGGAAAAAGGCCTGATGCTATGTTATGTTCAATTAATATACAGTAATTACAAAAGTAATTATAATTAATAGGCTAAGACCTCATGTAAAATATGCTTAAGTAATGAATAAATAAATATTATTATATTATTACATAATAGTAGGTTCGACCGACCTCCCGTACGGACGTGTATACTGCAAGCTAATTATTTATTTAGTTGTGATGCGCGGCAATAGTCCCCGCCGAATACTGTCGCTATGAGTTAGCTGCCCCTGAAGAGGCCACACAGGTGGACAGAGTCCGTCGGGCGCCACTGGAAATACCTCCTGGTGCGTACCAGAGACGCCCGGCAATGGACCTAGAAGCGTTTGGGCTTCAAAACAAAAAAAACGTGACATTTGATCACGCCGACGTCACCAGGTTGCTCAAGGATATCACATCCTTAAAGGCAAGCTTTTAAGGATGTCACGCGGCCGCTCTAACGTCCGTTGCCGGGCCTCCCTGGTTCACACGCAGAAGGTATTTCCAGTGGCACTTTGACCACCTGTGTGATCTCTGCGGGGGTTTGGTCGTGATGATTATCCCGCGTCGTTGGGATAGGGTTTCATCCCGCGTCAGTGACTCAATCTGGATGCGTGCTGCGGGGCAAAGGCCCCGCATTACGCAACCCTTCTAACCTGCTTCTGTAAGGACGGCGGGTGGCGATCCCGCCGTCCTCAGGCCCCGATCATGGAGGTCGATGGTCTTGGGCGTAGATGAGTCTGCGACGCCCTCGCCGCTGACTACGGAACTCGGCGGTGAGGATACGCTCCCTCTCCCTCTACAACGGTGAGCAGTTTTGAGTCGCTAAGTCAATTTGCGTTCCCTGTTGCCGATATTTCAAGTACGGTCAAATGCACCGTTTCGAATCTGTTCCGTGGCCAGTAGCGAAGAGGTTTGGGAGTCAAGTGGGCACACCAACACCCAGTCGTGCCTACGCTGACGTAACAGCAATTAAGAAACCCACCGGATCTTCAAGAAAACGACAGGAGCCCTCTGTGCCGAAACTGAGGACCTCGAAAAAGGCTGCGTCCGACAAGGATGGCTTTATAAAGGTGGAAAAGAAGAAGAGACTCTTTGTCGAAACCAGTGCGATGCAGAACTGGTAGGACCTAATATGCTGCTACGTCCTGCGATACATTCTACGCCACTGTAGGTGTCCCGGGTACATCACTCCAGGAAGGATATCGAGATCGTAGAGTACATCCATACGAAGACCAACTGGACTTTGAGAGTCGAGAGGTTGAAGTCGCGCCACAACACGAACTTCTAGTCGTTCGTGATTAGGGTGCCTACTCATCATCTCGACATGTTCCTCAAAGAAGAGTTTTGGCTGAAAGGTGTCATATATAGACGTTTCCGCGGCACATTACCTAACGCAAAGTGTCACACGACACCCGTGTAAACAATAGACAGTTTGGTGTTGATAATAATTATGTGAGTTTTTGTCAAATAACAATATCGACTTTTCCTAAACAAGTTGTGGTGCCTTTTTCAAGAAGTCAAATTTCTGACTTTTATTGTTTCCGTCTAATATAATATTGTAAGACGATTGCATACCCAATTAGACTGATCATCATAGTGTTGTAAAATACCGAGTTATAAACAATGTGTCTTTCTAAGATCAAAGCGACATTTTAGTAAGACAATTACATACCTCATTAGTTTGTGCTTCATGGTGTTGTAAAAGACCAAGGTCTAAGAGATGGTCTTTTCAAGGTCAAGATGTGCAGCCTCCGCATTCCAGATGACCACCGTCACCACCTTTGTTGGACAGTCTGCTGATGATGGGCGCGTGTTGCGCGTGCTGTGGATGTGGAACCACTACGAATAATACAATACGTTTCAGAAATTTACGTACAAATTCATATATAGTAGGTAGCTCTTGAAAAGGTTTGGATTAAACAATTGATACAATATCTATCTATTATAATATTATATATCTATTATAATATTACTTGACAAAATTGTAAAATTTTGACATTCATATGTGCTCTTTATGTGCCTAAACTGAATAAATGAAATTGATTCTTTGATTCTTTGATTGATCTATTCAATTGAGACTATTGTATAAAGTGCCCAGAAACGGCAATAGAACCACTGGCAAAATGTGTGTATGTAGTGCACCCTTCCGGGAATATAGTGGTCGTTTTGTGGTATAAGAATGCAGAGTCCCTTAAGTTTAGTGGTAGGTGTACGAAACTCGCTTTCACCAAGAAGTGGTTCCAGTTTGTGTTCATAAGTTTGTTCCTTCCATTAACTATGCAGTGTGTATTATACTCTCAGTAACTAGTTCACCAACTTGAGTACTTGACACTAATGCGACTTGATGGAACTTTGTGCAAATGTTGCTCAAGGGAACTACCAGTTTTAATCTTTTAGTGACATTGTACATTGAAGAATAGAGTAGTAATTGCTTAGGAAGGTCTTGCATGTAAAAGGTTACATTATCACTGAAACTGTAAACTGGTTTTATGAGAGTCTGTTGTCTTCTAAGTAGGACATACTCCTAAATAATTTTACAATAGCTATAAATCGCAATAACTATAGTCTTGCATGGGCTGGACTTGATTGAACCAGCGACTGTTCTCTTTCTACCAATTGACCCACAAATAAAACATACACCGCTTTGAAACAATCCAGGACTAACTCTAGGTCAACTATTTAACCTCGGGTTTTGAAATATTAAGATAGAAATTATAAACCACAAAAACTGAAATGTCATCGGCAGGACTCGAACCCGCTGCCTTTTCCTAACAAGGGTAATGCTCTCACCACTGCCTGAGCCTGGGCTACGGATGACTATACAGAAACCATCAAATCGTTGCTTTAGGTATAGGTATAGTTATATTTTTTTAGATAGCGCTGTTAAAATTGGCATTTTTGTGTTTTACCGATTTGTGTTCATAATCATCACTCTTTAAAATTTTATTTTTCATGCTATTTTTATTAATACATTTTTATTACTATCATCGGAACTCATAACAGTTAGTGATTATAATTTTTTTATTAATACTATTACTACCAAGAACCAGTATAAATTCATAATTTTTTTTTCAGATCTTTTTTCTTCATACATGCTATTATCATATTGCTTTAATTAATAATGTTGTTACTACGAACATACTCTATAAACTCATAACGTCGTTGTTCAGAATAACTTACTTTATAACAGACTAGTGGTCGCCCGCGACCTCGTCCGCGTGGTAATTTGGATTTTTTCCCGTTCCCGTCGCGCCGCGTCATATTTTGAACAATTCACACAATCTATATATATAAAAGAAAGTCGTGTTTGTTACAACACTTATAACTCGAGAACGGCTGGACCGATTGCCATGGTTTTTGATTTGTTGGATTTGTTTCCGTCACGAATAGCAAAATACATCTTAAAAACAATGAAATAGATGCTGATTTGTTTATTACATGTAAAACATTAGTTGTACAATCCTGTCAAATAGTGTAACAACTATTTTTTTTTTGGAGCTTATGGCCTGATTGCTGAGAACTTTAAGCAAAATATTTTTTTTTCTGAAGACATCATGTGTGCGTTCAGAAATTTATTTTTTGTCAAATGTCTACAAAGTTCAGGTAGTGTTATATTTGTTTGTTTTAGCCATTAATTTTCGAAAATTATTTATTAATTATTTAATTTTTAATTCCAGAAAATAATACCTATTATTTAGTCTACAGTAAAAAAAAATCATCGGAAAGGAACAAAATAAAAAAGAATAAAAAATCAGTTGGTAAAGGTTATAAGAATAAGGAAAAAAAATCTACAGGTTAACAAAAGTGTAAATGTCTTTTTATAGGTTGTATAAAAGAGCAATTCTCCAAGATCTGCAGCAAATGCTTCATGAACATCATGCATTGGTCAGGCTGTTCAAGACTGCTTTAGAGCGCATGCCAAGTGATGACTATAAAGTTGTGATCAGAGCAGATAAAAGACCAGCTGGAACACATGAACGCACATTTAATGCTCCAACAATCGATGAAGTGGCAATCCTGATTGTTGGTGAAAACTTGGAAACACGTGATATTGTACTTACACGACGCAATACTGGGCAACTACAAAGAATATATGAAACACACCGTTCATAAGACGCGTTACAATACCCGCTGATGTTTTGGCAAGGAGACGATGGATATCACTTTAATATCAAAATGATTAATCCATTGAATGGTAAGATCAATATTGTTGTTTTCACTTTAACTTGATATACATTTTATTCTGTTTGCTTTTAGTACTCAAAAAAAGTTGTAATTTCTAATTTAGTAGAGAGTAGCTGTAAGAGTCGTTAACCTATTACGGGTTCTAAAATACAATTTATACTGCAATTGTTTCAGGTGAGGAAACTACCAAGAAGGTTAGTTCGAGGAATTATTACGCATATCATTTGATGATTCGTGAAAATTCTGACAATTATTTGTTGCGATTTCGTCGACTGCTTCAACAATATTGCGTTGACATGTACGTTAAAATCGAAACGGAGCGCCTGACTTTCATTCGGTTGAATTAAGCTAAATTGCGTTCGGAAGAGTATATCCATTTACGCGATGCAATTAGCACAGAAGGAGATTCAGAAAATGTTGGTCGATTGACTATTTTACCGGCTACATACATAGGGAGCCCGCGTCATTTGCATGAATATGCGCAAGATGCAATGACATATGTTCGTAATTATGGTCGGCCAGATCTATTCATTACATTTACATGTAATCCGAAATGGATAGAAATTATTCAATTGCTGCTTCCCGGACAAACATCAAATGATCGACACGACATCACCGCACGTGTTTTCAGGCAAAAAATTCGGTCACTAATGAATTACATTGTTAAGCAACACGTCTTTGGGAATACTCGATGCTGGATGTATTCAATCGAATGGCAAAAACGAGGCCTACCGCATGCTCACATTCTGATTTGGTTAGTCGAAAGAATTCGGCCAGATCAAATAGATGACATCATATGTGCGGAGATTCCTGCTCCTGAAACCGATCCAGACCTACATGATGTTGTAGTCACGAATATGATTCATGGACCGTGTGGCACTATCAACCGACAATCACCCTGCATGGTCGACGGCAAGTGTTCCAAACGGTATCCACGAAACTTGACGGCAGAGACCATTACAGGCAACGAGGGTTATCCATTGTATCGGCGTCGATCGCCCGATGATAATGGTAGAACTATCACAACTAAAGTGAAAGGAAACGATTTTGTAGTTGACCACAGTTGGATTGTTCCATATTCGCCACTTCTTTCCAAAACATTCAAAGCACATTGTAATGTTGAGTATTGCAATTCGGTCAAGTCAATTAAATACATTTGCCAATACGTCACGAAAGGGAGCGACATGGCGGTTTTTGGTATCCAAACATCCAATACCAACGATGAAATCACGCGCTATCAAGTTGGTAGATATGTGAACTGCAATGAAGCAATTTGGCGTATATTTTCATTCCCTATTCACGAACGTCACATCCCACTGTTTTACATTTGGGGGTGCATCTAGAGAACGGTCAGAGAGTATATTTCACAGCGTCGAATGCTGCTCAACGTGCCGAAATACCTCCAGTGACAACACTGACCAGTTTCTTTGCGATTTGTCAAAGAGATCCGTTCGCACGAACTTTGCTTTACTCAGAAATGCCACGTTATTACACTTGGAACGCTACATCGAAGAAATTTCAACGTCGGAAGCAAGGCGATGCAGTTCCTGGTCATCCAGATATGCGTTCTACTGATGCTCTTGGTCGTATTTACACAGTTCATCCGAAGAATGATGAATGTTTCTATTTGCGGTTGTTGCTGGTACATGTTCGAGGGCCAACATCATTTGAATCACTAAGAACTGTTAATGGTATCGTGTGCCCCAAATTTCGTGCAGCATGTCAAGAGCTAAATTTGCTTGAAAACGATACTCATTGGGACACGACAATCGCTGAAGCAATTATTTCTGCATTTGTGCGGCAGTTTGTTAGTTAGGTTAGGAATGCCAGCGCCAGATCGCGGAATGAATGACGCATTTAATAGAGAATTGGAACGTGAACGTGAATATGATCCACATGAACTAATCCAATCAGTTCAAACGCTGATTAATGCAATTGATTATGGAAATGGCGGCTTATTTTTTTTGGATGCCCCCGGTGGAACTGGGAAGACATTCCTCATGTCATTGATTTTGGCCAATGTACGTGCGAGATCCGAAATTGCGGTAGCAATTGCTTCTTCTGGAATAGCGACCACATTGTTAGACGGATGCCGTACGGCTCACTCAGCGTTAAAATTGCCATTAAACCTTCAAAATACTGAACAACCGACATGTAACATTTCGAAACACTCAGCAATGGCCAAAGTTTTAGTAGCATCAAAAATCATCATATGGGACGAATGCACAATGGCGCACAAACGCGCATTGGAAGCACTACACCGAACATTAAAAGATCTGTGCAATGACTCGAGATGTTTTGGTGGTGCAATGATTTTATTTTCTGGCGATTTCCGACAAACACTACCAGTCATTCCAAGATCTACTGCTGCCGACGAAATAAACGCTTGCCTCAAAGCATCAAACCTGTGGCGATATGTAAAGAAACTTCAACTGTCTGTAAATATGAGAGTTGCATTGTTGAACGATCTATCTGCTGATGATTTCTCGAAGCAATTACTGACTATCGGTAATGGCCGTGTTCCTGTTGACAAATCGAGCGGTTTGATTTCATTTCCTACATTTTTTTGCAAATTCGTATCATGAAAAGACGAGCTTATCAACAAAGTATTCCCGGATATCATTGCTAACCACAAAAATAATAAATGGTTAAGTGAGCGAGCAATTTTGGCCGCTAAAAATAAAGATGAAGATGACCTCAATTTTATAATTCAAAATCAAATGGTAGGTACTCTGTATTCATTCAAATCTATCGACTGTGTGACAAACGAAGAAGAAGCTACTAATTATCCAACTGAATTTTTAAACTCCTTGGATGTGCCTGGTTTACCACCGCATAATTTAAAACTTAAAGTTGGCTCGGTAGTCATCATGCTTAGAAATTTAAACCAACCAAAACTGTGTAATGGAACGCGTTTGGTGATAAGAAAACTGATGAGCAATGTGATTCACGCGTCGATACTTAAAGGAAAATTTAAAGATGAGGAAGTTCTTATTCCAAGGATTCCGATGATCCCAACGGATTTGCCCTTTGAGTTTAAACGAATTCAATTCCCGACTCGTCTTGCCTTCGCCATGACGATCAACAAATCACAGGGCCAATCCTTGACTATTTGTGGCCTCAATATAGAAAATGCATGTTTTTCTCATGGTCAATTGTACGTGGCATGCTCACGTGTCGGCAAACCATCCGCTTTATTTGTTCTTGCGCCTGATCAAAAAACAAAGAATGTCGTTTACCACAAAGTGCTTGAATGAAAATCCTATTAATGAATTAATCCGAGTTTTTTTTTTCCAATCTGCACAACATAGTTTTCAATCATTTTTTTCTGATATGATTTTGAAGTAATTAATTATTACTTTTTTTTTTTTTTTTATTCTCATTCTGTATGTATGTTTTCATCATCATTCATCATAATAAAATACTTTTTTGTTTCTATCTATATAAATATATTATTTTGTATCATTGTTTTACGTTCATCAAAGCCTAAATTAGTTCAGCTAAAAAGTAACACGTCATTCATTGACTGTTAGGCGGTACGAAGTTCGCGGGGTCAGCTATCAGTATCTTTATAAATTGTAGCCTCTGTGTTATTCTGATTTTCATTAAAATCCGTTCAGTAGTTTTACGTGAAAGAGTAACAAACATCCATACTTCCATACATACATAGATACTTACATACTCACAAACATACGCGTTTATAATATTAATAACAGATAACGGATAATTATCTGGAGCTTCGCGCGCCGCTGCCGCGGCACGCTCGCTTCGCTCGCTCGGCTCGCGCGTTGTTGTGGTCACAGTTCTAACCTAACCTAACCTACTTGTCTGGTAGCATCTCGTTTCTGGTAGCAATTTGATTTTCACTGGAATATAGACATTATAATATGGATGAAAAAAGTTATTATTAAGAAATTAAAAAAAACAAATATTAGAATAAAACACATTTATGAATATTTTATTTCATTTTTATTTTTATTTATTTAGGAAACAAACAGTTATTTTCTTACATTCATTCATATTACATGGGCGTACTTAAAAACCTAAAGTTCCATACTATTTACATAGTCAATTGCATTGTATGTGGGTGACAATTATACAAAACTGTAAAAGTCGTTAAGCACACAATCGGTGACAAGAAACAACTACCTAATTTACAAAACATATTTCTGATTTACAAAGTTACAAAGCAAAATTAAGATAAAAACAGAGCATTTAATGCCTTCTTAAAAACTAGGAAACTATTACTAAACAAATCTAGCTGTTGAAAATCTTTATTATAATTATTAACACTACGTCTAAAGAAGCTGTTGCTAGTATAATTTTTTGTGTACAATGGGACAGAAAATAGGATCCGTAAGCGGGAACCAGGCCTGGGTACTCTAAGGTTTATCTTTTCTAGAATGTGAGGAGAATCAATAATATTGTTGAGGATTTTATGCAGAAACAACTGGTCAAAGATATTTCTACGATCACAAAGGGTGGTTAGTGAGTAACGGTTTAACGAATTTTCATACGAGATCCTCTCATTATTGCAACGGTAATCCAAACTTTTAACAAACTTCCCCTGCACCTTTTCTATTCGTGAAATATAACAAGCATAATATGGACTCCAGACAACACAAGCAAAATCTAAAATAGACCGTACGTAACAGAAATAAAGTAACTTTAGGGTATGAACTTGCTTAAACGGTTTGGAGATTCTCAATATGAAACCGAGCTGTCGAAAGGCTTTGTCAACAATATGGTCTATGTGCAAGTTATATGACAAATGTCCATGACAATTCCTAAATCGCGCACAGACGTAACTCGACCAAGAGTTTCATCATCAATTAAATAATTATGGAAGAGAGCACTTATCTACATTTAAATATAACTGATTAGATGAGCAATATTCAGACAACCGGTTTTTTTTTTTTTTTTACGTGGTCGGTGATGCATTTACGCACGCGGCTTCGTGTGGGACTCCCGGCCCTAGGATTAAAACGGGCCGGACTACCCACTAAAACCTATGTACGGTGTTTCTCCTTCGCCTTAGCCGGGCCGCCGGATAGGCAGGAACTGTTAAGCAACAGCGGCCCGGCAAAGGGGCGCTCTTTCGAGCTCTACTCGGGGGTGCCTGAACCCCCCCTGATCAACACAGAAGCGACGCCCCCGAAACACATAAGGGGCGTCGGACTCCTCAGGGCCATTCGCGTGAGCGGTGGGCCCCCCGGCCCACCGCTCACGGCCCTATCAGTCAGGGGCTCGGGCGTAGGCAATGCGCCGTCGCCCCCTGACTGGTGCCCGCCGGGGCGGGAGCGTACGGCCTGCACGCTCCCGCTCACGCAGGGCCTCTCTCTTCGCCGCCATCACCTCCCGAGCGAAGGAAGCGACGGCGGCCCAACATTCTTCGCTGCCGGCCATGGATTGAATGACGGCCGGCAGCGAACCTACTCTGCCGATAACGCCCGTGAGGGCCAACCTCGGCGAGACCCAGGCGGCGCACACGAAGAGCGTATGCTCCGCCGTTTCTACGGCGCCGCCTGCGCAGTGATGACAATCAGGCTCTGACAGGATCCCCACCACTTCCCACAGGAATTTGGCAAAACAGCCATGACCCGTGAGAAGTTGGGTGAGGAAGTACGTCAGAGCCCCTTGCGCGTGCTCCACCCACTGGCGGAGCATGGGACCGATGGCCCCCACGAGCACACGGCTCGCGGTGGGAGCCGCACATCTCAAGGCCCATTGCCGGAACAGATCGTCGCGAGCCTCCTGTCTCCAGCGATCGACCTTCTCCGGCAACGGGCGACCTCCTTCTTGTCGCACCAGGGCGCCCTCCTCGTAAACCCTCTTCAGGACCACCGCCTCGAGATCCCACGGGGGACTTTATGCCAACAGGCACGCCGCCTCAAAAGACACGGTCCGGTACGCCCGTGCAGCCCTCTGCGCCGCGATCCGCTGCGGTCGTCGCAGCTGAACCACGTTCGCGGCGCTGAGGGCATCCGCCCAAATAGGCGCTCCATAGAGCGCCTTGGAGCGTACCACACCCTCGTAGAGACGGCGGCAAGCACTTCCCGGTCCCCCTTTATTGGGGAGTAGCCTGCCGAGCGCATTGGCGGACGCCACCAGTTTTGGTGACAACCGCCGGAAGTGCTCTACAAACCCCCACCGGCTGTCGAGTAGGAGACCCAGATATTTAAGGGTCTTCCCGACAGCGATGGAGGTGCCACCCACCACAATTTGGGCATCCCGAGGGGGTATCATCCGAGGCCCATGGAAGAAAAGGGCCTCGGACTTTTCGAGGGCCACCTTGAGGCCAAGCGCCCTAATGCGACCTACTATCTGCGCCGTACCCGCAGTGGCGAGCACGGCAGCGTCTCAAAAGTGGGACAAGGGTATCGTCGGCGTAACAAAGTACACCGACGCCCTGAAGAGTGGCACCGCGCAGGACCCAGTCATAACCTACGTTCCACAGGAGCGGACCCAACACCGACCTCTGTGGAACACCACACGACATTTCCCTGCGGACTACGGCCGACCGAGTCGGGTAAGTGATAGCCCGGTCGACGAAGTAGTCCGCAAGGACGCGCCTGAGGTACCACGGGACGTTGTGATACCTCAGCGCTTCAGCGATAGTAGGCCAGGGGAGGGTGTTGAACGCGTTGGCTATGTCGAGCGACACAGCCAACACCACCTGCCCCTGGCCAACGGCATCCTCGACGCTGTCCCTGAGTCGGGACACGGCGTCCAGGGTGGACTTCCCGCGACGAAAGCCGTACTGGCCACTACTCAAATTTAGCCCCGCCAACTCCAGATGCCCGACGAGACGCGCAGCGAGCACCCGCTCGAAAAGCTTGCACATCTCGTCGAGCAGGACGATGGGGCGGTAGGCCGGAAATATAAACAGAGTTAAAATAATTATTAAACAAGTTGCAGGTTTCCTCACCGGAATTAGACACATGTTCATTAAATTTAACTTTTTGAGGTATGTTAAAATGAGGTAATTTCGACCTTACAAAAGACCAGAACAATTTAGGACATTTTCTAATATTTTCTTCACTCGTTTTTAAAAAGTTGTTGTAAGCAATTTTATGGAGCTTATTTTATAGTTATAGAATATTATAGTTATTTATTCGAATGATTATGAGTTTCGATCATTAGTATACAAATATATTAAAACAAATATTAGTAAAAACTAAGTTTATAATTTGTGATAAATTATGAATTTAAATGATGACATGTGTTTTTTAATATTTAGTTAAAATTTTTTTTATGAATAACTATCATTATAATTTTAAATGTGCCATGTTTTTCTGACTTATTAGAGTAAACAAGCACACGGCTGATCTGATGGTAAATATTAAATTAGCTTTATAAATGTCTTGCAGTGGGCAGGGCACATCGCTCGCAGGACTGATGGCCGATGGAGAAGCCTCAAATGGCGACCGCTTACTGGACGACGCAGCGTGGATAGGCCTGGGCGCGGGAAGCCGCTGGATGCGGGCAGCACCAGACTGAATACTCCGCAGTGGGCGTCCATTGGCTGATGATGATGCTCGCACCTGTACCGTCGTCTGTCGACGTCGGTTTCTGTAAGTTCTCTTCTAAGTGTAAAACAAAAAAATATATAATCCAAATTTAAATACATAATACGTAACTTAAAAAAACAACATCTTAAAACCAAAATATTATGTTTATTGCTTTTCAAAATACTCTCCTTTACATTTTAAAATTTTTTTCATGCGATCGAACCATTTTCTAAAACAGGAGGACCACAGATCTGAAGGCATGTTTTCTACGTGCTGATTGAACGCTATCACTGCCTCTTCGGAGTTAGTAAAAGTGAAACCTCTCATCAAATCTTTGATTTTGGAGAAAATACAGAAATCACAGGGTGCTAGGTCGGGGCTATGCGCAGGATGGGTGATGAGTTGTACTTTTTCGGAAGCTAAAAATGGCTTTGTTTTGTTGGCCGTGTGTGAAGAAGCGTTGTCATGATGTAGGAGAACGCGGCTCTTTTGGGTCGTCTGTCGCGAACTTTTTCTAACACCCTGGGTAAACAAATGGTAGAATACCACTCGGCATTAACATTCTTTTGATCTTCAAGTGGAAATGTACAGATGGGACCCGTAGCTGAGAAAAAAAACGCGATCATTTTTTTACCAACGTTTCTCGCCTGCCTCACTTTTGTTGGCTTGTTCTCATTTTCAAGCACCCATTCACAAGATTGCTGTTTTTTTTTCGGGTTCAAAACAATAAATCCACGTCCCGTCTCCTGTGACAATGTCATAAACAGCATTAGAATGTCTGTGGTCGTACTTCAGTAGCATCTGTGAGCACCATTCCACGCGAGCCCGCTTCTGCTCCGCTGTCAGTTCATGAGGGATCCAATGACAAAAAATTTCCGAACTTTCAATTCTTCGTGTAAAAATTTCTGGATTTGACTCATACCAATCCCCAATAGTCCTCGAATTGTCTCATAGGTAATCCGCGGGCTTTCTTCAATTATCCGCCTTACAGTAGCCATATTATTTTCGTTGACTAAAATCTTTTCGACCTAATTCCATTTTCGTTGCATAAGTAGAACTTTGATATGTGATAAAAAACAATTGACAAATGATTTCCCTCCAATTGTTTTTTTTTTTTACTAAGAAGGCTGCAACGTTTAAAAAAATATAACATTCGAAATTCAAATAGTTCCAATTAGCTAGAAGTGCAAAACTTTTAGTGTGCCCATGTATAATACTCGTATTATGTGTCTAGCAATATTAACTGGCGCCATCAAATACGACAATCGAAATACGTACAGTATATGTACGTATTTCGATTGTCTCGATTAGTTAATTACGGCACTAAAATTTTGTGTTTTAAACTTAAATTATTTTTATCTCTAATTTTAATCAACAATTTATTTTATTTTATTTTAAATTAAACAATATCAAGGCGCAATGACGTCACGACAGTAAATAATTAAAATAATAATAAGTTGCTCAGTTGACCAGAGCAAAAGATTACCATATCCACGTAGGTTAAACTAGGTCGCCGCAGTAGCGTAACGTACCGTTACGCTGCAGCATATATTTGAGCGAAGCGAGTTTTGATTCAAAGCGATATGACTCTGTCAAAGTATTTTTTGGAGTTTACTCCTTAAGAATCGATTTTCATATATAAGGCGCCCGGTATGAGAAAAATCCGAGGGGTAAAACCTACTAACAAGTAACGAAAATCGTGTCACGTTTTTGGTGCGCACCTCTAGTGCGCAACTTTCTAATTTGTTATGGTTAGATACTCGTACTTAAGGAGTAAACTCCAGTCGTGCGTCGGAGCTGACACACACAATTTTTTTTTTGTCATTACGCTATGGGAATTTTTACCATCAATTAAATTATTTTAATTTGATCGAAATTCAAAGTTCTGGCTTCGTAATAACCTGGGTAATTCTGTAAGCTTTTGATGAGTGTGTCGGATACATATATTTATGTAAAATATGTAGATGATGCTTCGTCATAATTCTTTGAAATATTATTATACTTGTGGGTAAAAGTGGTTCTGTACCTATACGTTAATATTTGTAGGGTAGTTAAATATTAAAACGCACTGTCAATGTCTGACGACTCCCACCATTGAGACTTTTATAAAAGGCAGTGTTGTAGTACGATCCTGTTCAGTTTTAGTCTACGAATTTACAAGTATTGCTTAATGTATTTCACAAGTTATTACAGAAGTATGTACCTACACCTATGTAGGACATAGGTACTAAAGCCTAGTTCAGCAGAGGAGCTTCTATACTAAGATAAGTGTATTGTATTGTTATTATGTTTAAATACTTGTAAGATATTATAATATGACCCTACCGAGTTTCTTGCCCTTCTTCTCGGGATTCTGTGGTAATCGAATGGGCGGATTACGAATAAATACAATCAGTCTTGACTTTAGTGTTTCATTGCTTAGGGGTATAGGTACCTAATAGTATTCTTCTGCCAGATGATATCGGAGCGATACTCATCATGATTAGACATACGATTATACGATCACAAAGCTACCTATAGAGAATAGCTTTCAGTTCAGTATGATCATCTATGTGGAACCTTAGGGAGTTATGTAACATAGTTACATAATACCTAGTGTGAGTATATTAGTTATCATGTTGGTGGTGTACCTGGGATCTGCTTAGAGATTTATGTAACGTAGTTACATAGTGTAAGTATATTAATTATTATGTTGGTGGTAGTTCACCATCATCAAGATTAGGTACTTACAAAGTGTGGATGTGAGGTACTCCTCATCCACAGTATAGTCATCCTATAAATCTAGGTACCTGGACTCTTATGGAGTTATGTAACATAGTTACATAATACCTAGTGTGAATATATTTGTAATTATAGTTCAGGTACTAAGACAGGTGTGGGTGTGAGGTACACCTCTGCCTACCCCTTGTGGGGTATAGACGTGATGTATGTTGGGCTTCCTGACTAGTATAAAGCTTTGTATGTTATATAAGACATAGAATACTATGAATAGTAGGTAGGTAATTCAGATTATTCACCTACAAGACATCTAATTACGAATAGGCTAAAGCTTGTCTTATTCTTTATGCCACAAGTGCAAGAAAATCAGAAATCGGCCGAGTATTCGCCGAGAAACAATTTAACATAAATCGTTTGAAAAATAATTTGAGTCACCCGTTGAGAGCTCCGCTCACCTTCGGCTCGCTTCGCTCAATAAACTATTAATCACTTCAGTGCTCGACCCGTTCCAGAGTGTACCCTCACTATCTGAGTATCTTAAATACTTATTATCTCGGGAATTACATGTTAACTTACAAATTAGGTACCTACCTACCTGAAAACTATTCCACGCGGGCGAAGTCATGGGCTTGAGGCTCAAAGCCTGAGCCAGCCTGTGACCACTTCCCTAAATACATATTTACTAATTAGCTACTCCGGCGAACTTCGTACCGCCTTTTCAACTTCTCTTCTACGAATATTTTGGAATAATCGGACCAGCCGTTCCCGAGTTTTAACGAGACAGACGAACGGCAATTCATTATTATTTATAAGAAGATAAATATATGTATTATAAAGAGAAAAGATTGCAATGTTTGTTTGCATAGAATAATGACTCCATAACTACTAAACAGATTTAAAAAATTACCTTTTTCACTAAAATGCAGCTAAATTTTATTATTCCCGAGTGCTATACGAGTAGGATATTACATATTGCCGAGTGCTATACGAGTAGGATATTATATATTCCCGAGTGCTATACGAGTAGGATATTATATATTCCCGAGTGCTATACGAGTAGGATATTATATATTCCCGAGTGCTATACGAGTAGGATATTATATATTCCCGAGTGCTATACGAGTAGGATATTATATATTCCCGAGTGCTATACGAGTAGGATATTATATATTTCGGTAATGCCATGTCATTGTGTTCCAGAAATATAAATCGGGCGGAGCCGCAGTTATAAGCTAGTATAATTTAACTTAAAAAACACAACAGATAATGAAATTTCAATTAAATCTTAAGGTCAAAGGTTCGTATTGCTTTGTAATGTACATCTATCTATTATTTTTAGTGGTACCACGGCACGCGTAACACGCGGCCATCATCACTAGACTGTCCAACAAGGGTGGTGACGGTGGTCATCTGGAATGCGGGGGCTGCACATCTTGATCTTGAAAAGACCATCACTTAGAACTCAGTCATTTACAACACCATGATGCACAAACTAATGAGGTATGCACTAGTCTTACTATTATATTGGACGGAATCAAATAGGCGGAGATTTTGGTGACTCCTTGTAAAAGAAACCACATCTTGTTAACGTAATTTTTAGTAAATTTTTTAGTTTACGCTAGTCTCCGATTCGCATGGGTGGTAAGTTTTTGTAGAAATATATACAATTTTACTCTGGCATTATGTAAAATTGTAACGGGGAAATTTTTGAAATCGGTCCAGTAATTTATGAGTTTATTCGTCTATTCAAACCTACAAAAATGCAAATATTTCCTCTTCATAATATCAAGTATAACCTAGGTACTACGTAGTTTAAGATGCAAGTTAAGGACATACCAGTGTAATATTTCAGATTCAGATTATATCTATTATCCAATCTCATCAATCAAGACATCCACTGCTCCCACAAAGATTGTCACAACATTCCGTCTTGTGCTGAATCAAGTGGCTTTCCAGGAATTTTACCAGATCGCCAGTCTACCTTGTGGTAACCGTTTAGTACTAATATATTCTAGGTACAAAACAAAATCCATAACCACTGTGTAATTCTAACCAAAATTGCAACAGCTTGGACAGATGTTACATACCATTACATAGATCTTTATATAAAGATCTACTAACGGTTATATAATAACTGTTATTGAATACTGAAAAGCAGTTCCAATTAGCTATGAACACCGACAATATTGTAATCGCTCCCGTACAAGTTCCTTCACGCGCAATAATCACGTAACATGATGTTTAATAACTTGTGTTGCTACTAGTTGTAATTAACTACTTAGTGTTGTTAGTTAAAGGCTATTAAAATACAATTTTCTATGATCATTTTGTTTCTAATATTTTGCTCCAATTATTTTATAATCTTACTATTTAACAGGTATCAACACAAACAACGCATATACTCGGATATGTACCTACTCGAATTCGTTGCTCGCGTGGCGCGCGTCTCCTGTACCACTTCGCCTCGGCATCCACTTCGGAAGGCCGGTCCGGCGCCGGAATCCAGGCCTGCACGATGGATGCCTCCAGGAGAGCCTCCCGATCAAGATGTTGAAGTGCCCAACGCGGATCCGGGGGATTTTCTACCGGCTGTGGGAGGTTAGGTGGGGGAACGACATCGAAACGGATGTACCGATGGTCCGAGTGCGTCTCCTCACCCTCCTCCACGCGCCAGCCAGTAACACGGGCGGCGAGGGCAGAAGTCGCGAACGATACGTCCACAACCGAGCTGGTCCCCTGGCGCCAGAAGGTGGCGATATTCCCCCGGTTGAGGACTTGCAGACCACGTGTTCTGGTCCAGTCCTCAAGAAGCCTCGCCTTGTCCCTGGTTTCCGGGAGCCCCACGCCTCACTCCAGGCGTTGAAGTCTCCCAGGAGCAGGACAGGGCAAGGACGGCACGCAGCGAAGACGACGTCGAGCTCAGTGAGCCATAGCTCAAACTGAGTCTCGTCCAGTGTCGGCGAGATGTAGGTGGCCACGACCGCCAACCCATCATAGACCGCATCATAGTCAACACACCCGCGGCCCCTTGCAATGATCGCAAGGCGCGAGTTGTCTGCGGCGGACCCCCCAAAGATACAACAGGCCCGGTGGGCGAGGATGGCACGTCCTCGCCCACCGGGCTTCCCGGGTGGACATAGTACGGCTCGGCGACCACGGCCAAGTTTATGGACCACTGCCGGATGCTCTGGTACAGAAGATCCTGAGCAGCACGGCAGCGGTTCAAATTCACTTGCAGGATGCGGATATGGGCGTCAGACATTAATTGACGTCCATAACCGCATCCCGCCACGAAACAACTGGCCGCGCAATAGCGGCACCCCCACCGCTCTCAGCAGACGGACGAGGCTTTGGCCTCGAGGCGGCGTAGATTGTGCTCCGGACCCGGTGGTCCGCAGTCTTGCCCTCCGCCTTGCACCTAAAGCAGCGAGGCGGGGCGTCACAGGCACTTGCCTTGTGACCGGGCCCGGTGACTTCCGCTGTGCACTGCACTCCGACGTGCCCCACCACCATGCACCGGATACATCTGGTTTCCCGGGCACGAAGGAGGTGCACCTGCGCCTTTAGGAATCCCCCTACGAGGAGGCTTCGTCCGTCTGCCACTTTCAGTGCCACCGCGATGGGGCACTAGACGACTGTCATCCTATGACCAGTGGAGCCGAAGGAGATATCTCCAGCCTTCACCTGGTCATGGGGGCAGCCGCCCGCCTCCACGACGCGACGGCGGAGATTACTTTCTCCGTCGTGGCCGCGTCATCCAGACCCGTGATGCGCAATGCGGTGCATTTGGTGGGTCTCGTGACGCGGACGGCTTCTGCGTCCAGCGCGTCCCTAAGTTGAGCCGCTGGAGGCGCCGGAAACCTTGAGGAGGCGAGCCCCGGTGCGTGTCGTCTTGCATCGGAGCCCCCTCTGTATATCGAGGGCTGAGAGGTTGACTGAGGACTTCAAAGTCCTCAGTACGTTGGCGTACCCCACCCCCTTCTCCACACCTACCGTCGTCCCCGTCAGGACGACGGCGGTGGAGCGAGGAGGGCGGGGCCTCTTCGGCGGCTATGGCCGCTTTTTTTCGTCTTCCTCTTCTTGGCTCTCACTACTTCCCATCCCTCCCGTCTGGATGGATGTGACGTCGGCAGGCTCCAGGCTCGTCACCTGCTTCTGGAGCTTCACCTCCTCCTTGATGACGCTCCGCACGAGGAGCTTGTTGAGAGAAGATTGGGCTTCATCCACCAGTGAAGCCACAACCTTCTTCCTCCCCGACATGTTCCTGTTGCCCCCGCATGGCAGCGTTCATGCGGGCAAGAACGCTCATTAGCTCTCGCGCGGGCGGCACACCGATGTCGATGAGGACGGAGGAGATGTTGGCGACCGCATTCTATGCGCGTCGAGACGTGTGCTTCTACGTCTTGACTGGCACCTCCTCCTCCGAAACGCTGGAGAGGAAGGACCCCCACCCGGAGCAGCTAGTGCTTCAGTCGCGCGACGGCCCCCCCTTCTCGAGCGTCCTCTTCTTCGTAGCAGAAGAACAACCCTTCTTCTTCACACTGCTGGGAGCTGACCAATCGTCAGTCCCAGCAGCAGCAGTTTCTTGGGGCGTCGACGTCGCGCTGCAATTAGGCAGCGCGGCGCGAGCCCTCAAATCAATGGGCATCGGAGTCCGTGATGGATGCGTTAAGTCGTCGGTTAACACTGCCCGAAAAAGGGCAGTGTCGGGACCGGGGGTATCGTCGGGTTCGCTCATATTAAACATGATGATCTCAATAGTACTGGCCACAAGTTCAGACTATGACGTTCGGTCACCCAACTTGCCACTCCGTTACGGTGGTCAAGTTGGGGTCCAGGGCGGACGGCGAGGACGTAGTCTCTAATCACTTGGGGCCCCACCCCATTGCCTGGCGTATCGACTAGGGTTGGTGGTAAACCTGTATTAGCCCGGCTAGCGACTGGCCTTCTGTTTTGTGTTCAAGAGTAGGTAGATTGTCATCAACCCTTACATTCTTCATATTAATTTGAAAGAAAGAAAGAAAGAAAAACATTTATTACTCCACTAAGGTACTTTTATAAAATAACAAAAAACAACGAAAACAATATGTAACAGTTTGGTAAATACATAATAACAAAGAATAAAATAAAATGAAATAATAAAAATACATACATGAATGTGGAGTAAAAGGCCGTCTCTCAGCGTTATGCTGTCTGCGTGGTGCAATGCAGACAGCGCTGGTTTTCAGAGACGGCCTGTGGTAGAAAACTAAAAAACTGAGAAAAGAAATACTATTACATCGAAATACCAGGAACAAATAAAGAATTAAGAAAAAGAGACACCGTAAACAAAGTTAAACAATTAAAAAGGAAAGGAACAGTAGGAAAGAAAATTAAAAAAAAAAAGAAAAACAAAAAACACAAAACAAAATATGCAGGCTGGCAACATTTGGCCTCAATGCACATCCGCCCGCACCCGCACGGCCCGGCGCAACTTCAAGACAGTTGAAACTGACTGAAGTGAAGTGTGTGTGTGACCACTGGTAGTCTATCAGGAACATAATTTTTGGGCCTGTCGTGTTAGTTGAATTATTTTAAACTAGGTGGCGTTACAGGTAATGGTTCATAATATTTAAGTCAATTTCTTTCGTTTTAGTCAGGAATTCCAGTCTAGGAAAATATATCTATATTTAAAAAGTTTTTCTATGATTAGATAACTAGTTTTCGGGTCTTTAAAACTCTAATTTAACCTTTTTTTAATAAAATGTCAGCACAGCGCCACGGGACACGTGTCGGCTAGAATAAGTACTGCTATAAATTTGGATGGTGTTTGTTTTTCATAAAAACTCTTGCTAAAGCACAGATAGATGTCGCTGATATTAATATTGAATAAGCCCTATGGTTACGTAATTTTTGCACAATAGGATATCATAATAATATAGACACACATTTTCACCTATTGATACCTATTTATATTTATTATGAAGCAACTTAATATAAAAACAAAATGAAATACTTACATACTTGTCTTGAATAAAAAAAAATAAGAAAAAACTGGCCTAAAAAAAACAAAAAAAAAGCAGTCAAATTAAGAACCTCCTCCTTTTTAGAAGTCAGTTGAGAAAATAAAGAATTTGTGGACAAAATCAAAAAATACTTTCCTAGGATTTGTACTCGGATCATCTTTAGTGTTTGCATCTATCCAGTGACATGCACCTACGCTAATCTGGACTTTAATTTGTTGGTGAAATACTGAACTACAACCCACAAACGTGGAAATGATTCGGTAATAATATAAAATTTTATAGTGAATATTTCTTAGGTCAACCCTAAAAAGGCCTCTTTTAGATCTTTCATCGCTTGTGTGACTGCTATATTATTATAACTAGCTGTTTCCCGCAGCCTGCGTGTTATAGCTTTCTTGATCACCAGTTACTGATTTATTATGTACTAGCTGTTGCCCGCAGCTCTGCCTGCGTGTTATAGCTTTCTAGATCACCAGTTACTGATTTATTGTATACTAGCTGTTGCCCGCAGCTCCGCCTGCATGTTATATCTTTCTTGATCACCATTTACTGATTTATTATGTACTAGCTGTTGCCCGCAGCTCCGCCTGCGTGTTATAGCTTTCTTGATCACCAGTTACTGATTTATTATGTATAGCTGTTGAGCGATATTGTATCTTAAAACAATATTTTGTTTTCTACCTTACACCTTACATTTCCTGTTAGGGAAAGGCCGTGGGTTCGAATCCCGCCGATGACATCAGTTTTTGTGATCTATTTATAATTTCTTTCTTAATATTTTAAGAATAGTTTAAGCAAACTCATTGCTTTGAAATACATAAATATATGGATTTGGTAAGGATTCATCTAAAAATTCAGTGTTTAAATATCGTTGTAACACGATACACTGGTACCGTCAGTTCGGTAGAACTGCGGTAGGTGGATCCAACGCTAACCTTAATAGCGCGATGTAGAAATTATGAATATGATATGAAGCAAAAATTCGATGTTGTCGGTAGTGGTCATCGTAGCTCAGTTGGCAGAGCAGTCCCCCTGTTAGGGAAAGGCCGTGGGTTCGAATCCCGCCGATGACATCAGTTTTTGTGATCTATTTATAATTTCTTTCTTAATATTTAAAGTTATTACAGTAATCGGAAAACCGCAAAATTAAGTTAGTTTTTTATTGTATATACGTTTTCCGGTATAAAAGTATCCAGCGTGGTGCCCAGGATATTAAAGAATAATTATACCAAGTTTCATCGTAATCGAAACGGTAGTTTTTGCGTGATGCCTGAACAAACAGACAGACAGACAAAATTATATTTTTGGTTTCGGTCTTGGTCTAGTAACACGTAACACTCTATACAGAGGTAGCCTATTTTCAACCGACTTCCAAAAAAGTAGGAGTTAAGGTGTTTGTTTTTTTTTTTTTTTATATTGAGTTCGCCAAACTGACGCCGTCCGCCTGGTGGTAAGTCGTGACGACGTCTAGTGATTGAGGGCCACTCTCACAGCACACAATACTATAGAGAGTGGCCCCCACCTTGACGATCTACTGATGTGCCTCTTCACGCTCCGCTTAAAGAACCCAGGATTATACGTGGGAGGAAACACGTGCACAGGCAGGGCGTTCCAGGCCACTATCGTTCGGCAGAAAAACGAACGTTTAAAACACTCGGTTCTCGCGAACATGCTATCCACTGTGTGAGAGTGGCATCTCTGCCCGGCACGCGTTGTTCGGGATCGGAAGGAAGAGGGTGGGATCAGATTGAAGAGCTCTTCAGAACACTCGCCGTTCGAAGCTATTGTTCGAAGCTATTGTTCGGCGCAGATCTAGCGGCTCAAGGCTTCCCGTTACCTCCGGACAATCTATAATACGGATAGCCCGTCGCTGCATAGCGTCGAGAGCGTCCAGCAGTCACTTCGCGGAGCCGTCCCAGAGGTGAGAGCAGTATTCGACGCAGGGTCTAATCTGCGTCTTATACAGCAGACACCTCAGGTCCGGTGTAAAGAATCTCTTTACCTTATTCAGTATTCCTAGTTTCCGCGAAGCTATATACATCTTTCGATGTAGTTTTTATTATTGAGCTCTCGACGAACGTCTATGCCAAGGATGACAAGGTTGTCCTTCATTGGTAACAATGTATTCTGAAGAGAGGGTAGGGGAAGGAAAGGGGATTTCTTCGCTGTAAATGCACACGCCTGTGTTTTGCGGGCATTGAACTCGACCAGGTTCTCGGTACCCCATTGAGAGATACAGTTGAGGTTCCTGTCGAGATCAGCCACAATATGTAGTCTATCCTCCTCAATCTCCAACCGCCCTACCGCTTGTTACCTCATATCTTTTGACTGGGAGAACGGATTTAGAAAACTATTTTTTTAATTGAAAGGGTCTAATTCCCAAGTAGTCCTATTTCAATTTAGTCCCATTCTGATAATAATTTGGTCCCATTTCGGTAATTTGAAGTCGGTCCGGTTGTTGAGTAAATTTTTGACGTGCTTTATTTTTCCAAGGGCGTGAGCAGAGATATTTTATGTGCACAGTTTTCGCCACATACTGCACCTCTCTTCTTCTATACTTATAATAAATCTGTAGAAGTGAAAATTCTGTACATTGAAAATATCAAAAAAATAAATGGCAGGGGGTGTTACTAGACCGACACCGAACCAAAAAATGTGATTTAAAAAATTTTTGTCTGTCTGTCTGTCTTTTTGTTCAGGCATCACGCAAAAACTACCGGTTCGATTACGATGAAACTTGGTATAATTATTCTTTAATATCCTGGGCACCACGCTGGGTACTTATTATCCCGGAAAAGTATATACAATAAAAAAACAAACTTAATTTTGCGGTTCGATCCCTAGACCCGATTACTGTAATAAGTTTGTCGTAGGTTACGTCACCTGCAGTGGAATTCACTTAGGGGCGCTGCACATGACTAAGAGAATTTAATATCTTATTTTAAGATACAATATCGCTCAACAGCTCTCTATACTTATAATAAATCTGTAGAAGTGAAAATTCTGTACATTGAAAATTAAAAAAAAATAAATGGTAGAGGGTGTTACTATACCGACACTGAACCCAAAAATGTGATTAAAAACTATTTTTGTCTGTCTTTCTGTCTGTTTGTTCAGGCATCACGCAAAAACTACCAGTTCGATTACGATGAAACTTGGTATAATTATTCTTTAGTATATACAAAAAAAAAACAAACTAAATTTTGCGGTTCGATCCCTAGACCCGATTACTGTAATAAGTTTGTCGCAGGTTACGTCATCCGCAGTGGAGTTCACTAAGGGGCGCTGCACATGGCTAAGAGACTATAATATTTGATTTTAAGATAAAATATCGCTCAACAGCTATCTATACTTATAATAAATCTGTAGAAGTGAAAATTCTGTATATTGAAAATATCAAAAAAATAAATGGCATGGGGTGTTACTAGACCGACACCGAACCTAAAAATGTGTTATAAAACCATTTTTGTCTGTCTGTCTGTTTCTTCAGGCATCACCCAAAAACTACTAGTTCGATTACGATGAAACTTCGTAAAATTATTCTTTAATATCCTGGGCACCACGCTGGGTACTTTTAATCCCGGAAAAGTGTAATCAATAAAAAACAAACTTAATTTTGCGGTTCGATCCCTAGACCCGATTACTGTAATAAGTTTATCGTAGGTTACGTCACCCGCAGTGGAGTTCACTAAGGGGCGCTGTACACGGCTAAGATACTACTAGGTATGCAATGGATGCTGCTGTTGCAAAAAACTGAGCGAAGTGTTAAATTTTCGAACGACAACGATTTATGAGTTTTTTTTTTGTTGTCCTATTTTCAATTTTTTATGTTCTAACCCACCATCACGTCACACGTTATCACTGTGGTAAGTTTGAAGGAGATCGGTTCAGGCGTTTAGGTGGAGTATGCGGAGATATGAAATACATGAGTCGCCTAAGTTTGAGATTTGGTCACTATGCTCAATAATATTTTATCTTAAGATACAATATCGCTCAACAGTTATACATAATAAATCAGTAACTGGTGATCAAGAAAGCTATAACACGCAGGTGGAGCTGCGGGCAACAGCTAGTATACAATAAATCAGTAACTGGTGATCAAGAAAGCTATAACACGCAGGCGGAGCTGCGGGCAACAGCTAGTATACAATAAATTAGTAACTGGTGATCAAGAAAGCTATAACACGCAGACGAAGCTGCGGGCAACAGCTAGTATACAATAAATCAGTAACTGGTGATCAAGAAAGCTATAACACACAGGTGGAGCTGCGGGTAACAACTAGTATACAATAAATCAGTAACTGGTGATCAAAAAAGCTATGACACGCAGGCGGAGCTGCGGGCAATAGCTAGTATACAATAAATCAGTTACTGGTGATCAAGAAAGCTATAACACGTAGGCGGAGCTGCGGGCAACAGCTAGTTATTAAATAAGATTTTAATGAAAGATGATGATATTATTATGCTAAGCGAATACTGATACGGGAATACACAACCGTAGTATACCTACCTACTTACATCATATTTATAGGTAAGTACCTACTTATATGTTTAAATAAGAAAATCAACAAGCTCAGACACGATGGGTTTATCATAAAATTATTAAACTTCCTCCACCTTCTATTACGAGTATGTAAGTAGGTACTTATTACCTATACATTTTATTTTATTAAGACAAATGAAAAGTCCAAATGAGGGTAATAACTAATAATAATCTCCTCTCCAATGAACTCTGATAAGAAGTTAAAATACCATCCATCTATTAGGAAATAATCGGGACAATAGAAACTGTTCATTCATGGGGGATTATAACGTAAAACACTGCCATCTATTATGTATTTTTCGCACACATAATATACAGCCATCTATTACGTATTTTTCGCACACAATACACTGCCATCTATTATAAATTTATCGAAAATTATTTAGATAGTCCTATAGAGGCCTTTAAAACGTCCCCAAATCCTTCTATGAGATGGATCATCTGTACTAGTATAGTATTCTTATATCTGTGGTGTGACGAAGTGACGCACTGTGTGACGCGCCGGGCATGTAGGTACTCGCTAGTGACATCCGCTAAATTAGAAAATTTTGTGTAGTAAAGTGTGCCTGTATGCCAGTGTTTAAACAGAATTGATTGGTGAGTTATATTGGGTGTAGTGTACCTACTGTAAATTGTGTTGTGTGCGATGTGTCCATTCCGCCAATTGTATGCGACGATGCGCTGAGGTGTTATATCTAGCGACGCACTAACAATGGTAAGCAACAACCAACAATCCATAAACTATATCATGCTCTCGTACAGTTGCAGTGAAATTATAATTTGAAAAATAAACTAATAAAAAACAAATCTAAAATCTTAAAAATTACAGCTATTTGCAAGTCGCACCAAACAGGCACCTCGCCGTGAATTGGGATTACCCATAGGACACGGTACTTCAACCAAGTGTATCTCGGCATTAATAACTCAATGCTCGGCACCGACTAACCAGGGCCAGCCAAGAATCCGCAGAATAACACCACAGAGGACAGGACAGGGACTGCGCATTAGCAGGCCGCAACTCGCACGTTATGCTCCTCCACCCACCCCACAAGCCGACAATTTCAGGTAAAACAAATATTAGTTGTCATAAGTATGTAGGTACTATAAGTTAAATAAACGGGTACATGAATAGTATTACAGGATAAGTGAAGTAAAGTAGCTACTCTATAAATATAGTAAATATGTATAAATAAATAATAATACAATGATACATCTAATACGAACGATATGTATATATTAATACACTAAATTTTAATACACTAAATACTATGTATATGTTTTTTGTTGTTTTTTTTTTTATTCATTGACCAAAACATTACATAATAATACAGGCTGCATGCAATCCACTCGCTTAAACCTCGAAGGTGTTTGTGCGAGTGGGAGTTCCGAATTTTAACAATACTTTAATAATGTAGGTATGTAATAACACTAGTAATAACAAAACAAAAACAATTTACATGAATATTGAATGTAAATGGATACACTAATAATACAGTGTTAATAGGTAATTTAGGTCTATATTTTCCAGTAGGTATTTGTGCAAGGATTTCAAGTAGGGCTGTTCGGTAACGTATTTATTTATGATACAATATATATTTATTTACAATATACAAAATAAAAATAATTATAGACTAAAAATATTTTAATTACAAAATATCGTTTAAAAAATCCTCCGCGTCAGTGCCGACTGGGAAGGTTCCCAGAATGCTGGCTGTGTTGCCACGTTGGATGGCGATACTTATTCTTTGGGCCAGAAAATAGCCAGCCTTCTGGTCCTGAGAAGCATCGATTAGACGTTTAGCAATGTCTCTATAAAGGCGACGAGCAGTCGGACCCCATGACCCCAGTGTCTCAACCCCAAACGGCTCAAATATGTAATCACCTGCTAGGTTAGCATATTTACGCCGTTTAAAGCCTTCAGCCGATGCAGCAGCAGCGCCGGCACATCCGGATGTGCTTGGAAGGTGTGAAGGTGCTAAGGTGTCAACGCATGTAGCGTCCCACTCCAAAGGCCTTCCCATCTTCCACGGTAGCAACGACATACCGTCCGGTCTCTTTCCATCGCTTCGTGCTAAACCATTTGGTTCACGTACGGCCGGAAGACCTGCGGTGGAAAGAGCCCTACTAATTATGTCGTTTAGAATAGCGTGCCGAGGTATATGACCTGCGCTTCTGCTACAAGAAAGGCCATGGTGTCCCAGATTATCGACGGCTACTCCACAGGTGCAATGATGCGGAGATACACAAGGTGTACCCAGCCGAAGTGGCAATGCGGAAGGTTGTGTCGTCCAAAATTGTACCGATGTTAAGCGAAGGGAGCGCAATCCATAACCCTGACTCCCATTCTCCAACAGCTAGTAGGCGTGCACTCTCGAAATATTGACAGAAGTGTCAATTAGTGTATTAATTCTCAATTTACAGAGCGGCGTATCCCACAGTCGCTGTGAGCCTCGGCGTGAGGACAGGTCAGTGTGCCTTCATCCATATTCATAACTGAAATCTCACAACCAGTTACAAGAAAATAATTATTTATTTTTCGCGGTTTGCATGGTAACTAGTTGTGAGAGAAGAATTGTTGTTCTTCTTTGGTAACTAAACTCAGTTACAAGAGAAGATTTTTCTATCGCTGTTTATTATCTTGTTTGTTTATATTATTTTCAAAGATGGCAAGTTGTTTATCATCCCATCCCGATAATCGCCTTTTTGGACACTATCTTTTTCTCTTTTTTATCTATTTAAAAGTATTGTCTCGGGTTACAATAATGGAAATTATTTGATCTACAAAAGTGGAATAATAATTCTTTTCTCGCAACTAGTTACTAAACAGCGATAGAAAAATCTTCTCTTGTAACTGCTTAGGTGAGTTTAGTTACCAAAGAAGAACAAAAATTCTTCTCTCACAACTAGTTACCAAACCGCGAAAAATAATTATTTTCTTGTAACTGGTTACGAGATTTCAGTTACGAATATGGATGAAGGCGTCAGTGTCGGGACAAGACATCCTCCAAGCATTTATGGCATCGGTCTTGCATTGCACCTCGGAATCAATCAGTGTATTTGACAAAATTTTCCTGACTAATTCTACGGTGTAAATGAAAATTTAATCCCACGTAATAGGGGGCAAGCCTATTGCCATCACCGGGCACACATATAATGCGTTATGTTCATAATGGTAGCAGCAATATTCTAATTTTGAATAAAAAATTGAAACCCGTTGCCTTGCGATGAAATCTTGATGAAAGGCAACAAAATCTTACGTGCCAGTCGCTATGGCACAGCTAATTAAAGTCCTGCGCGTTTCGGTTTACTATACACGGTTAAAAATATAGTGGTGAATAATAGTATTACCTTTCTATCCTGTCTTTATTGACCAAACCAGAGAGTTCACGAGACTTAAGAAGTCACCACCGCGCCCCGTGTAACACTGGCTTAGAATATTTTGATCTGCTTGATCTTTGACCTATTAGTGCGAAGCCTGTACAACCGTCCAACGAAGGGGCGAGATGCGTGTCAGGCCACGCATAGAATAGGGCTCCGTAGTTACTCATAATAAGCCTCTCTATAAATCCTGAAGTAACAGAGTTAACTGTTTCGTTTTAGTTTTCCTTCAAAGTTCATAACGTGGACTACTACGAGTATATAGCTGGGGCTCTGAGTGGGGCTGAGGCCCCGCAGCAGGCGACCCTTCTAGCCTGCTTCTGTAAGGATGGCGGGTGGCTATCCCGCCGTCCTCAGGCCCCGATCATGGAGGTCGATGGTCCTGGGCGTAAATGAGTCTGCCCTGGCCGCTGAACTCAGCGGGGAGGGTACGCTCCCTCTCCTTCTCGGCTGCCTCCTTCGCGAGCATGACTTGCTCGCAGAAGAACACGGCCGCGTTCCACCTACTCGCACTGGAGACCATGGCTGGAAGCATGGCTTCCAGCGAGAGGGTATCCACGCCCAGACCCACTACGAGGTCCCAGCGTTGACTTGCTCACGCTGAGCACTCCACCAACGTGTGAAGTGCAGTGTCGTCGTCGGAAACCTCGCAGTTTGACACCGGGATTTGACCTCACGATGGATGCGCAACAGATAGCTACCGAAGCGTCCATGCCCGGTAACGATCTGCGTTGCACGATACGTGAGGTCACTATGCCGCCTCTACAGCCACTCGTCCATAATTGGTCTCACCGCTGCGATGACGGTAGTTCCCTACTTAGGTTGATACACAATATACCTACTATGGCGAAACCATAGAACATTACTAATTAATATTCTGTCACCTCTATTTGCTTACTATGTAATAAATATAATGATAAATAATAATATATCGGTACGTGCAAATATAAGGACGTACTTGTTATAAGCACGTAGGTGTTAACCCCACCTTTTCATTGTACAATTTCCTTTGTATTTAATTAGTATATAAGTTAAGATAGAGAAATAAATCAGTCATTACTATATACAATTTCTATTGTTTTACTGATTCGTAATGTTGAGGACCCCGACTGGTCTGGGCTCATTTCCCAGTGCTGATTTAATTACAGGTCGACTGTTACCTTTAACAGGTGTTCAGCAAAGAATTCTGGGAAATAAGCTTAGTCGTTCAGTCACTAACGCGTTCGCGATTGTAGAATAGTGATTAAAACCTACGGACCTGGTTTTTTCCTGCCGGATTTAAATCACTTTTTTATTTTTTAAAGTTGTTACAGTAAATTACGCGGTCGTTTAGAATACAACAAGTTGTTATTTTCGCGAAGTTTGACGAGTAACCCATTTACCATGGTTCCGCCACTGCCAGCGACACCTTCTAAAGTCGACCCAACACTCGACACAATCGCCGCGATATCTGTAACAGACAAACTCCCGCAGTTTTGGACCGATTTGCCGTGGCTATGGGTCGCGCAATTTGAAGCAGTTATGGCACCACAAAACAAAGGGGAAGATTACTAATAATTACTAATAATGCTGTTATATCGAAGTTGCCGAAGGAAGTCGTACATCAAGTTAGCGACATTCTAACAAATCCAGCAGCTGAGCAGAGGTATACAGTTATCAAAGGGCGCTTAATAAGTTGCTATGAGGAGAGCGAAAATCGACGCTTTCATAAATTGTTGTCAGACATGGATCTCGGGGACCAGAAGCCGTCCCAATTACTTAGAAGAATGAAAGAAGCAGGTTGCGGTTAAATTAACGACGACACAATCCGTATATTATGGCTATGACAATTAACCGATGCAATCACTTCAATAATTGCCGTTTCAGAAGATTTGACTTCAGATAAGTTAATAATAATAATAACCTGGCAACCCTCGACATCTGTTCATGTGTCATTTTTATCTGTAAATAATTTTAAAATTTTTATTAGGGTCCCCACTACCGGTTGTATTCCTGCTCCATAAATCAGGTAGTACCACGGAACCTAAAAACTATAGACCCATCACTTGCTTACCTACCATCTACAAGCTCCTTACATCTATTCTGAGAAGTAAAATAAACTCACACATATTATCTAATAATATCTTAGATAACGCTCAGAATGGATGTAGGGCTGGGTCTCGTGGTACTAAGGAGCTACTCCTCATTGATATGGCCATTAACCAACAAGTCAAGCGGAGTAGGGGCACCCTCTCTACTGCCTGGATTGACTACAAGAAGGCCTATGATTCGGAACCTCATTCATGGCTGAGGAGGATTTTAGAGTTGTATAAAATTAATCCGACTCTTAAATCCTTCTTAGTCTCATGTATGGGGTAGTGGACCACAGTCCTTCGTCAACCAGGTAGTGGTGGGTATGCCTCTGATCGGCATGGCTTGATAAGGATTGAGCGTGGTATATTCCAGGAGTCCATTATGGTTTTGTTTAGCACTGAATCCACTTAGCACATTGCTGAAGGATTCAGGGCTAGGCTACCGGTTTCGTAGAGGGGTTGAGGTTATTTCTCACCTGATGTATATGGATGACCTCAAACTGTTCACACTGAAACACCAAGATTTAGTGACATTATTAAAAACTACGGAAGTTTTTAGTAATGCCATTAAGATGGAGTTCGGTGTTGACAAGTGTGCGGTTATGCATGTACAGCGGGGGAAGGTTGTAAATTCACCGAATCTACAACTTTCTGAGATTTTAACCCTCAGATCTCTCTCCGAGACCGAAACATACAAATACCTAGGTATGTCAGAGTCATTGGGTATAGCGGTAGAGGATATTAAGAAATCGGTGAAAGAACGTTTTTTTGGCCGCCTGACAAAAGTTCTTAATAGTTCTTTGTCCGGTGGTAACAAAATGCGGGCTTTCAACGGTTGGGTGATACCTTTATTGTTATACTCCTTTGGCATACTTAGGTGGACTCAAACGGAACTAGACGCCCTGGATAGGCGAGTCCGTCAACAACTGACATTGCATCGAATGTTACACCCACGATCTTCTGTCATGAGACTGTACATTCCGCGGAAGTGGGGGCGTCGAGGCTTTTTGAATGCCAAGAACCTCCACAACCGTGAAGTGTGCAGTCTGAGAGATTACATTCTACAGAACGGGTGTGACATTCATTGCGATGTCGTGATGGTTGACAAGGGCCTGACACCTATTCCTTGGCTAACGAGAACTGGCGTAAACCAAAGGTGCTATAGGTACTGAAGACCATAGGGACGTATGGAAGAGTAAGGAGCTACACGGGCGGTTCTACCGGGTCTTAACAGGACCCGACGTAGACCTGCTCGCTTCGGTGAACTGGCTGCGTTTTGGGGACCCTTTTTGGGGAAACCGAAGGTTTTGCCTGTGCAATTGCAGATGAGGTTATGAAGATGAACAACTATCGGAAATACATCATGAAGGACGGTACGGTCGACATTTGTCGAGCATGCCACCGTCCTGGTGAATCACTTCGCCATATTATTTCCGGTTGTTCGTATCTTGCTAACACCGAGTACTTGCATAGGCACAATCAAGTAGCCAGGATCATCCACCAGCAACTTGCTCTTCAATATGGCCTTATTGAGTTTGAAGTACCGTACTATAAGTACACACCAGTGCCAGTTCTTGAGAATGGTCGTGCATTGCTCTACTGGGACCGGACAGGACTATTGTTGCCAATAGGCCCGATATCGTGTTGGTTGATCGCACCCAGCGTCGGGCAGTGCTCGTCGATATCGCCGTCCCGCATGACGAAAATCTCGTGAAGGCAAAGAAGGACAAACTTAGTAAATACCTTGATCTGTCCTTCGAGATAACCGCCATGTGGGACGTAGACTCGACGATCATTGTCCCGGTGGTCGTATTTTTTTTTTTTTTTTTTTTTTTTTTTTTTTTTATATTTAGGTCGACAAATTGACGCCACTCGCCAGATGGTAAGCTGAGGCGACGTCTGGCAATTGAGGGCGACTCTCACAGTACACAGGAATACTATAGAGAGTGGCCCTCAACTTGACGACCCTGTAATGTGCCTCTTCACGCTTCGCTTAAAGGGCCCAGGGTTATATGTTGGAGGAAACACGTGCGCAGGCAGGGCGTTCCAAGCCACCATCGTTCGGCAGAGAAACGATCGTTTAAAACGCTCGGTTCTCGCGAAGACGGTTTCCACGGTATGAGGGTGACATCTCTGCCCGGCACGCGTTGTTCGGCATCGGAAGGGAGAGGGTGGGATCAGGTTGAAGAGCTCTTCAGAACACTCACCGTGGTAAATACGGTAGAACGCGGCCAAGGAAGCAATTGTTCGGCGCTGGGCTAGCGGCTCAAGGCTTCCCGTTACCTCCGGACAGTCTATAATGCGAACAGCGCGTCGCTGCATAGCGTCGAGTGCGTCCAGCAAATACTTCGCTGAGCCGTCCCAGAGGTGAGAGCAGTATTCAACGCAGTCGTTTCGGCAAACGGATTAATAGCGAAGAGTCTCGATCAACATCTCAAGAGACTCAAGTTAGATTGTTGGATCAAGAGTCAGATTCAGAAGGCTGTTATCCTCGACACGTGCCGTATTGTTAGGAGGTTTCTTAGTCTGTAGTCTCCACCGCCGGTAATTTGGGTCCTACTCCGCTACTGGTGGGTCACTATTTTTTATATTTTTAAATGAATTTGTTTTTTTTTATAAATGTATTTAAAAATTTATAAAATAAGAATGTACAGGAATAAACGACATAATAATAATAAATATTGTTGGACATTCACACACAACGTGATCTAGCCCAAACTAAGCTATAAGCTTGTGCTATGGGATCTAGACAAGTTGTGTGATATAGCCGACAGGATCCATGAAAATATCATCTACAATAAATTCACTACGAGATCGCCAACCGCTGACATCAATTTAATATCAGATTTAGTTGCACAAGTTGCAGAAATGCGTATACTCGTAGAAATAAATGCATTACGCAGCTCGCGCGCACCTCGACAAATGCAACGCAGCAGATTCCATTCTCGTCCTCGTTCTAATTGACGTTCGCGGTCAATGTCACGTAATAGATCGAGCAACGGACTTTGTTTTTATCACAGAGTTTTTTAAACGAAAAGCGCATTGATGCATCCAGCCATGTTCTTGGATTGATAACGAATCATAAGAATTCGGAAAACTAGAGGTAGCATAGGATTCGACGGGTCTCTGTGCAATTAACCCTGCAAACCGTCTAACTATAACCGACTCAAACAGTGGTTATAGATTTTTAGTCGATACTGGGGCAAATATTTCGGTTATAAATCGCACAGACAAGAATGGCAAAGCCTGCAAATACCAATTATTCGCTGCCAATGGAACCCGACCTACCTATACGATACCTAGCTATCCATGCAAAGTTTCATATTTCTAACAGAAAGCCGAGGACGGACGGACGGACATGACAAATTAGGGCAGAAAAGAGACAGACACACGGACAAATGTATTCGGTCGGCCAATATTGGTATTAATTTATTATGTTGTGTTGTACTGTTTGGTTTCAGATTCGCGCTGATAACACTACTCTCACCGTGGATAGAACTTTTCGCTACACGTCTTAAACCAATCCGTGATTTCTACACATATCCCGCTGGAGTTCAGTTAAAAGGTATAATTATGTTTGACATATTTTATACCTTTAATATCTTTATTTACACCAACATAAAAGAGATTAAGTAAGTACTTACCAACTAACAGTATAAATAAGTGACAAAAGCCCTCCGCATCGTTGATGACTGTCAAGGTTCCTAGAATACTGGCTGCGTGTCCACATTGGACCGGATTTAAACCAATTAAATCACAGAACTGAGGTTCGATAAGGGGTTATTACCCAGTCCTGTCTTCCGTTCGACAAACACTACTTAATTCTCGTGCTGAATATTCCAGATGGGCAGGAGTTCGAGTACATAGTAGTGGGCGCGGGCGCTGGGGGCGCTGTGGCCGCGTCCAGGCTGGCGCTCGCCGGGCGCCGCGTGCTGCTGGTCGAGGCTGGCGGAGACCCGAACGTATTCACTAAGGTACGTACACGCTTGCCCCACTGAGTGCTTTTTGTGTCTGGGGCGGGATGCTTGGCCCCTGCTATCGGTCTGCCTGATTTAATACACACTTAGAGTAACACCCTCAAGAGATCTTTCTTATTTTTTAATTTCGCGGCCGCTCTTACGTCCGTCGCCGGGCGTTTCTGGAGCACACGCAGAAGGTATTTCCAGTGGCCCTCAAGAGATCTACGTAAAACACAGCCTTTAGAAAATAACATAAATTAGCCTCATTTTTGAGCAACTTTTTCACCTGATATCTGGTAATCGGCTCCACTTCCAGCTTAGCGAGTATGAGATCCTTCTAAGTACACATGAGCCCTACCTGTGACCTAAATGTAAATCTTTAGAAAGTAACCTAAGTCTGGGTTCTTACTCTATAACTATTAACAATATTTTGTTACTGCAGGTACCTGGAGTAACATTTGCACTCCTGGGCTCCGAGTTCGACTGGAAGTACCAGACCCTGCCCAACAACGTGTCTTGCCTCTCGTCTGTCGACAAGCAGTGCTCCTTCGCTCGCGGCAAGGGCCTGGGCGGGTCCACCTCTATCAACTATATGATATATACGCGCGGCAACAGAGTTGACTACGACCAGATAACCACTCCTGGCTGGAGATATGATGATCTCATGCCTTATTTTCTGCGCTTTGAAGGTTTAAATGATTTAGATCTAGACGAACTTCCACTATCTTCCATACCCTACCATAATACCACAGGACCTTTGAATGTTGGTTTTTTCGGTGACTCAGAGAACCCGTGGCACAGCAGGTTAATTGGAGCTTTTAGATCACTAAAATTCCCATTCAACAAGGATGTAAATGGGAAGTCACAAATCGGCGTTACTCAAGTACTGGGATATGTCCACAACGGTGAACGAATGAGTACAGCTCGCGCCTACCTAGCGAGAAAAGATGTGAAAGCAATACTCACTGTAGCTAAGAACACAATGTGTACCGGAGTCATCATTGACAACAACAGAGTGGCGCGTGGTATTACTGTCGTTCAACGGAACAAGACACTGAAACTTTACGCTCAGAAAGAGGTGATCCTGAGTGCAGGTACAATTGGGACACCACAAATATTGATGCTATCAGGTGTTGGGCCAGCTGAGCACTTACGAGACATGGACATACCGGTGAAAGTTGATCTTCCCGTTGGCTACGGTATGACAGACCACGTGCTGCCATTACTCATGCTGCGAGTAAAACAAGATTGGAGAGTTCATGGCAAAATCGAATTGCAGACCTCTAAGGTAACAGAGGTTATTGAACTGTTGGTAGCTAACCAGGGTCCATTTACGACGAACGGTTTAACTGACGTCAGTGTATTCGCCAACACCTATTGCTACGACTTCTCCCAGAGGACGTTACTCAATGAAAGTTCAAACGGCAGCGACTGTGAAGTGCCGAATTTACAAATTATACATGCGTACGTGGATAGACAAATAATATCACTTTTTAGAGAAAAGGTCAAGCAATCAATAAGATTAAATGACTTTGTGATCGATCAATTGAGCCAAGTGAACGAAGACTCGGGGTTGATTATGGTGTTGCCTGTCCTTTTAACGCCAAAATCAGAGGGTTATGTACAACTGGCTAGAAGGAACCCTCTGGCCCGTCCGGCCATATATCCGAACTACTTGGGAGACGACCGCGATGTCGAGGAGATGGTGCGCTCTATTCGTATTATTGAACAACTGACGTGGACCAGCACTCTCCGTCGACATAACGTATCTGTGGTACGATTAGATTTCCCGGAATGTCCTCACTATGAGGAGGCCGAGAAAGGTTACTGGCGGTGTTACGTGCGTCATATGACGTATGCGGTTTACCATGCGGCTGGTACAGCATCGCTGGGTCGCGTGCTGGACCCACAATTGCGGGTGCTTGGGGTGCGCGGGCTGCGCGTCGCCGACCTGAGCGCCATACCGCGTGTGCCGCGCGGTAATACCGAGGCTGTGAGCGTCGCTATCGGGGAGAGAGTGGTTGATTTCCTGCTCGAGGAGGAATTGGATACGTTTTCGTTTTGGTGAAAACTCTACGAGGCAGAGGATCTTTAAAATAATTGAGTTTAGAATCTTCAACATGTAAAAGAGTGTTATGACGGCCTTTAGAGTATGTACATCGGGACAATCTACATTCCTTGGTAGAATGTACAGGTCGTAAACAATTAAGACATAGTCTAAATTCTTTAGACAAATCACGAAACTCATTACATGAAAAAAGAAAATTATTACTGCTACACATAGGACATTTCGTAATAATATTTGATACTAGCTGTTGCCCGCAGGTCCGCCTGCGTGTTACTTTAGATCTATATAACTTTTTTATTTATGAAGCGATTGAAAACCAAACCTAAATTTTTAGAGAAATTGCAAAACAAAATACACTCGTAATAATGAGAGTTCGCACACAACAGTACCGTAAGGAGCCGACCACGCGTCTGAGCCGCGCGGTATGGCACCTCGTAGACCTAACAGGCGACGGCCGGCAGTCAACTCACGCATGCGCAGTGCGCACTCCAACGTCGTCGCCCGCCTTCAAAATAGTGTACTTTTTGACTAAATCTATAATATCTCTTAAGATATTCGTTGAAATCAAATGATGTTCAGGACTAATTTGTTCTAAATTAAATTCTTATGACGTATAGCGTATTTGTTTGGATAAGGAATATCGTAAGCATAAAAATAGCTTCGCAAACAATGAATTGTTTTGAATCAATTTTGATTGCTATAAATTACGTTATAGTGCGTTAACCCTAAGAGGTTAATATATGGCATCACGGACTTTTTTATAGAACATTTTAAGGCAAATGAATTCGTGGTACACAATTTTAACGTTACTTTAACCATTTAAGCAGCGTACGCCACGGAAGCTCCCAAAAGAAATAATTTTCCCCCGTTTTTAAAACATATATCATTGCTGCTCCGCTCCTACTCGTCGTAGCGTAATGTTATATAGCCTGTAGCCATCCTGGATAAATGTGTTACATAACTTAAAAAGATTAGCGCGTTCAAACAAACAAACAAACTCTTCAGCTTTATAATATTAGTATAGATTGTTGTTTGAATTGCTTGTACTAACTACACATTCTTTGGGTTCAGTACTACTAGATTGACTACTGCACGCTATAGATGTCCTATTATGGTCAAGCGTGTCTAATAAATCAGCGTTTTTACTAAGGAAAGTACATAACTGTAACAGGGTAGGGCACGCTTCTAATGTGCTACGATACTCCTCCCAATCTGTACTGGTTCGAGCATCTAATCTAAGCGACATCATATTTTACACGATAAGCGTATCCCAATACTGAGTAGGCTCATTCAATGTCTTTAAAGCTCTAATGTTTTTGTTAATGACATCTACTAAACGTCTCAAGGACTGACAAGATTCGTTAACGAGGAGAAACATATTTCTGCAGAAATTAAAGGTCTACTAATAAAAATCTGCAAATTAATTGTTTCAATTCAAATTTTGCGCTAAATCGCGACCAAATATATAATAATGTAAATATATTATATGTATGTATTTACAAAAAAAAAATAAGTATCACGCTCAAGTGGTCTCCAGCGGGAGTAGGTGGAACGCGGCCGTGTCCTTCTGCGAGCAAGTCATGCTCGCGAAGGAGGCAGCCGAGAGGGAGAGGGAGCGTACCCTCCCCGCCGAGTTCCGTAGTCAGCGGCGAAGGCGCCGCAGACACTACTACGCCCAAGACCATCGACCTCCATGATCGGGGCCTGAGGACGGCGGGATCGCCACCCGTCGTCCTTACAAAAGCAGGCTAGAAGAGTTGCGTGCTGCGGGACCTTTGCCCCATAGCACGCAACCAGATTCACTCACTGACGCGGGATAAAACCCTACCCCAACGACGCGGGATTCTCATCCCGACCAAACCCCCACAGAGACCACAGAGGTGGTCAAAGTCCGCCGGGCGCCACTGGAAATACGTTCTGTCTGTAACCAGAGACGCCCGGTAACGGACGTTGGAGCGGCCGCGGCCTTGGGCCGCGAAACTTAAAAAAAAAAACTACCTAGTATAATACGATTTCTGAGAATTTACTGTTCACAGTCAGTGGCAACGTGTGTGTGTGTAGTGTTGGTACTCACATCGTAGTGTCTTACGGAACACTCACTCAGCATTTTATTGTGTGTTTTTACCAAACTAGCTGTATGTCGTTCGCCTGCAGTAACAGTAAGAGCCACTAAAACACGGATTATGCTAATACACATAGTCGTCGTGCATTGCATCTTGAATGTAAAAAGGGAAGCTATTACCAGAGCGGGTTTCTGTGAGATCTGTCGTAAACCGATGCGAAACAGCTCCTTTGTTCATACAGAACTGTTTGTTTAACGGTTCATGAATGTTTTATTCAAAGAATCAAAGAATAATTTCATTTATTCAGTTTATAAAGAGCACATATGAATGTCAAAATTTTACAATTTTATGTCAAGCACTATTATAAAGGGCGAGTCAGCGCCGGGACCTCGTAGTGGGTCTGGGCGTGGATACCCTCTCGCTGGGGACCATGCTTCAAGCCATGGTATCCAGCGGGAGTAGGTGGAACGCGGCCGTGTCCTTCTGCGAGCAAGTCATGCTCGCGAAGGAGGCGGCCGGGAGGGAGAGGGAGCGTACCCTCCCCGCCGAGTTCCGTAGTCGGCGGCCAGGCCGCCCCAGACTACGCGACTACGCCCAAGACTATCGTCCTCCATGATCGGGGCCTGAGGACGGCGGGATCGCCACCCACCGTCCTTACAGAAGCAGGCTAGAAGGGTTGCGTGCTGCGGGGCCTTTGCCCCATAGCACGCAACCAGATTCACTCACTGACGCGGGATAAAACCCGACCCCAATGACGCGGGATTCTCGTCCCGACCAAACACTCGCAGAGACCACAGAGGTGGTCAAAGTCCGCCGGGCGCCACTGGATATACCCTCTGCTAGTAACCAGAGACGCCCGGCAACGGACGTTAGAGCGGCCACGGCCTTAAGCCGCGGAATTAAAAAAAAAAAAAAAAAAAAGCACTATTATAAATATACTAAATTAATTACATAAATGGTTATTATTTGAAAATGATTCTTTCGCTGGTTCGGTAAGTTGGTTCTCCTGAGAAGACCAGCAAGAAACTCAGGTAGATTATCCATTTTCTTTTTTAATATTGTTTTGTTTACATTGTGTTACAATTTGTATTGTACGAGTGGCTAACAACAGCAGATTAGGGTGACCATGCATTTTTATCATTAAGATATTCGTCTACATTATAATAGCCTTTCTTCATCAAACGTTTTTTCACTACTATTTTAAACTTATTAAGAGGCATGTCAACCAAATTCTGCGGAATTTTATTAAATATTTTTATACATTTGCCTACAAACGAATTACCAACTTTATGAAGTCTAATTTTTGTCATTGCCAGTTTATTTTTATTTCTTGTATTATAATTATGGTTGTCGGATCTTTTTTTGAAGAGTTCTATGTTCTTCCGTACATATACGATGTTGTCGTAAACATATTGAGAAGCAACGGTTAAAATATTAATTTCTTTAAATAGTTCTTTCAGCGAGTCACCGGGTCCGAGTCTATAGATTTCTATTATAGCACGTTTCTGTAATATGAATATTATCTCAATATCGGCAGCTGAGCACCACAGCAGCAGACCATATGACATAACGCTATGAAAGTAGCTAATATAAACTAATCGTGCCGTTTTTTCATCAGTCAGTGACCTTATCTTGACGGTGGACGGTTCGAAACCAAGTGACTGGAATTGTCTTTTTGTGATTTCTAATATAATATTATTTGACAAATTTATTGTGATCGTCCTCATACTACCTTAATAGATTACATAGGTGCTAACAGTAAATTAATAGAATGGATAATATTACAATACGAACAAAACATGTTCATAGATCACAGTCACTTTCAAACCTATCAGTGAATGACGACAGCTATTGTGAAGCAGCAAACTCAACTATATTGGATAACAGTTGTGTTAGTATGCGAAGTGCAACACAATATAACGAGGATTTGTCGTTTATTGTGGAACTAAAACGAGAACTGCAGAATCTTAGAGATAGACTTAAAAGTTCTGACGTAGAAATCGACAATCTTAGCGGTGAGAATACTCAGTTAAAGCTGACCATTCAAGACCAACATAGACAACTTGAGGTACTAAAAAAATTAGCAACACCAGTAACAAAACCTAGTCCTGTTCCTAAGACGCTGTTTAAAGTTAAAATGAGGGCTCGACGTCAATCTCCTATACTGGCACCACGAAACGTTTGCACAACCACTAACCAATGTACAGTAGAAATATCTACAGCCCCTTTAAGTACAAGTGACGACCTTAAATTGCTAGAGGAACATGCCATAACTATTTCACCAATAAAAACACAAACTGTTAATAGCAGTGGGAAATCTGTATATACGCGTATATCGTCACAGTCATCTGTCTATCCTAAAAGAAGAGTGGTAATATTAGCTGATGCTCAGGGCAGAGAACTTCGAGAATGTCTTCAAAAGTTGCTCGGGAATGAATTTTCAGTAGTGTCATTCAGAAAACCTGGTGCAACCCTCGATAAAATACTGTCCCCAATTCATGAATGTATCGCGAGTCTCAGCAAACAAGATTATATTGTTGTATTAGGAGGGTGCAATGATAAAAACCCTTACGGTTTAGAGATCAACCTACACGCGTGGCTATCTATAACTAGTAAAACTAATGTTATTATAAGTGAAGTACCCTACAATCAAAACCTTAATGAATCTAAACTTAATTATTTGTTGAGGTTCATTTGTAACAAATACGAAAATGCCACATATATGGATATGAATTACGCCAAATTGATACCAAGGTCAAAAAACTTTACAGTCAACATTGCTCAATCTCTTTTGAAGGAGATTCTTCGTCTATATTGTCTGGAAAAAAGCTTAAACTATCAAAAGAGGATAATAATAGAAAAATCAAAAAGTAAAATGTTGGTAGACAAAGGGACACAAACAGAAACTGAGGAAGTCTGTATTGATGTGATAAATAAGACTATGAAGAGTCCCATTAAACTCAGCGTAACTAAAAATAATGACGACAACAATGACACAAGTATTAACGACGATGGTGGTAACACTGATTCTAACAATGATGACATAAACTCAAGCTCAAGCAACTCAGCAAATCACATTACAGTAATGCATCAGAACATAGACGGTCTTTTACATAAATCTGATAGCTTAACGGTTTGCTTGAATCAACTGACTGCCAACAATGTAAACCCAGATATAGTGTGTATAACGGAACATAACATGATAGCCGGGGATGAAAAGTACTTACAAATACCGAATTTTAAAGTGGCCTCCTATTTTATGAGAAGTACACGGCACGGGGGTTCTTGTATCTTACTAAAGAAAGACATTCGTTACAAAAATTTAAACCATATTAATAAAATGTCAATTACCAATATCATTGAATGTTCCGCGGTTGAATTGTTGGACTTGGAAATGAATGTGTTGTGTTTTTATAGGTCACCCAATAATGCCGTTGATAAACTTAACTCGTTTTTTCTAAGTTTAAATAAAATCCTAGCAATTGTTTGTAAGAAAGGTAAAAAGACTGTAATATGTGGAGATTTCAATATTGACATTCTAGAATCTTGTCGGACAACTACAACATTTAAAGAAATTCTTTCGGGATTCAATCTTTTTCTTCAGTTTCACCAAGCTACTCGTCATGCTAGTGGTAAATGCATCGACAATGTTGCTCATAATATGAGGAGTTGTGAACCTCATATCGAAGAGCTTGCACTCTCTGATCACTCGGCACAAATAGTAAAATGTATATGCAAAAGATACTGTAGACTGAAGTATTGGTACATAAAAAAACGTGATCTCTCTAGAGAAAATAAGGTAATCTTTTATAAATACTTGGGCCAAATTTCTTTTAATAATGTGTACGAATCAATTAATCCCAACGAATGTTTTAACTCTTTCCAGGATATATTTAATTTATTATATGACCTTTGTTTTCCAATTCGCAAATTACGAATTAACAATATCGCGAAACCAAGGTGGTTATCTAGGGGAATAAAAATTGGTAGTAGGTGCAAACGAGAACTCCTTTGGATATATAGAAAAAATCCCATTAGAAAAAATAAAACACGATTTCAGACATATAACAAGAGGTACAAAAAAATCATAAATCTAACAAAACGATCACAAAACAACTTCTATATAAATTCAGCTCAAAATAAGTGTAAGGCTTCATGGAACGTGATCAATAGTCAAAAATGCAAATTTCCTAATCACAATATCGATACTATAATTCTTAATAATGACATAATCGCGGATCCCTCGTGCATAGCAAATGCTTTCAATGATTATTTTTTGAGCACGGCGAAACCATTGAGCTCTCAATCGTCCATAACACATCGTCGTAAAATTTTAAATGTGTCAAGTGATTATCAGTCGGTTTTTCTGCCCCCTTCAATTCCATCTGATATTCACAGATTAATATTATCTTTAAGAAATACAAATAGCACGGGATACGACGGAGTTACAACTAGTGTGGTCAAATATGTTGCCCCTATAATTGCACCACCTTTGAGCCACATTATAAATTTGTGCGTAGGGAGTGGTATCTTTCCGGATAATCTAAAGTTGACATTTATAAGGCCACTGCACAAGAAGGACGATACAAACGTTTTAAAAAATTATAGACCCATTGCTCTTCTACCAATATTCGCTAAGGTACTTGAAGGAGTGATATATCGATGTATTTATTCATTTTTTGAGAGTAGAAACCTGTTTTCTGAATGTCAGTACGGCTATCGTAAGACCAAATCAATTAATATTGCATTGTATAACTTTCTGAACAAAGTTCTGGTTAATATGGACAAAAGAACTCCGGCTATTGCTCTATATATGGACATGTCTAAAGCCTTTGATCGTGTTAATCATCAGAAGCTTCTAGATAAAATGTATAAGTATGGAGTTCGAGGCAACGTATACGATCTCATTAAATCATACCTTCAGGATCGAAAACAACGCACAGAGATTAGAAGGTTATCACTGACAACTAAAACAGAAGAAACATATGTCTCTGAGACAAAAGATGTCATGATAGGTGTTCCTCAAGGTAGTATTTTAGGGCCTCTGCTGTTCTTGATTTACATAAATGACTTACCCATGATCACTCAACATCATATAACTTTATTTGCTGATGACAGCACAGTATTGTTCTCATGTAATGACTTGCTTAGCATTAAATCTGACATTAATAATTTTTTGACGTTAATGATTAATTGGCTTGAAGACAATGACTTACTAATTAACTTTGATAAAACTAAGGTAATGAATTTTCGACAGCGACCTAGATTAAACGAAACATTGCATGTTCGGTATTCAAATTATGATATAGAGGAAATAGAGGTAACCAAGTTTCTAGGGCTACATATAGACAATAAAGTAAATTGGAAGGCACATATTGACAGTCTTTGTAAAAAAATCCATTCGTTTTCCTATGCTCTGTATCGATTGCAGAAGATTGTTAATTTGTCAACTGTGTTAACAGCTTACTACGGCTATGTTGATTCAATCTTAAGATACGGTATAGTTTCCTGGGGTAATTCTTTAGAAAAGGAGTATGCATTTAAGGCAAAGAAGCGATGTATGAGATCGGTATTTAACATACAACAAACTGTATCATGTAGACCATATTTTAAAAATTATAATATATTAACCTTATCATGTCTATACATCTATGAAACAGCAGTATTTGTCAAATCAAATTTCAATCTCTTTGAGTTTCATACCAGAGCTCGCCACAAAGATAAATTGCGCGTCGTGTCAAGCACTACTACATTGCTGCATGAAAGTATATTTTGTATGGCACCACGTATTTATAATAAAATTCCAAGTCACATTAGAGCAGTCACAAATTTAGTAAACTACAAACGAAAACTTCGCCAACTGCTCATAGATAGGTGTTATTACTCGATAAAGGATTTTCTAGACGATAGCTCATTAGAAGCTTGATGTTGAAATTTGTGGTTAATTAATTTATGACATTGCTTAGAAATTTTACTTTTATTATTATGATTTTAATTTTGACATGACACGGTTTTTGACATTCTATTGTGATTTATTTTGACATAAAAATGTATTCTTATGTAGTAATGTTTAATTTTGTGATAATAATATGATTACGATTTAAAATCACCACCTACCTACCTATTTTGCATACCGTGAGGTAGAATATGGCTGTGCACAATTAAAACCAATGTAATGTAACCCAAATATGTTACCCATATTCACAAATAAATAAATTGATTGATTGATTGATTGATTGATCTTTCTAACCGCATAGGCAGCCGAACTAAGTCTTCCTGCCAAGGCTGTGATGTGAGAACCCCATTGCAGTTTACTATCTAAAGTTATTCCAAGAAAAACTGTGGTATTGACTATATAGAACTAATTCATTATTCATAGTAATATGAGTATCCACCTGTCTAACATTGGGCATAGTAAATATTACACATTTTGTTTTTTTCGCATTGAGCAGAAAGTTGTTACTTGTTGTGTACCATTTGATTGACATAAACATGTATTTAGAAAATAAATTGTTATTGACGGATGATAAATTCTATTTGAATAGATATTTTAGGAGACAGATAGCATCTCCGCTATCATACTTTATTAAATATTCAGCCAAAAACTTGGCTCAACAATCTGCTTCTATTGAGCAGAAAAATGACAATGTTTGTCTTGTGACCTTGGAATCTGTTCCAAATAAGGGTGACAATAATTTAAACTTAGTTGTAGGACAATAGAGGAAATCCCTAGCAAATTAAATATAAGGACAAAGGAACAGTCTATGTTCATGAATATTATTCATCAAAATATAGAAGGCTTTTCTGGCAAAGAGTTAGAGCTAGAATTATTTTTGAATGAAAAGTGTATTCGTGTACTTTGTTTAACTGAACACTGGTTAAACAAACATGAACTCTTAGTTAATATTGATAATTATAAAATCATCAGTGCGTTTACTAGAGATTCCGCTATAAGAGGTGGGTCACTCATTTTAATTAATGACAAATTAAAATCGAAAGACAAAAAAGATGTAGTAGCACTCACAAGTGAGCGAAATATTGAACTATCATGTGCAGAGAGACAATATATTATTATTAGCGTCTATAGACCTCCATCTGGAGATTACTACTTGTTTGAGTCCATTATGGAAGAAGCCTTAATGTAAGTATGTAAATGTAAGAAGACTGTAGTTGTATGTGGCGATTTTAATATTAATATTTTAGAAAACTCCCAGAACGCGATAAGGTTCCTCAACCTTTTTAAATCTTTTAACTTACAAAATCTTTTTTGTGAACCAACTCGCAACACAGCCACATCAGCTACCTGCTTAGACAATATTTTTTCTAACAGCGATGTAGATGAGAAATCAATAATACATTTTATTAATTCAGATCATGCAGGTCAGTTAGCTAAGTACCAACATGTTCCATCATCAAAAAATATTGTATGTAGATCAATCACAAAATATCGATTAGAAAAAATTAAAGTATACATTAATAATAAAGTACCTCTTTTGGAGTTGAATAATGATAAAAACCCGAATGATCTTTACGGAGATTTGTTCGGAGTAATCAAATACGAATGCAATAACATTTTCACAAAAAAAACAATAAATGTAAATCAATTCAAAATTAAATTTAGTGATTGGGCTACGCCTGGAATCTATAAAAGTAGAAAAAAATTCTATGAATTATACGAGACAAAGGCATCTAATGAGCCACAAGTAATTGAACGGATTAAAAAGTACTCCAAACTGTTCAAAAAAGTTTGTTCAATAGCCAAATCTAATTATATACGGGCTAAAATTGAAAAATCCGATAATAAAACTAAGGCAACATGGAATATTATTAACAAAGTAACCTGTAAAGCAAAGTCACGTGATCGATCCTTCGAGTTAAAAATAGATGATAAACATATTAAAACTGATTCTGCAGTGGCCAATGCATTTGAATCTTTTTTCACAAATGTTCCAATTATAACGACAAATAAGGTAAATTCTTCAAAAAACGTAGCCAATTCTCTTCTCAAATCTAGTGTTGATAAATGTAGAGTTAACTTTGATTTTCAGTATATTGACTCTGTCACTATACTTAAAACTTTTAAACAACTGAATATAAAAAATACTGAGGATCTTTGGGGCATTTCAACCAATATAATGAAATCAATAATTCCTGCTATTGCGCCTTACCTTGCATTCATATTCAATAAATGTATAGATGAAAATCAGTTTCCTAATCTTATGAAGTACAGTAAAATCATTCCTTTATTCAAAGCAGGAGACAAAAGTGATCCTTCAAATTTTCGACCTATCTCCATACTCCCAACACTGAGTAAAAATTTGAAAAAATAATATTTAATCAATTGCTTTCACATTTTACAGAAAATAAGTTACTTCATAGCAAACAGTTTGGTTTCACTAAAGGCAGAAACACAACGGATGCAGGAGTTGCACTTGTGAAACATATATTTGATGCATGGGAGGAAAAGCAGGATGCCATTGGTATCTTTTGTGATCTATCAAAAGCTTTTGATTGTGTTGATCATGAGACTTTGTTACTAAAATTAGGGTATTATGGTGTTTCGCACAGCTCACTTGGCTTACTGGAGTGTTACCTCACTGATAGAGTACAAAAAGTTAACGTTAATGGCACCGACTCGATGTGGCTGTGGTGCGAGTTGGTTCACAAAAAAGATTTTGTAAGTTAAAAGATTTAAAAAGGTTGAGGAACCTTAGCGCGTTCTGGGAGTTTTCTAAAATATTAATATTAAAATCGCCACATACCACTACAGTCTTCTTACATTTACATACTTTTTTTAAGGCTTCTTCCATAATGGACTCAAACAAGTAGTAATCTCCAGATGGAGGTCTATAGACGCTAATAATAATATATTGTTCTAGCTCTGCACATGATAGTTCAATATTTCGCTCACTTGTGAGTGCTACTACATATTTTCTGTCTTTCGATTTTAATTTGTCATTAATTAAAATGAGTGACCCACCTCTTATAGCGGAATCTCTAGTAAACGCACTGATGATTTTATAATTATCAATATTAACTAAGAGTTCATGTTTTTTTAACCAGTGTTCAGTTAAACAAAGTACATGAATACACTTTTCATTCAAAAATAATTCTAAGTCTTTGCCAGAAAAGCCTTCAATATTTTGATGAATAATATTCATGAACATAGACTTTTCCTTTGTCCTTAAATTTAATTTGCTAGGGATTTCCTCTATTGTATTGCTATACATAGTAAAAGAAAAGATTAGAAAGCGGGTCGGGTTGTTTAGTAATATGTCAAATGTAACAATACATACATACAGTCACGTCTCTTTCGCGTTGGTGTTGGCAGAGATTATATTATCCCACTGGCCACGATCTTGACATAGGTACATCTTTCGCTTGTAACAGTTTAATCGGTATTTTCATGTATGCTCTCCGGTTACGGGTACTCTCAACCTCACCTCGACTTTCATCTCAAATGTACTTGTGTTTAAAAGAAAACCTTATGTTACCCCACTTGATAGACTTCAAAGCTCCCCTTTTTGGCTTACATCTGTTCGCATTTCATCTTGTATTTATTTTAATTTATTATTAATATTTTCGATAATTAGGGCTAAAATTCATCACAAAACACAATCTTACCATTATCATAGTGTGTCTAGGTAAAAACCAGTGTAAAAGAAATAAGAAATTAGTGAAAATTGCGATTTTGGTTTTCCGGCTATAAGTCATTGACTGTTTGAAAATTTTAAAAGTGATTTATAGAAATTGTAAACTTCGTCAACTCGGATTTAATGTGATTTGACTGATTTTTACACAGGTAATCGTACTAATAACTACTTATTATCGTACCTATTAGTTTTGAATTTTTAGTGTATTCAATCCCATTCGTTTTGACGTTACTTACGTATTTATTTCGTGAACCTTTTTTCACGAATATTCCAATCACCACTACAAATAAGTTAAATTCTATAAAAAACGTAGCCAGTACTCCTCTTAAATCTAGTGTTGATAAATGTAGAGTTAACTTGATTTTCAGTATATTAACTCTGTCACTATACTTAAAACTTTTAAACAACTAAATATAAAAAATACTGAGGACCTTTGGGGCATTTCAACCAATATAATAAAATCAATAGTGCCCGCTATTGCGCCTCACCTTGCATTCATATTTAATAAATGTACAGTAAAATCATTCCTTTATTCAAAGCAGGAGACAAATCTTCTTCTTCTCAATCCTTCAAATCCTTCAAATTTTCGACCAATTTTCATACTCCCAACCCTCAGTAAAATTTTTGAAAAAATTATAATTGATCAATTGCTTTCACATTTTACGGACAATAAGTTACTTCATAACAAACAGTTTGGTTTCACTAAAAGCAGGAACAAAACGGATGCAGAAGTTGCACTTGTTACACAGTTATTTGATGCTTGGAAGGAAAAGCAGGATGCCATTGGTATCTTTTGTGATCTATCAAAAGCTTTTGATTGTGTTGATCATGAGACTTTCTTATTGAAATTAGGTTATTATGGTGTTTCGAACAGCTCACTTGGCTTACTTGAGTCTTACCTCACTGGTAGAGTACAAAAAGTAAACGTTAATGGCACCGACTCTTTTGGCGCCTCATTAGTCATGGGAGTACCCCAGGGCTCGATATTAGGACCCCTTTTATTCTTAATATTCGTAAACGATCTTCCTTATTTCACTAAAATCTTTGTTTCTTTTTTAATATTGTTTTGTTTACATTTTAATTTTTATTGTATTGTACGAGTGGCTAACAACAGAAGATTAGGGTGACCATGCATTTTTATCATTAAGATATTCGTTTACATTATAGTAGCCTTTCTTCATCAAACATTTTTTCACCACTATTTTAAACTTATTAAGAGGCATGTCAACCAAATCCTGAGGCATTTTATTAAATATTTTTATACATTTACCTACAAACGAATTACCAACTTTATGAAGTCTATTTTTTGTCATTGCCAGTTTATTTTTATTTCTTGTATTAAAATTATGGTTATCGGATTTTTTTAAAATATATCTATGTTCTTCCGTACATATAAGATGTTGTCGTAAACAAATTGAGAAGCAACTGTTAAAATATTAATTTCTTTAAATAGTTCTTTAGTCACGGGGTCTGAGTCTATAGATTGCTCGTATAGCTCGTTTCTGTAATATGAATATTGTCTCAATATCGGCAGCTGAGCCCCACAGCAGCAGACCATATGACATAACGCTATGAAAGTAGCTCAGCTGCCTATGCGGTTAGAAAGATAAGGTCACTGACTGACGAAAGTCTGAGCTAAGTCTTCCTGCCAAGGCTGTGACATGAAAACCCCATTGCAGTTTACTATCTAGAGTTATCCCAAGAAAAACCGTGGTATTGACTATTTGAACTAATTCATTATTCATAGTAATATGAGTATCCACCTATCTAACATTGGGCATAGTAAATTTTACACATTTTGTTTTCTTCGCATTCAGCAGCAAATTGTTACTTGTGAACCAATGCAATATTTCCGAAAGGGTATTATTTACATCGTCAAAATAAAATAAAATAAAATAAAATAAAATAACGTTTATTATCTTTGAAATTTTCAGAAAATTATTTAGATTCGTCAGAAGTTGGTGTGACTCTACCGAGGGTTCCAAAATGCAACGAGACTGAGAAGAGCCCTCAAGAAACTCAGCTCGGCTTTTTTCAAAATATTTCATCTTAAATCTAATACAGAGTTATTTAGAAAGGAGAAATTCGTTACGTTGTTACAACCAGGCCGCCTTGTCATCTAAGAAATCATTAATACTATAATAAGCTTTATGACACAATTTACTTTTTATTAGTTTTTTAAATTTATTGACAGATAAATTTGCTATTTCGGTTGGCAATGTATTGTACATTCGAATAAAGTTCCCCGCAAAAGAATTACTCACTTTATGAAGCCTAAATTTAGGAACAGCCAGTTTATTCTTATTTCTTAAGTTTAGATTATGATTATCACTATTTTTCACAAATTCACTTTTGTTCTTGTGGGTATACAATAAAATTTCAAGTACTACATTTTGTCTATTACTTTTAAAAATTAATGATGTGTTATTAGCAAATAATACAAATAGTATTATTATTATTGATTTGGTTGACATGCCTCTTAATAAGTTTAAAATAGTGGTGAAAAAATGTTTGATGAAGAAATGCTACTATAATGTAAACGAATATCTTAATGATAAAAATGCATGGTCACCCTAATCTTCTGTTGTTAGCCACTCGTAAAATACAATAAAAATTAAAATGTAAACAAAACAATATTAAAAAAGAAAATGGAATGAAATCTACCTGAGTTTCTTGCTGGTATCTTCTCAGGGGAACCAAATTACCGAACGAGCGAAAGAATCATTTTCAAATGGTTATTTATGTACTTTTTAGTATTTTTATAATATTGCTTGAGATAAAATTGTAACATTTTGACATTCATATGTTATGTTCCTAAACTGAATAAACGAAATTGATTCTTTCATTCTTCTTTGATTCTGTGTAATGGACTTAATTGAGGTGACTCAAATGCAACTCCATGTGAAATTGTTTCTCGACAACTACCCAACCGATTTTCATGATTTTTTCACTCAAAAATCAAGCATTCTCAGGAACAGGTTTTGTTCGAGACCGAATTTTGATTAGGACCCTCAAAAAAAGTTATTGATCAAACACATGTCGATGCTCCCAAGCAACAACCCGGTAATCGTAAAATCTAAATTTTACAGGAGAGCAGATTTACTTATTTTATGAAATATCTTTTTAACCAGTGGGACTATTGAAGTCAATGATATATCAAATGAAAGCTATTTATTTGTGGATTTAAACTGAGCTATTAATATGATATTACTTTCATTCAAAATCTTGTAAATAACAAAAATAAATAATACCTAAAATTCTATTCATAAAATATACAGGTATAAGTACTTACGGAATTATTGCAGTAAATTTATGAAACAAAATATTTCGTAATTTTATATTATGAGCTTCTACAGTGTTATATTTTATTATATAGGTGATACATAATGCGTTATTATGGAGTTATTGTGGTATTGTCTATAAACTCTATAAATGGTATTGATAAATAACATTATTATTGCAAGTAAGTGTATTATATATTGTATTATATACGTCTTACCAGTGTTACCCCGGCTATGTCATCGAGGAACAATTTCGAGACAAAGCCAGGGTGTGCGTGTTCGTTAGGGCGGATGTTTGCTGCCGCCGGTTGCGCTGCCTAGTGAACCCCTCCAATTCCGTCCTTTGGCTGCACGTAGACCATGCCTCTATGAGCCAGATCTACGTGTGCGTCTACCGATCCCACACAGGGGATTCTGAGACAACAAAGCTCTTCCAGTACCTCAGCGAGACGGCTGATGAAGCGCAGGTGCGGTTCCCGAACGCTGACCTAGTATTTCTGGGGGACTTCAATGGCCATCACATTGAATGGCTGGGGTCCCTCAAGACTGATCATGCGGGTAGAGCCGCCCATGCGTTCGCTCTCTCCCACGGTGTGACCCAGATGGTATGCGGGATCACCCGGATACCAGACAGGTCAGATCACGCGCCCGCTCTGTTGAATCTACTGCTGACGAGTCGCCCAGCCCAGTACAGTGTTTCGGTAGGAGCCCCACTGGGTAGTTTGATTCGGGCGATGTATGGTGCAGCAGGCATGGGACCAGTGGGGGCGAAACGGAGTCTAGTGTGGGTGGTGTGGGTCGATTCGCCGGCCAGGGAGACCCTTAGCAACGGCGTTGCCGCGGCCGCCCGCAACACAGTCATGGGGCCCGCCTGGGGCCAACCACCCCAGGAGGCTGCCCCACATGTTGCGCATAATCCTGATGTGGGATCGCCGCTCCGGGTGGTAACCGGTGTGGGGTAGCGGCGGCCTTGCCTCAGGGGGGTTTGGGAGCCCTTCCGTCCGGCGAGTCGGCTCCGACCTAACCACACGGTTCTAGACAAAGCTAGCCCCTGCGCTTTGTCACTTACTGCTGCACCAAATGTCGCCCTGTCTTCACGCTTCTTCTTCAAAATCTACAATGGCAGTGCAACAAAAAAGAAATAAACGTTACACAGCGGCCCTAGGAAACCCCACAACTTCACATCACGAGGTGGAGTTCACTAACGTCCGTGGACTCCATGCGAACCTCGATACCGTCCACCACCACCTTGAGACGGCACGGCCCGCTGTGATGTTCCTCACGGAGACACAAATACGCCGCCCTGACGACACGTCTTACCTGTGTTACCCCGGCTATGTCATCGAGGAACAATTTCGAGACAAAGCCGGGGTGTGCGTGTTCGTTAGGGCGGATGTTTGCTGCCGCCGGTTGCGCTGCCTAGAGAACCCCTCCAATTCCGTCCTTTGGCTGCACGTAGACCATGGCTCTTCATAGAGCGTAGACACGTAGATCTGGCTCATGCCAGATCTACGTGTGCGTCTACCGTTCCCACACAGGGGATTCTGAGACAACAAAGCTCTTCCAGTACCTCAGCGAGACGGCTGATGAAGCGCAGGTGCGGTTCCCAAACGCTGACCTAGTATTTCTGGGGGACTTCAATGGCCATCACATTGAATGGCTGGGGTCCCTCAAGACTGATCATGCGGGTAGGGCCGCCCATGCGTTCGCTCTCTCCCACGGTCTGACCCAGATGGTATGCGGGATCACCCGGATACCAGACAGGTCAGATCACGCGCCCGCTCTGCTGGATTTACTGCTGAAGAGTCGCCCAGCCCAGTACAGTGTTTCGGTAGGAGCCCCATTGGGTAGTTCCGACCACTGTGTTGTTCACGCTGGCATGAAGGTATCACCTCCTGCACGTGCTGTACAAACGTCACGACGACTATGGCACTACTCGTCAGCGGATTGGGACGGTCTACGATTATTATTATACTTTGTAGGAAAGGCTCCCTCGGATAGCGCTTCTGCGATTGCTGGCGATATCAGTTTAGGGATGGAATGTTACATCCCTTTCACTGATGTCGCCAGTATCCGCAGAGCCCGTCCCTGGTTCGGGCGAGATTGTGCCAAAGCTGTTCGATATAAACAGTCGGCATATCGCGCCTGGATCAGGGCCCGGGCTGTGCGTGACCCAAACGTGGGCCACCTCAAAGCAGCGTACAACCGGGCCACAAAATCCAGCAAGAGGGCCTTTAAGAGAGCGGATACCCAGCGCATCTCAGGCTCACAAAGCCCAAGAGAAAGCGGATATGCTCGCAGACCTCTTTGCGGCTAATTCCCGGGTCGACGACCGTGGCCTGCAGCCCCCCGCCAACGCCAACTGTGGCCACACTATGCCTGACATTGAACTCAGGCAATGCGATGTACGGGCAGTGCTGCGATCACTCGACACGCGGAAAGCCAGTGGCTCTGACGGCATTCCGCGGCGGTGGTACTACGGAAATGCGCAGCTGAGTTGTCTCCTGTACTAACTCGTCTGTACCTTCTGTCTTACTCCACAGGAATCGTGCCGGAGGTCTGGAAGGAGGCGAACGTACAACCGATCCCGAT
>OY748296.1:1056684-1304048 GCA_963556515.1 Nudaria mundana
GCGACGGTAGGTAGACACACACATACTAACGGTTCCACAACAGCGGGATCCTCGGCAAACCCACCCTCAGCATATACATACCTCCGTCTAAGCAGGCCGCACTCACCAGGAGCGACGGTAGGTAGACACACACATACTAACTGTTCCACAACAGCGGGATCCTCGGCAAACCCACCCTCAGCATATACATACCTCCGTCTAAGCAGGCCGCACTCACCAGGAGCGACGGTAGGTAGACACACACATACTAACGGTTCCACAACAGCGGGATCCTCGGCAAACCCACCCTCAGCATATACATACCTCCGTCTAAGCAGGCCGCACTCACCAGGAGCGACGGTACGTAGACACACACATACTAACTGTTCCACAACAGCGGGATCCTCGGCAAACCCACCCTCAGCATATACATACCTCCGTCTAAGCAGGCCGCACTCACCAGGAGCGACGGTAGGTAGACACACACATACTAACGGTTCCACAACAGCGGGATCCTCGGCAAACCCACCCTCAGCATATACATACCTCCGTCTAAGCAGGCCGCACTCACCAGGAGCGACGGTAGGTAGACACACACATACTAACTGTTCCACAACAGCGGGATCCTCGGCAAACCCACCCTCAGCATATACATACCTCCGTCTAAGCAGGCCGCACTCACCAGGAGCGACGGTAGGTAGACACACACATACTAACGGTTCCACAACAGCGGGATCCTCGGCAAACCCACCCTCAGCATATACATACCTCCGTCTAAGCAGGCCGCACTCACCAGGAGCGACGGTAGGTAGACACACACATACTAACTGTTCCACAACAGCGGGATCCTCGGCAAACCCACCCTCAGCATATACATACCTCCGTCTAAGCAGGCCGCACTCACCAGGAGCGACGGTAGGTAGACACACACATACTAACGGTTCCACAACAGCGGGATCCTCGGCAAACCCACCCTCAGCATATACATACCTCCGTCTAAGCAGGCCGCACTCACCAGGAGCGACGGTAGGTAGACACACACATACTAACGGTTCCACAACAGCGGGATCCTCGGCAAACCCACCCTCAGCATATACATACCTCCGTCTAAGCAGGCCGCACTCACCAGGAGCGACGGTAGGTAGACACACACATACTAACTGTTCCACAACAGCGGGATCCTCGGCAAACCCACCCTCAGCATATACATACCTCCGTCTAAGCAGGCCGCACTCACCAGGAGCGACGGTAGGTAGACACACACATACTAACGGTTCCACAACAGCGGGATCCTCGGCAAACCCACCCTCAGCATATACATACCTCCGTCTAAGCAGGCCGCACTCACCAGGAGCGACGGTAGGTAGACACACACATACTAACTGTTCCACAACAGCGGGATCCTCGGCAAACCCACCCTCAGCATATACATACCTCCGTCTAAGCAGGCCGCACTCACCAGGAGCGACGGTAGGTAGACACACACATACTAACTGTTCCACAACAGCGGGATCCTCGGCAAACCCACCCTCAGCATATACATACCTCCGTCTAAGCAGGCCGCACTCACCAGGAGCGACGGTAGGTAGACACACACATACTAACGGTTCCACAACAGCGGGATCCTCGGCAAACCCACCCTCAGCATATACATACCTCCGTCTAAGCAGGCCGCACTCACCAGGAGCGACGGTAGGTAGACACACACATACTAACTGTTCCACAACAGCGGGATCCTCGGCAAACCCACCCTCAGCATATACATACCTCCGTCTAAGCAGGCCGCACTCACCAGGAGCGACGGTAGGTAGACACACACATACTAACGGTTCCACAACAGCGGGATCCTCGGCAAACCCACCCTCAGCATATACATACCTCCGTCTAAGCAGGCCGCACTCACCAGGAGCGACGGTAGGTAGACACACACATACTAACGGTTCCACAACAGCGGGATCCTCGGCAAACCCACCCTCAGCATATACATACCTCCGTCTAAGCAGGCCGCACTCACCAGGAGCGACGGTAGGTAGACACACACATACTAACGGTTCCACAACAGCGGGATCCTCGGCAAACCCACCCTCAGCATATACATACCTCCGTCTAAGCAGGCCGCACTCACCAGGAGCGACGGTAGGTAGACACACACATACTAACGGTTCCACAACAGCGGGATCCTCGGCAAACCCACCCTCAGCATATACATACCTCCGTCTAAGCAGGCCGCACTCACCAGGAGCGACGGTAGGTAGACACACACATACTAACGGTTCCACAACAGCGGGATCCTCGGCAAACCCACCCTCAGCATATACATACCTCCGTCTAAGCAGGCCGCACTCACCAGGAGCGACGGTAGGTAGACACACACATACTAACGGTTCCACAACAGCGGGATCCTCGGCAAACCCACCCTCAGCATATACATACCTCCGTCTAAGCAGGCCGCACTCACCAGGAGCGACGGTAGGTAGACACACACATACTAACTGTTCCACAACAGCGGGATCCTCGGCAAACCCACCCTCAGCATATACATACCTCCGTCTAAGCAGGCCGCACTCACCAGGAGCGACGGTAGGTAGACACACACATACTAACGGTTCCACAACAGCGGGATCCTCGGCAAACCCACCCTCAGCATATACATACCTCCGTCTAAGCAGGCCGCACTCACCAGGAGCGACGGTAGGTAGACACACACATACTAACTGTTCCACAACAGCGGGATCCTCGGCAAACCCACCCTCAGCATATACATACCTCCGTCTAAGCAGGCCGCACTCACCAGGAGCGACGGTAGGTAGACACACACATACTAACGGTTCCACAACAGCGGGATCCTCGGCAAACCCACCCTCAGCATATACATACCTCCGTCTAAGCAGGCCGCACTCACCAGGAGCGACGGTAGGTAGACACACACATACTAACTGTTCCACAACAGCGGGATCCTCGGCAAACCCACCCTCAGCATATACATACCTCCGTCTAAGCAGGCCGCACTCACCAGGAGCGACGGTAGGTAGACACACACATTCTAACTGTTCCACAACAGCGGGGTCCTCGGCAAACCCACCCTCAGCATATACATACCTCCGTCTAAGCAGGCCGCACTCACCAGGAGCGACGGTAGGTAGACACACACATTCTAACTGTTCCACAACAGCGGGATCCTCGGCAAACCCACCCTCAGCATATACATACCTCCGTCTAAGCAGGCCGCACTCACCAGGAGCGACGGTAGGTAGACACACACATACTAACTGTTCCACAACAGCGGGATCCTCGGCAAACCCACCCTCAGCATATACATACCTCCGTCTAAGCAGGCCGCACTCACCAGGAGCGACGGTAGGTAGACACACACATACTAACGGTTCCACAACAGCGGGATCCTCGGCAAACCCACCCTCAGCATATACATACCTCCGTCTAAGCAGGCCGCACTCACCAGGAGCGACGGTAGGTAGACACACACATACTAACTGTTCCACAACAGCGGGATCCTCGGCAAACCCACCCTCAGCATATACATACCTCCGTCTAAGCAGGCCGCACTCACCAGGAGCGACGGTAGGTAGACACACACATACTAACTGTTCCACAACAGCGGGATCCTCGGCAAACCCACCCTCAGCATATACATACCTCCGTCTAAGCAGGCCGCACTCACCAGGAGCGACGGTAGGTAGACACACACATACTAACGGTTCCACAACAGCGGGATCCTCGGCAAACCCACCCTCAGCATATACATACCTCCGTCTAAGCAGGCCGCACTCACCAGGAGCGACGGTAGGTAGACACACACATACTAACTGTTCCACAACAGCGGGATCCTCGGCAAACCCACCCTCAGCATATACATACCTCCGTCTAAGCAGGCCGCACTCACCAGGAGCGACGGTAGGTAGACACACACATACTAACGGTTCCACAACAGCGGGATCCTCGGCAAACCCACCCTCAGCATATACATACCTCCGTCTAAGCAGGCCGCACTCACCAGGAGCGACGGTAGGTAGACACACACATACTAACTGTTCCACAACAGCGGGATCCTCGGCAAACCCACCCTCAGCATATACATACCTCCGTCTAAGCAGGCCGCACTCACCAGGAGCGACGGTAGGTAGACACACACATACTAACTGTTCCACAACAGCGGGATCCTCGGCAAACCCACCCTCAGCATATACATACCTCCGTCTAAGCAGGCCGCACTCACCAGGAGCGACGGTAGGTAGACACACACATACTAACGGTTCCACAACAGCGGGATCCTCGGCAAACCCACCCTCAGCATATACATACCTCCGTCTAAGCAGGCCGCACTCACCAGGAGCGACGGTAGGTAGACACACACATACTAACTGTTCCACAACAGCGGGATCCTCGGCAAACCCACCCTCAGCATATACATACCTCCGTCTAAGCAGGCCGCACTCACCAGGAGCGACGGTAGGTAGACACACACATACTAACGGTTCCACAACAGCGGGATCCTCGGCAAACCCACCCTCAGCATATACATACCTCCGTCTAAGCAGGCCGCACTCACCAGGAGCGACGGTAGGTAGACACACACATACTAACTGTTCCACAACAGCGGGATCCTCGGCAAACCCACCCTCAGCATATACATACCTCCGTCTAAGCAGGCCGCACTCACCAGGAGCGACGGTAGGTAGACACACACATACTAACGGTTCCACAACAGCGGGATCCTCGGCAAACCCACCCTCAGCATATACATACCTCCGTCTAAGCAGGCCGCACTCACCAGGAGCGACGGTAGGTAGACACACACATACTAACTGTTCCACAACAGCGGGATCCTCGGCAAACCCACCCTCAGCATATACATACCTCCGTCTAAGCAGGCCGCACTCACCAGGAGCGACGGTAGGTAGACACACACATACTAACGGTTCCACAACAGCGGGATCCTCGGCAAACCCACCCTCAGCATATACATACCTCCGTCTAAGCAGGCCGCACTCACCAGGAGCGACGGTAGGTAGACACACACATACTAACTGTTCCACAACAGCGGGATCCTCGGCAAACCCACCCTCAGCATATACATACCTCCGTCTAAGCAGGCCGCACTCACCAGGAGCGACGGTAGGTAGACACACACATACTAACGGTTCCACAACAGCGGGATCCTCGGCAAACCCACCCTCAGCATATACATACCTCCGTCTAAGCAGGCCGCACTCACCAGGAGCGACGGTAGGTAGACACACACATACTAACTGTTCCACAACAGCGGGATCCTCGGCAAACCCACCCTCAGCATATACATACCTCCGTCTAAGCAGGCCGCACTCACCAGGAGCGACGGTAGGTAGACACACACATACTAACGGTTCCACAACAGCGGGATCCTCGGCAAACCCACCCTCAGCATATACATACCTCCGTCTAAGCAGGCCGCACTCACCAGGAGCGACGGTAGGTAGACACACACATACTAACTGTTCCACAACAGCGGGATCCTCGGCAAACCCACCCTCAGCATATACATACCTCCGTCTAAGCAGGCCGCACTCACCAGGAGCGACGGTAGGTAGACACACACATACTAACGGTTCCACAACAGCGGGATCCTCGGCAAACCCACCCTCAGCATATACATACCTCCGTCTAAGCAGGCCGCACTCACCAGGAGCGACGGTACGGTAGACACACACATACTAACTGTTCCACAACAGCGGGATCCTCGGCAAACCCACCCTCAGCATATACATACCTCCGTCTAAGCAGGCCGCACTCACCAGGAGCGACGGTAGGTAGACACACACATACTAACGGTTCCACAACAGCGGGATCCTCGGCAAACCCACCCTCAGCATATACATACCTCCGTCTAAGCAGGCCGCACTCACCAGGAGCGACGGTAGGTAGACACACACATACTAACGGTTCCACAACAGCGGGATCCTCGGCAAACCCACCCTCAGCATATACATACCTCCGTCTAAGCAGGCCGCACTCACCAGGAGCGACGGTAGGTAGACACACACATACTAACTGTTCCACAACAGCGGGATCCTCGGCAAACCCACCCTCAGCATATACATACCTCCGTCTAAGCAGGCCGCACTCACCAGGAGCGACGGTAGGTAGACACACACATACTAACTGTTCCACAACAGCGGGATCCTCGGCAAACCCACCCTCAGCATATACATACCTCCGTCTAAGCAGGCCGCACTCACCAGGAGCGACGGTAGGTAGACACACACATACTAACGGTTCCACAACAGCGGGATCCTCGGCAAACCCACCCTCAGCATATACATACCTCCGTCTAAGCAGGCCGCACTCACCAGGAGCGACGGTAGGTAGACACACACATACTAACTGTTCCACAACAGCGGGATCCTCGGCAAACCCACCCTCAGCATATACATACCTCCGTCTAAGCAGGCCGCACTCACCAGGAGCGACGGTAGGTAGACACACACATACTAACGGTTCCACAACAGCGGGATCCTCGGCAAACCCACCCTCAGCATATACATACCTCCGTCTAAGCAGGCCGCACTCACCAGGAGCGACGGTAGGTAGACACACACATACTAACTGTTCCACAACAGCGGGATCCTCGGCAAACCCACCCTCAGCATATACATACCTCCGTCTAAGCAGGCCGCACTCACCAGGAGCGACGGTAGGTAGACACACACATACTAACTGTTCCACAACAGCGGGATCCTCGGCAAACCCACCCTCAGCATATACATACCTCCGTCTAAGCAGGCCGCACTCACCAGGAGCGACGGTAGGTAGACACACACATACTAACGGTTCCACAACAGCGGGATCCTCGGCAAACCCACCCTCAGCATATACATACCTCCGTCTAAGCAGGCCGCACTCACCAGGAGCGACGGTAGGTAGACACACACATACTAACTGTTCCACAACAGCGGGATCCTCGGCAAACCCACCCTCAGCATATACATACCTCCGTCTAAGCAGGCCGCACTCACCAGGAGCGACGGTAGGTAGACACACACATACTAACTGTTCCACAACAGCGGGATCCTCGGCAAACCCACCCTCAGCATATACATACCTCCGTCTAAGCAGGCCGCACTCACCAGGAGCGACGGTAGGTAGACACACACATACTAACTGTTCCACAACAGCGGGATCCTCGGCAAACCCACCCTCAGCATATACATACCTCCGTCTAAGCAGGCCGCACTCACCAGGAGCGACGGTAGGTAGACACACACATACTAACGGTTCCACAACAGCGGGATCCTCGGCAAACCCACCCTCAGCATATACATACCTCCGTCTAAGCAGGCCGCACTCACCAGGAGCGACGGTAGGTAGACACACACATACTAACGGTTCCACAACAGCGGGATCCTCGGCAAACCCACCCTCAGCATATACATACCTCCGTCTAAGCAGGCCGCACTCACCAGGAGCGACGGTAGGTAGACACACACATACTAACTGTTCCACAACAGCGGGATCCTCGGCAAACCCACCCTCAGCATATACATACCTCCGTCTAAGCAGGCCGCACTCACCAGGAGCGACGGTAGGTAGACACACACATACTAACTGTTCCACAACAGCGGGATCCTCGGCAAACCCACCCTCAGCATATACATACCTCCGTCTAAGCAGGCCGCACTCACCAGGAGCGACGGTAGGTAGACACACACATACTAACGGTTCCACAACAGCGGGATCCTCGGCAAACCCACCCTCAGCATATACATACCTCCGTCTAAGCAGGCCGCACTCACCAGGAGCGACGGTAGGTAGACACACACATACTAACTGTTCCACAACAGCGGGATCCTCGGCAAACCCACCCTCAGCATATACATACCTCCGTCTAAGCAGGCCGCACTCACCAGGAGCGACGGTAGGTAGACACACACATACTAACTGTTCCACAACAGCGGGATCCTCGGCAAACCCACCCTCAGCATATACATACCTCCGTCTAAGCAGGCCGCACTCACCAGGAGCGACGGTAGGTAGACACACACATACTAACGGTTCCACAACAGCGGGATCCTCGGCAAACCCACCCTCAGCATATACATACCTCCGTCTAAGCAGGCCGCACTCACCAGGAGCGACGGTAGGTAGACACACACATACTAACTGTTCCACAACAGCGGGATCCTCGGCAAACCCACCCTCAGCATATACATACCTCCGTCTAAGCAGGCCGCACTCACCAGGAGCGACGGTAGGTAGACACACACATACTAACGGTTCCACAACAGCGGGATCCTCGGCAAACCCACCCTCAGCATATACATACCTCCGTCTAAGCAGGCCGCACTCACCAGGAGCGACGGTAGGTAGACACACATACTAACTGTTCCACAACAGCGGGATCCTCGGCAAACCCACCCTCAGCATATACATACCTCCGTCTAAGCAGGCCGCACTCACCAGGAGCGACGGTAGGTAGACACACACATACTAACGGTTCCACAACAGCGGGATCCTCGGCAAACCCACCCTCAGCATATACATACCTCCGTCTAAGCAGGCCGCACTCACCAGGAGCGACGGTAGGTAGACACACACATACTAACTGTTCCACAACAGCGGGATCCTCGGCAAACCCACCCTCAGCATATACATACCTCCGTCTAAGCAGGCCGCACTCACCAGGAGCGACGGTAGGTAGACACACACATACTAACTGTTCCACAACAGCGGGATCCTCGGCAAACCCACCCTCAGCATATACATACCTCCGTCTAAGCAGGCCGCACTCACCAGGAGCGACGGTAGGTAGACACACACATACTAACGGTTCCACAACAGCGGGATCCTCGGCAAACCCACCCTCAGCATATACATACCTCCGTCTAAGCAGGCCGCACTCACCAGGAGCGACGGTAGGTAGACACACACATACTAACTGTTCCACAACAGCGGGATCCTCGGCAAACCCACCCTCAGCATATACATACCTCCGTCTAAGCAGGCCGCACTCACCAGGAGCGACGGTAGGTAGACACACACATACTAACGGTTCCACAACAGCGGGATCCTCGGCAAACCCACCCTCAGCATATACATACCTCCGTCTAAGCAGGCCGCACTCACCAGGAGCGACGGTAGGTAGACACACACATACTAACTGTTCCACAACAGCGGGATCCTCGGCAAACCCACCCTCAGCATATACATACCTCCGTCTAAGCAGGCCGCACTCACCAGGAGCGACGGTAGGTAGACACACACATACTAACGGTTCCACAACAGCGGGATCCTCGGCAAACCCACCCTCAGCATATACATACCTCCGTCTAAGCAGGCCGCACTCACCAGGAGCGACGGTAGGTAGACACACACATACTAACTGTTCCACAACAGCGGGATCCTCGGCAAACCCACCCTCAGCATATACATACCTCCGTCTAAGCAGGCCGCACTCACCAGGAGCGACGGTAGGTAGACACACACATACTAACGGTTCCACAACAGCGGGATCCTCGGCAAACCCACCCTCAGCATATACATACCTCCGTCTAAGCAGGCCGCACTCACCAGGAGCGACGGTAGGTAGACACACACATACTAACTGTTCCACAACAGCGGGATCCTCGGCAAACCCACCCTCAGCATATACATACCTCCGTCTAAGCAGGCCGCACTCACCAGGAGCGACGGTAGGTAGACACACACATACTAACGGTTCCACAACAGCGGGATCCTCGGCAAACCCACCCTCAGCATATACATACCTCCGTCTAAGCAGGCCGCACTCACCAGGAGCGACGGTAGGTAGACACACACATACTAACTGTTCCACAACAGCGGGATCCTCGGCAAACCCACCCTCAGCATATACATACCTCCGTCTAAGCAGGCCGCACTCACCAGGAGCGACGGTAGGTAGACACCACACATACTAACTGTTCCACAACAGCGGGATCCTCGGCAAACCCACCCTCAGCATATACATACCTCCGTCTAAGCAGGCCGCACTCACCAGGAGCGACGGTAGGTAGACACACACATACTAACGGTTCCACAACAGCGGGATCCTCGGCAAACCCACCCTCAGCATATACATACCTCCGTCTAAGCAGGCCGCACTCACCAGGAGCGACGGTAGGTAGACACACACATACTAACGGTTCCACAACAGCGGGATCCTCGGCAAACCCACCCTCAGCATATACATACCTCCGTCTAAGCAGGCCGCACTCACCAGGAGCGACGGTAGGTAGACACACACATACTAACTGTTCCACAACAGCGGGATCCTCGGCAAACCCACCCTCAGCATATACATACCTCCGTCTAAGCAGGCCGCACTCACCAGGAGCGACGGTAGGTAGACACACACATTCTAACTGTTCCACAACAGCGGGATCCTCGGCAAACCCACCCTCAGCATATACATACCTCCGTCTAAGCAGGCCGCACTCACCAGGAGCGACGGTAGGTAGACACACACATACTAACGGTTCCACAACAGCGGGATCCTCGGCAAACCCACCCTCAGCATATACATACCTCCGTCTAAGCAGGCCGCACTCACCAGGAGCGACGGTAGGTAGACACACACATTCTAACTGTTCCACAACAGCGGGGTCCTCGGCAAACCCACCCTCAGCATATACATACCTCCGTCTAAGCAGGCCGCACTCACCAGGAGCGACGGTAGGTAGACACACACATACTAACGGTTCCACAACAGCGGGATCCTCGGCAAACCCACCCTCAGCATATACATACCTCCGTCTAAGCAGGCCGCACTCACCAGGAGCGACGGTACGTAGACACACACATACTAACTGTTCCACAACAGCGGGATCCTCGGCAAACCCACCCTCAGCATATACATACCTCCGTCTAAGCAGGCCGCACTCACCAGGAGCGACGGTAGGTAGACACACACATACTAACGGTTCCACAACAGCGGGATCCTCGGCAAACCCACCCTCAGCATATACATACCTCCGTCTAAGCAGGCCGCACTCACCAGGAGCGACGGTAGGTAGACACACACATACTAACGGTTCCACAACAGCGGGATCCTCGGCAAACCCACCCTCAGCATATACATACCTCCGTCTAAGCAGGCCGCACTCACCAGGAGCGACGGTAGGTAGACACACACATACTAACGGTTCCACAACAGCGGGATCCTCGGCAAACCCACCCTCAGCATATACATACCTCCGTCTAAGCAGGCCGCACTCACCAGGAGCGACGGTAGGTAGACACACACATACTAACGGTTCCACAACAGCGGGATCCTCGGCAAACCCACCCTCAGCATATACATACCTCCGTCTAAGTAGGCCGCACTCACCAGGAGCGACGGTAGGTAGACACACACATACTAACGGTTCCACAACAGCGGGATCCTCGGCAAACCCACCCTCAGCATATACATACCTCCGTCTAAGCAGGCCGCACTCACCAGGAGCGACGGTAGGTAGACACACACATACTAACGGTTCCACAACAGCGGGATCCTCGGCAAACCCACCCTCAGCATATACATACCTCCGTCTAAGCAGGCCGCACTCACCAGGAGCGACGGTACGTAGACACACACATACTAACTGTTCCACAACAGCGGGATCCTCGGCAAACCCACCCTCAGCATATACATACCTCCGTCTAAGCAGGCCGCACTCACCAGGAGCGACGGTAGGTAGACACACACATACTAACTGTTCCACAACAGCGGGATCCTCGGCAAACCCACCCTCAGCATATACATACCTCCGTCTAAGCAGGCCGCACTCACCAGGAGCGACGGTAGGTAGACACACACATTCTAACTGTTCCACAACAGCGGGGTCCTCGGCAAACCCACCCTCAGCATATACATACCTCCGTCTAAGCAGGCCGCACTCACCAGGAGCGACGGTAGGTAGACACACACATTCTAACTGTTCCACAACAGCGGGTCCTCGGCAAACCCACCCTCAGCATATACATACCTCCGTCTAAGCAGGCCGCACTCACCAGGAGCGACGGTAGGTAGACACACACATTCTAACTGTTCCACAACAGCGGGATCCTCGGCAAACCCACCCTCAGCATATACATACCTCCGTCTAAGCAGGCCGCACTCACCAGGAGCGACGGTAGGTAGACACACACATTCTAACTGTTCCACAACAGCGGGATCCTCGGCAAACCCACCCTCAGCATATACATACCTCCGTCTAAGCAGGCCGCACTCACCAGGAGCGACGGTAGGTAGACACACACATACTAACTGTTCCACAACAGCGGGATCCTCGGCAAACCCACCCTCAGCATATACATACCTCCGTCTAAGCAGGCCGCACTCACCAGGAGCGACGGTAGGTAGACACACACATACTAACGGTTCCACAACAGCGGGATCCTCGGCAAACCCACCCTCAGCATATACATACCTCCGTCTAAGCAGGCCGCACTCACCAGGAGCGACGGTAGGTAGACACACACATACTAACGGTTCCACAACAGCGGGATCCTCGGCAAACCCACCCTCAGCATATACATACCTCCGTCTAAGCAGGCCGCACTCACCAGGAGCGACGGTACGTAGACACACACATACTAACTGTTCCACAACAGCGGGTCCTCGGCAAACCCACCCTCAGCATATACATACCTCCGTCTAAGCAGGCCGCACTCACCAGGAGCGACGGTAGGTAGACACACACATACTAACTGTTCCACAACAGCGGGGTCCTCGGCAAACCCACCCTCAGCATATACATACCTCCGTCTAAGCAGGCCGCACTTACCAGGAGCGACGGTAGGTAGACACACACATACTAACGGTTCCACAACAGCGGGATCCTCGGCAAACCCACCCTCAGCATATACATACCTCCGTCTAAGCAGGCCGCACTCACCAGGAGCGACGGTAGGTAGACACACATACTAACTGTTCCACAACAGCGGGATCCTCGGCAAACCCACCCTCAGCATATACATACCTCCGTCTAAGCAGGCCGCACTCACCAGGAGCGACGGTAGGTAGACACACACATACTAACGGTTCCACAACAGCGGGATCCTCGGCAAACCCACCCTCAGCATATACATACCTCCGTCTAAGCAGGCCGCACTCACCAGGAGCGACGGTACGTAGACACACACATACTAACTGTTCCACAACAGCGGGATCCTCGGCAAACCCACCCTCAGCATATACATACCTCCGTCTAAGCAGGCCGCACTCACCAGGAGCGACGGTAGGTAGACACACATACTAACTGTTCCACAACAGCGGGATCCTCGGCAAACCCACCCTCAGCATATACATACCTCCGTCTAAGCAGGCCGCACTCACCAGGAGCGACGGTAGGTAGACACACACATACTAACGGTTCCACAACAGCGGGATCCTCGGCAAACCCACCCTCAGCATATACATACCTCCGTCTAAGCAGGCCGCACTCACCAGGAGCGACGGTAGGTAGACACACACATACTAACTGTTCCACAACAGCGGGATCCTCGGCAAACCCACCCTCAGCATATACATACCTCCGTCTAAGCAGGCCGCACTCACCAGGAGCGACGGTAGGTAGACACACACATACTAACGGTTCCACAACAGCGGGATCCTCGGCAAACCCACCCTCAGCATATACATACCTCCGTCTAAGCAGGCCGCACTCACCAGGAGCGACGGTAGGTAGACACACACATACTAACTGTTCCACAACAGCGGGATCCTCGGCAAACCCACCCTCAGCATATACATACCTCCGTCTAAGCAGGCCGCACTCACCAGGAGCGACGGTAGGTAGACACACACATACTAACGGTTCCACAACAGCGGGATCCTCGGCAAACCCACCCTCAGCATATACATACCTCCGTCTAAGCAGGCCGCACTCACCAGGAGCGACGGTAGGTAGACACACACATACTAACTGTTCCACAACAGCGGGATCCTCGGCAAACCCACCCTCAGCATATACATACCTCCGTCTAAGCAGGCCGCACTCACCAGGAGCGACGGTAGGTAGACACACACATACTAACGGTTCCACAACAGCGGGATCCTCGGCAAACCCACCCTCAGCATATACATACCTCCGTCTAAGCAGGCCGCACTCACCAGGAGCGACGGTAGGTAGACACACACATACTAACTGTTCCACAACAGCGGGATCCTCGGCAAACCCACCCTCAGCATATACATACCTCCGTCTAAGCAGGCCGCACTCACCAGGAGCGACGGTAGGTAGACACACACATACTAACGGTTCCACAACAGCGGGATCCTCGGCAAACCCACCCTCAGCATATACATACCTCCGTCTAAGCAGGCCGCACTCACCAGGAGCGACGGTACGTAGACACACACATACTAACTGTTCCACAACAGCGGGATCCTCGGCAAACCCACCCTCAGCATATACATACCTCCGTCTAAGCAGGCCGCACTCGCCAGGAGCGACGGTAGGTAGACACACACATACTAACGGTTCCACAACAGCGGGATCCTCGGCAAACCCACCCTCAGCATATACATACCTCCGTCTAAGCAGGCCGCACTCACCAGGAGCGACGGTAGGTAGACACACACATACTAACTGTTCCACAACAGCGGGATCCTCGGCAAACCCACCCTCAGCATATACATACCTCCGTCTAAGCAGGCCGCACTCACCAGGAGCGACGGTAGGTAGACACACACATACTAACGGTTCCACAACAGCGGGATCCTCGGCAAACCCACCCTCAGCATATACATACCTCCGTCTAAGCAGACCGCACTCACCAGGAGCGACGGTACGTAGACACACACATACTAACTGTTCCACAACAGCGGGATCCTCGGCAAACCCACCCTCAGCATATACATACCTCCGTCTAAGCAGGCCGCACTCACCAGGAGCGACGGTAGGTAGACACACACATACTAACGGTTCCACAACAGCGGGATCCTCGGCAAACCCACCCTCAGCATATACATACCTCCGTCTAAGCAGGCCGCACTCACCAGGAGCGACGGTAGGTAGACACACACATACTAACGGTTCCACAACAGCGGGATCCTCGGCAAACCCACCCTCAGCATATACATACCTCCGTCTAAGCAGGCCGCACTCACCAGGAGCGACGGTAGGTAGACACACACATACTAACTGTTCCACAACAGCGGGATCCTCGGCAAACCCACCCTCAGCATATACATACCTCCGTCTAAGCAGGCCGCACTCACCAGGAGCGACGGTAGGTAGACACACACATTCTAACTGTTCCACAACAGCGGGATCCTCGGCAAACACACCCTCAGCATATACATACCTCCGTCTAAGTAGGCCGCACTCACCAGGAGCGACGGTAGGTAGACACACACATACTAACGGTTCCACAACAGCGGGATCCTCGGCAAACCCACCCTCAGCATATACATACCTCCGTCTAAGCAGGCCGCACTCACCAGGAGCGACGGTAGGTAGACACACACATTCTAACTGTTCCACAACAGCGGGGTCCTCGGCAAACCCACCCTCAGCATATACATACCTCCGTCTAAGCAGGCCGCACTCACCAGGAGCGACGGTAGGTAGACACACACATACTAACGGTTCCACAACAGCGGGATCCTCGGCAAACCCACCCTCAGCATATACATACCTCCGTCTAAGCAGGCCGCACTCACCAGGAGCGACGGTACGTAGACACACACATACTAACTGTTCCACAACAGCGGGATCCTCGGCAAACCCACCCTCAGCATATACATACCTCCGTCTAAGCAGGCCGCACTCACCAGGAGCGACGGTAGGTAGACACACACATACTAACGGTTCCACAACAGCGGGATCCTCGGCAAACCCACCCTCAGCATATACATACCTGCGTCTAAGCAGGCCGCACTCACCAGGAGCGACGGTAGGTAGACACACACATACTAACGGTTCCACAACAGCGGGATCCTCGGCAAACCCACCCTCAGCATATACATACCTCCGTCTAAGCAGGCCGCACTCACCAGGAGCGACGGTACGTAGACACACACATACTAACTGTTCCACAACAGCGGGATCCTCGGCAAACCCACCCTCAGCATATACATACCTCCGTCTAAGCAGGCCGCACTCACCAGGAGCGACGGTAGGTAGACACACACATACTAACGGTTCCACAACAGCGGGATCCTCGGCAAACCCACCCTCAGCATATACATACCTCCGTCTAAGCAGGCCGCACTCACCAGGAGCGACGGTAGGTAGACACACACATACTAACTGTTCCACAACAGCGGGATCCTCGGCAAACCCACCCTCAGCATATACATACCTCCGTCTAAGCAGGCCGCACTCACCAGGAGCGACGGTAGGTAGACACACACATACTAACGGTTCCACAACAGCGGGATCCTCGGCAAACCCACCCTCAGCATATACATACCTCCGTCTAAGCAGGCCGCACTCACCAGGAGCGACGGTAGGTAGACACACACATACTAACGGTTCCACAACAGCGGGATCCTCGGCAAACCCACCCTCAGCATATACATACCTCCGTCTAAGCAGGCCGCACTCACCAGGAGCGACGGTAGGTAGACACACACATACTAACTGTTCCACAACAGCGGGATCCTCGGCAAACCCACCCTCAGCATATACATACCTCCGTCTAAGCAGGCCGCACTCACCAGGAGCGACGGTAGGTAGACACACACATTCTAACTGTTCCACAACAGCGGGGTCCTCGGCAAACCCACCCTCAGCATATACATACCTCCGTCTAAGCAGGCCGCACTCACCAGGAGCGACGGTAGGTAGACACACACATTCTAACTGTTCCACAACAGCGGGATCCTCGGCAAACCCACCCTCAGCATATACATACCTCCGTCTAAGCAGGCCGCACTCACCAGGAGCGACGGTAGGTAGACACACACATACTAACTGTTCCACAACAGCGGGATCCTCGGCAAACCCACCCTCAGCATATACATACCTCCGTCTAAGCAGGCCGCACTCACCAGGAGCGACGGTACGTAGACACACACATACTAACTGTTCCACAACAGCGGGATCCTCGGCAAACCCACCCTCAGCATATACATACCTCCGTCTAAGCAGGCCGCACTCACCAGGAGCGACGGTAGGTAGACACACACATACTAACGGTTCCACAACAGCGGGATCCTCGGCAAACCCACCCTCAGCATATACATACCTCCGTCTAAGCAGGCCGCACTCACCAGGAGCGACGGTAGGTAGACACACACATACTAACTGTTCCACAACAGCGGGATCCTCGGCAAACCCACCCTCAGCATATACATACCTCCGTCTAAGCAGGCCGCACTCACCAGGAGCGACGGTAGGTAGACACACACATACTAACGGTTCCACAACAGCGGGATCCTCGGCAAACCCACCCTCAGCATATACATACCTCCGTCTAAGCAGGCCGCACTCACCAGGAGCGACGGTAGGTAGACACACACATACTAACGGTTCCACAACAGCGGGATCCTCGGCAAACCCACCCTCAGCATATACATACCTCCGTCTAAGCAGGCCGCACTCACCAGGAGCGACGGTAGGTAGACACACACATACTAACTGTTCCACAACAGCGGGATCCTCGGCAAACCCACCCTCAGCATATACATACCTCCGTCTAAGCAGGCCGCACTCACCAGGAGCGACGGTAGGTAGACACACACATTCTAACTGTTCCACAACAGCGGGGTCCTCGGCAAACCCACCCTCAGCATATACATACCTCCGTCTAAGCAGGCCGCACTCACCAGGAGCGACGGTAGGTAGACACACACATTCTAACTGTTCCACAACAGCGGGATCCTCGGCAAACCCACCCTCAGCATATACATACCTCCGTCTAAGCAGGCCGCACTCACCAGGAGCGACGGTAGGTAGACACACACATACTAACTGTTCCACAACAGCGGGATCCTCGGCAAACCCACCCTCAGCATATACATACCTCCGTCTAAGCAGGCCGCACTCACCAGGAGCGACGGTAGGTAGACACACACATACTAACTGTTTCTGAACGAAAAGGGTTGAGTCACATAATCAGGGCCGTCTTTTGACTATTTGTGGCCCTGGGCACAGTAGGATAATGGGGCCCCTATGATCTTGACAGACCACTATTTACCCGATTGCGTCAGCAATGGTAATGTTTTACACGTATCTATCTATGTATGTATGTTTCATTGTTCCCCTCTACAGTCCAGTACAGACTGGCTAGATTTCGATGAATGTTTTCTCATATGAAGTGAATAAAAAGTGTATTTGGGCTGTTGGGAGCCAAATATTTTTATTTATTTAATGACTTTCAGTAGAGCGAGAGCTGGTAGGCCTAGGGAAGAAGTTTGAGGCAATCTGAAAGTTTGACAGATTGCTCTCCCTGAATAAGCACATGAAACCCCACAGCACGCAATCCTTATGGCTTGCTTCTGTAAACACAGTGGGTTGCTAGCCCGCTGTCCTCAAACCCCGATCATGGAGGTCGGTTGTCCTGCGCGTAGATGAGTCTGTGGCACACTCGTCGCAGACTTCGGAACTCATCGGGGAAGGTACGCTCCTTACCCTTCTCGACCGCCTCCTTCCGCCACGTTCGACTTGCTCCCGCTGGAGGCCATGAATCATATCATGGTCTCCAGTGAGAGGTATCCACGCCCAGATCCACGACGAGGCCCCGACACTCACTAGACCACGCTGTGCACCAACCACCAACACCACTAACGTCGGAGTTGGGACCGCTGAACCTCGATTCCTCGAGACGCAGGCCCGTGGTCCTGCTCCAGTGCCTCCTTGTGCCATTGAAACAATGACGCAATGGCTCTCGCTTCCAGGTCTCATTGAGAGGTCCCGGCTAAGAGACATGCAGCCTCTAGGTTTAGGTCTAGGTCTTGTAAGGTCTGTTGAAAACCCACTCCTGTGGAGATCATAGCTGTGGTAAGCCATGGCCCTCTCTGATAAATAAGCCCCTACAGTACAACGAAGTTAGAGAAGCACCCCGTCTGTCAAGAGACACCGCCGCCACCACCACCTCGTCATGGTTCTACCGCGAGGTTCCTCACGTGCATAATAGCATTCAAGGCGGAGGGTCCCCGACGGTAACCGTACCTACTGGTTGTTCGCCAGGTTTGGCCCCACGTTCGTGAGATGCTCGACGAGGCGCAATTATCCGCTCAAAGAGCTCACAAACCTCGTCGAGCAACTCGATCGGCCTGTGACCAGACGGTCCACCGGCCGCTACGTTTTCCGGATCAAGACAGGACTAGCTTGCCCACCCTCCACATCTAGGGAAACATGTTTCGACCGAGAGAAGAGTAGCTTCACGCATGTAAAAACCAATTGGTATTGGAGTAAGGTTTCCCTTTATAAACATCGGTTGGCATTTGGTGACCTCGCAGGAAGTAGGGGGCCCCTATCGGTCGCGGGGCCCTGGACACGCGCCCATAGTGCTCAATGGGAAAGAGGGGCCTGCACATAATAAGAACGTAGACTCACAATAGGCGACTTAATGATTTATATGGTGGCAGCAGCTAGTCATAGCAAGACTACCGAAACACTTCTTGGAACTACAACATAATAGACACATATCCACACAAACACACGTACATTACACACTCTCGCCAAGAAACACACACACACACACACACATTTATAGCCTATACTAATTTGATTAAGTAAAATTTGTAAGTAGACAACAATAAAAAAAATGTGAATATAAAAGAAAAACAAATGCAATGTAAGGAGCCTCCTAACACAAGCATATTTTGCTTAAAAGGAGCTTCTAGAATCAAAAATTGTAAATTTTATTCACACAATAAATTTATTCTTATTCTTATTCTTACCGTGTCGATGCGCAAACACATTCCTCCACTCTCGCTTAGCGTTCTTTTTATGTGAATAGTACTGTACCTATCTATAAAATTGGAGCATCTCAACATGGCCAAAAAGGTTAGTTAGAAATGAACTCAGTAACATAATTATATGGTACTTACAGAAATGCAACAGTTTTATACAAGTCATCGGATCTTTATATCAATCAAAAAAAAAAATTTCTTTGATTAAAAGTTTTTTTTTAAGCTCATGGCTGATAAAATTTTGTGATCAGGCAACGGCAACAATCTCGCAGACGAACTGTGAGTGTATAATAAAGCTTCTACCTACCCCTTTCATCGTTGAAATAAATTTGGAAGTGCTTTGTCCAGAGGCCAAGTCTTCCTCAGCTGCACACACTGCACCGCTGTGCACCTGCTAACAAATGGACGAGGCTCTGCCAAATATACTCAGCCCGCCGGGATGCCCTTTCCGGGATATAAACGTGGTTCATACTTCCCCAGAATCCCCGGGCTGGGTGACCGCGGCGTCGGCGCACTACGTGGACGAGGAGGCCACGGACTGGGCGCTCCCCGAGGAGGCCTTCCCGCTGCGCCCCGCGCCGCCCCCCGCCGCGCCCGCGACTCCCCGCCTGCCGCACCTCCCCTCCCTCCCACTACATCTGCACCACACGATACATGATGACAACCACAACAGCGGTGAGTGCTCTTACTTTTATTTGTATTCGGTTATTTTCACTGAAGTACTGTGATAATTAAAACTGTATGTTAGGTATTCGGTACCTAACTCATCCATCTATATATTTAATACGGCAATTTGTCTGTCTGTCTGTCTGTCTGTCCGTCGCGTTTTTCTATTTACATACATTTGTATGAAATATTAAAATATTCTTTTTTTTTTATTATTTCAGACGATACAAAGTTCGTCGGGATAACTAGTATTATTTAAATCGATAAAATAGGTATGATAATTTTTCTGTGTTTTATTCTTAATAGCTAACATAATTTACTATTAGCCTCGGTTATAAAATCAATAAAAAGTAATAATTGATGCACAATAAAGTGTACTAGTTATCCCGGCGAACGTTGTATCGCCTCAAATATAAAAAGAAAAGAATATTTTAATATTTCATGCAAATGTGTGTATTATTAAATATAATTGAAAAACGCGACGGACGGACAGACAGATAAATTGTCGTATTAAATATATAGATAGATTAATGTCATATATCCCCTCAGCTCCACCCCCCCGCGGCGTGGTGACGTCCCCGGGCGGGGGCGGGGGCGGCTCGTCCCCCGGCTCCACGTCCGCCTCCACCTCCGGCTCCAGCTCCTCGGCGCCGCACCTGCACACTCACGTGAGTCTCTCTATTATGTCCCCTCAGCGCCACGCACCTTGGCCCGACACTTTTATGCCAAATAAAAGCGTCCTTGAACTCACGTCCAATTACACAAATTAGTTCCTGCGCAAAAGACCCATCCCCACTTACTTGGACATTTCCTTGTAGAGGATCCCCTGAGAAGGAAAATGTGTGCTCGCACATCTTTTTCTTGCCCTCAACAAAACTCAAAATTATTTTTGTAAACTTGTTTACGCACGCTTACCTTGGGGAGTAAGCTCGTGAATGCATGACGATACCGTTACGAAAATTGTGGTCAGGCAAGGCGAACGGAGGTTTATAAGCTATATAAGAGAGAGTTAAGTTTCGTATATTATGGCAAACGAGAGAGGTGTGAACTCATTTTCTTTCTCTTTTTCTCACAAGTAGTTTTATTTCAGTCGTATTGTCGACAGCACACTCCTTTTTTTTATTTACCAAGTTTTGTGTTTCCGATATGTTTGATATAATGTTCTCTACCCTCCGACAGGGCGAGACGGGTGCGGCCGGGACAGGTAGCCTGTCAGTCCGGGGAGGCACCCTGGGCGCAGTGTCCCTGGACGTGTCCCCACTGATCGCGGCAGCTTTGCGACAGCACGCGGAGCTGGGAGACGTGCAGACAGCTGCGGCCGTGATGCTGGTGCTGCAGGACCATCGGTATGTGCTGCACGCGGGCGAGACTCCTTCATACATCAGTGCATATCCTTGGCCTCTACTGAGGCATTCGACGACGTCGCTCTGATTTTTTGATACTGTCGTCACGTCTATTGTGTGAGCTTTCTTCAGCTCATCACAGTAGACTATTACACTTCCTGACATTAACCGACCCAGCTTGTTGCTCCTAATGTTTGCCTGACTCTTGTTCGTTAACCGACATGTGCTCAAACCATCTAGTCATTATTGAGAGTACTTTTATTAATGAGATTGTGATTTTATATAAAGTGAGTCATGTATGCAGGAGTGACCTGTACCCGTACATCGAGGAGAGCCTGCAGGAGCACTGGCTCCTGGGCTACATCGAGCTGCTCCACAGGCACAAGCTGTACAACGTCGCTACCGAGGTCAGTCTACATTACCATTATAATATTTATATTATATATATATATATATATATATAGCGGACGCTCGTGACCAATTATATAAGTGTACTAAGACCTGCCGTGCTCGTTAACCGCTCTACTATGCATTAGTGAATATAGCATGAAAATCGGTGCAGTAGCAAATAGACAGACAGACAGACGCTGCGGAGGACTTCGAGTTATAACATATTATGTATTGATAGTACTCTACTGTCGCTTACCACAAGTACAACATTTTAAGTACATTAAATACAAAAAAAATCCAGGTAAATAATAATAATATGAATCCGTTTAGTACATATGTACGCTTAATATATTTTTTATTTATTTTTACTCGTAAATGTTCCCTTCCGTAAATCACCTTTCAGAGTTTAAAAAAGTACGTTCTATATTCAAATACATTCGCTTAAGATCGGGTATAGACACCAAGTTTTTTTTTTTAAAGCCGGGCGTCTCTGTTTCACACGCAAAAGGTATTTCCAGTGGCGCCCGGCGGACTTTGACCACCTGTGTAGTCACTGCGGGGTTTGGTCGGGATGAGAATCCCACGTCGTTAAAGTAGGGTGTTATCCCGCGTCAGTGAGTGAATCTGGTTGTCCTTCTAGCCTGCTTCTGTAAGGACGGCGGGTGGCGATCCCGCCGTCCTCAGGCCCCGATCATGGAGGCCGATGGTCTTGGGCGTAGATAAGTCTGCCGTGCTCTCGCCGCTGACTACGGAACTCGGCGGGGAGGGTGCGCTCCCTCTCCCTCTCGGCCGCCTCTTTCGCGAGCATGACTTGCTCGCAGAAGGACACGGCCGATAGACACCAAGTAAAGTAGAGCCACCGAAACAAGAAAAAAACGCTACAGGGGTTTAAAACATTTTAATTTGTTTAATTCCCTGTTCTAATCGCTGTCGTCTGTATTGGACACGGATGATTTGTTGGACTAGTCCAAATCAGACGTATTTATGACAGAACTGTATATTCTAAAAAGTTGACAACTACGGTACTAAATGTTTTTACCTGTACTAATGCAATCGCAATGTAACTCGGTAAAAGTCTGTTTGTTGACAAAAATCTCGCTTCTTTGGCCTTACTTTACATACAATAATGGTATCTGCACAGGTGATCCAGTGTTCGTGGCTGAGCTCAGTTTGGGTGATGTCGCAGCAGTCCACGGTGGTGGCGGTGTGCTGCGGCCGCTGCGGGCGCCGCACGCGGCCGCACGTGCCCTGCGACACATGCCGCCCCGTGCCGCGCCATGCCGCGGACATCTGCGCCGTGTGCCATCAGGTACGGTTGAAGCAAACACAAAGCTTATGAATGACGTATGACAATGGCGCCACTTATATCTAAAGAGATCCCTTCCAGTGGGCCTAAGAGTTGAATGATATTTCTCAGAAAATGTCATAAATAAATTTAATCACGTGACCCAAAATTTCTGCAATACCATTGGTTGAAGGTTGAATGTATCGGTCTACGAAATAGTTTGATAGCAGTTTACGTCATAAATAACAGTTTTTTTACTTACATTTGACCCCAGGACCCCAGCGCCTCTAGCGGAAACGGAATTTTTTTTTTGTTTTTGGCAAATCGTCAACGTCCAAAGTATTGGAAAACCAGAGAACGGAATAAACATAGAAGCGTACCTTAAAACAAAATCTCTTGAGTAAACGCATAGCAACGATCGCATAATTAGTGTCCCTTCGTCCAGCATACTCACCATGGAATCCTGATATTTCATGAATGCCAAAAAATTGTACTGAAATAGTGCTAATTAGTGCCCAAAGAAAAAAAATAGTGCTCTTATACTTAAGAAATTACAGCCATAGTTCGATGAAGGTTTCGCCCAGCATACTCACCTCCGTTTGTGGAATCTGAAAATCAACCATAATTCATACTTAAAAAAATTGTGCCCAAATAGTGCCAAAAAGAAAAAAAAGTGTGTGTGTCAGCTCCGACGCACGACTGGAGTTTACTCCTTAAGTACGAGTATCTAACCATAACAAATTAGAAAGTTGCGCACTAGAGGTGCGCACCAAAAACGTGACATGATTTTCGTTACTTGTTAGTAGGTTTTACCCCTCGGATTTTTCTCATACCGGGCGCCTTTATATATGAAAATCGATTCTCAAGGAGTAAACTCCAAAAACGGTGTTCTAATAACTCCGGAGTTATAGGCTTCGTTCAGTATGCTGGGCGTAGGTTTTACGCCCAGCATACTCACTTCACTACACGAAAACTGAACGATCTATAGGTACAATTTACGGCTTAAAAAATTGTGCTTGAAATAGTGCCCAATATCAGTCCAATTTTCGCTTGACTTGTGACCTAGAACACCATTAAATTTAAATGTAAACTTTTACATAACATTAGATTTAGTACAGTCGAGTTCAAAACTTTCTAATAACTTGCATTTTGTACAACAATTTTTTAACCCCCGACGCAAAAACGACGGAAATTTGACGTGTCTGTGTTTATGTGTGTGTCTGTGGCATCGTATTTTTTTTTGTAAGATGATTAGTCGGGAGTGTTCTTAGCTATGTGTGATGAAAATCGGTTCAGTCGTTTAAAAGATACGGGGAGATAAGATGGAAATAAAACAAGAATTTGCCGATAAATGCATGAAATGCACAAAGCGTTATTTTGTTCTAGGGCGGCATGCAGCAATTTGTATTTTATTGAGCGGAGCGAAGCGGAGCTCAATCTTAGGCGACAAGTGTAAATCGTTTGTGCGTCTACTCCTCCGAAACGGCTCGACCGATTTTGACCAAATTTGGCATGCTGGTTGACATCATACCCGGGAGTGCATATATCTGAAATCATGAAAATAGAGCTGACCACGGAGGAATAATCACCGAAAATGTCCTGGACATCGACGATTTAACATTTAGCTAGAAATTCCAAAATTGGCACGCGCGGTGCAAGACATGCAGCTGGTGGGTTCGGAAAAACGATTTTCGAAATCGGATGCACCATCGAGGAATAATCACCGAAAAACCAGATTATTAAATGGTTGCCATGGAAACACGTGCGTCAACAATGAAAATAGATTTTTTTTCTATCGATTAATTAATTGAAGTGTTTTTTTAATTGAAGTGTTTTTTCTGATTCTGATATGTAATAAAAACATTTGCTCCGCTCTACATTTGCAATTATCAGCATGCATTGCATACCTAGTATTATCTCCGAAACCAACATGACCAATTATTGTTATACTGTAAAGGCCAATTTAATAGTATTTCTGTGATATACTTGTGATCATAAAATAACTTATTCTGATAAGCATTAATATGTTGTTATTTAAATAACTATTCAAAAATGAACATGCTGAAAAATACTTTATTAAAACGTAAAAGCATATATATCTACTAAAATATAAAAGAAAGAGATATGGTACTTATAGCCGCCTTTTTTGTAGAATTAGTTAAGTTAAATAAAATTTCCAAACATTGTTTTCCATTATAATCGTCTGTTTAGACGAAAATGCAAAAAACACTATTTTAAGAGATGTTTTTGACACGCTAAACATATACCTATCGTGGTATCTCGGCACATTTAAACATGATATCAATATAATTTATAGTCTATAGCACTCAGAGTAATTCTGAAAGAATTTTTAAAATCGGTTCAGGAGATTACCCATGTACTCGTAACACATTTTATTTTGCATTTGATTACATACACATTATTACGATACTAGTTAATATAGATTAAGATATTAAATGAAGTGAAGTTAGCTTGAAAAATAATGTCGCTGTTATTACACTAAACCACGGAGTATGTATTAAGTTTACGGAATTGACACTAAAAAAATATTTATACATGGGGCTCACTAGAAGTTTTGCACTTCTAGCTAATTGGAACTATTTGAATTTCGAATGTTATAATTTTTTAAACGTTGCAACCTTTTTAGTAATAAAAAAAACAATTGGCATGAAATCATTTGTCAATTATTTTTTATCACACATCAAAGTTCTACGCGTGATGGACCCTTGACACCACCGTCTTGCACCACCGGTGGTGTCAAGGGTATTTTTTAATACCCATTACACTACCAAAGAGATGTACCGAGCCTGTGATGTTACGAGTATATATCTGTAATATTTATGAGTTATATTCTAGGAATAGTATGAATGTCTGGGTTATCAATTATGATAGCTTTCTTTCTTCTTTCCCATAGTACTCTACGGGAAGAAAAAAATTCCCGTGGTACTACTTCAATGTTTTGGTTTTATAACCCTTTAAAATATTATTATTTTATGACTTTATATTATGGTCAGTCTCTCTAATCTTGAATTCTCTTATGTTGATATGTATTCCTGGTACATTTGAGGTTTGTGTCTTTTATAATGGGCAGTCATTTTCATCTGTACTCGGTGCACCTGTTGACACATTTCTTTATTTTTCATCGGGACAAAAAAAAATGTATCATACGCTTAGTAGGGCAGTATGGATATATCTTACCAGAGCCGCTTGGGTCCCTCTCCCTTAACTCTCTATTATAAGATACACAAACAACAAAAGTACTAGGAGTACAGAACTACAAAAGAGCACTCGCCAACTGTTATCTCGCTCAGTTTGGTTTATTCAAAATGTGTTCGAAGAAGTTTTGTTCAGAAACCGTTCACCTTTGATCGTGCTTAAAAAATGTCATATAGATTCTTCTGTTTTATGCTTTGATGAGGTAGACAGAGCTGTTTATTGTACCCATATTTGATCATATTTCGTTAGTCACATTGATGGTGAGGCATCTTTTATTATAAATGACACGAACCTCGAATAAAATACTAGGAATACAGAACTACATAAGCACTCTCGAAATCTCATTCGAATCTCGATCCGTTTAGTTTATTTAAATGTGTCAACAGGTGCACCGAGTACAGATGAAAATGACTGCCCGTTATAAAAGATTTCATTTCATTTGGAACTGTCAAAAAGAAAATAAACGAATGGACAGAAGTATAAGAAAATAAAAAAGTATTTTTCACAACGCTATTATTTGGTAGTGTGGCGGGTATAAAAAAATACCCGTTACACTACTGGTGCTGCAAGTTGGTAGTGTAACGGGTACTTCACGGTTCTACGTATGCAACGAAAATGGAATGAAGTCGAAAAGATTTTAGAGCGATGATTTTTTTATGATTTTAAAAGTTCTCTCTCTCCGCAAGACTGTGCCGCTTGTCTTCAAAATGCTTTTGGGAGAGAAGCACCTTGTTTGAGCACCGTGAGGCGATGGTTTGCTGAATTTGAGAGAGGTTGAGTTTCTTTACATGATGAATTTCGAGAAGGGCGGCACTCAACTGCCGTCAACGAAAATAATGTGGCTACTGTTAAGTGGTTAATTGAAGAAAACCCGCGGATTACCTATGAGACAATTCGAAGACTATTTTTTTTCTCAGCTACGGGTCCCATCTGTACAATTCCACTTGAAGATCAAAAGAGTGTTCATGCCGAATGGTATTCTACCATTTGTTTACCCAGGGTGTTAGAAAAAGTTCGCGAAAGACGACCCAAAAGCCGCGTTCTCCTACATCATGACAACGCTTCTTCACACACGGCCAACAAAACAAAGTCATTTTTAGCTTCCGAAAAAGTACAACTCGTCCACCCATCCTGCGCATAGCCCCGACCTAGCACCCTGTAATTTCTGTATTTTCCCCAAAATCAAAGATTTGATGAGAGGTTTCACTTTTACCAACTCCGAAGAGGCAGTGATAGCGTTCAATCAGCACGTAGAAAACATGCTTTCAGATCTGTGGTCCTCCTGTTTAAAAAAATGGTTCGATCGTATGAAAAACTGTTTAAAATGTAAAGGAAAGTATTTTGAAAAGCAATAAACATAATATTTTGGTTTTAACATTATAAGTTATAGTAATAAGTTACGCAAAACTTATAGTGTGACCTACGTATTTCCTTTTTACAAATTTATCTATTTTATTAATTTTATTGGCTGCTATAGACTTTTTTTGGGAAATATTTCACCCTACAAGCAATGAAGTAATACGAGTAGATTTCATTTACTTATTTTTGAGTTTTTAGATTTTATTAACAATTTCATTTATTTATAAAAAAAAACAAAAAAATAATTAATAAAAATTAAAATAAATTAAATTAGCATTTATTGAATATTAATTAAAATATATAAGAATAAATATTATATTTGAATTTTTAATATTTTTATCCAAAAACATGTGTGAACGACTGTACCTCATTTAACGTTAGTATGTAGAAGTTTACAATTAAATTTAATGGTTTTCTAGGTCAAAAGTCAAGCGAAAATTGGACTGATATTGGGCACTATTTCAAGCACAATTTTTTAAGCCGTAAATTGTACCTATAGCTCGTTCGGTATTCGCGTAGTGAAGTGAGAATGCTGGGCGTAGAACCCTCACTGAACGAAGCCTATAACTCCGGAGTTATTAGAGCACCGTTTTTTTCTTTTTGGGCACCATTTGGAACTATTTGGGCCCAATTTTTTGAAGTATGAATTATGGTTGAAGCGTACACAAATTCCACAAACGGAGGTGAGTACTCATCGAACTATGGTTGTAATTTCTTAAGTATAAGAGCACTATTTTTTTCCTTTGGGCACTAATTAACACTATTTCAGCACTATTTTTTGGCATTCATGAAATATCAGGATTCCATGGTGAGTATGGACGAAGGGACACCATAATTACCGCATGTAATGACAGGCTGACTGTAAGGATCGAACATATTTTCGCGGCAAGATTTGCCTAGCGACGCGATGGCAAGATCCACGTTAGGTCATTGTCACAGAAATGCTTCATGTTGTTTTTTCCGATCACTGTCAAAATTAAAACTGTTGGTCCAGTACTATAATTGCGATTTATCAATATGTTAATGGAGCAAGATTAATGTATGTATTCGTACAGATGGTTCGTGGTCTGTACGCGTGGTGCCAGGGCTGCTCGCACGGCGGGCACCTGCAGCACATGAGGAAGTGGATGGAGGAGCATCACCTGTGTCCCGCAGGCTGTGGACACTCCTGCCAGTTCACCTGACCACCACCACCACCACCACCGGCCGAAGACGTACTAAGAGGATAATGGACAATGTGCAACGAACACAGATCAAACAATAATATATTCTGCAACTCTGTTCCTTTAGGTACTTATTCTTCTTCTTTTTTATAAAACGTGGCTGCATCGATGTTCGTCGATGATTTCGCCGATGTCAAGGTAATGCTTGATTTTCCCCGCACATCGCGGTGCGGGACAAGGATACGTTGTTCGATATTGCAATTGAGCGTTTGGGCATGGATTTATGCCCAGCGCCAGAAGTAACCGGCTACCAGCCACGCGCTCCGCAAAAATCTGAGTACCTTTAGGTGCTTAACTAAAGGTAAACAACAAAAATGACAGATGACGTGCTTTTGACACTTTACACCTGATAAAACCTGACTTAAGTGAAATGTCAATCAAAAGTGCCGACGAACTATCGAGCAGTGTTGCATTTAAATTTATAGTATAAACTTCGGTTACTTCACTAGCGACTGCTATTTACGTATAACTCCCAAATAGATTGAAGGTTAACTTAACTATCTTTGAACAGAGCGTCTATGTACATACATGTACTATAGGGTGTAACTATTTGGCAGATAATAATATACTGTTATATTTTTAATGTTATGGTGAAGGTTCGACATTATTTTGGTACCTATCTATTAAAACAAGTGACACTTTTTAAATTAAAATAAGTAATGTGAATTAGAATTTAAGTGAAACTACTCAACGAGACGGGACCCACGAACGGCAAACAGGCCGTGTACTTCCTAGGTTATGTGAGAAAGGGTTCAAGTTAAGTGTTTGGGAAAGGCTAGAAATAGTGAGAAGAGATGCGGACACCTTACTCAACGAACAAATAGATTTTCACACATCTCCCTTACTTAATCTGTTTGCGAACAGACAGACACATTAATTGTTGTTGGTTTGTGTGTGTCATTTGGGTTTTCTACGCAACTTATCAAGAGACAGTAATTAAATCAAACAGATAAGGTCAAGTATTGGTGAATACCTATTTTTGGAGCTTAGTTAGCATGATCTGAGGTTTCTACCCACATTAGTTATTGTAAAGAATCCTACATCGCGATAATGAAATTTGCACGTGTTTACTTATAAGCAAACACGTTCCAACCACGAATTTTGCTGTTCTCTCTGAGACAGTCTTGATAATGCCTCGTTTAGAGGCGAAACAATTGTCGACGTTTTGTTGTCTTTTTGATTCTGCGAAAAATTAATGCTATTATATAATTTAAAAAGTTTTTTCTTAAAACATTTTACTTACCATTGTTTTATTAATATTAGCGTTGAATTAATTATTAACTCATGGCTAACGCTCGCGACTCGGTCCGCGCGTTAACATTTCTCATTGCTACTCCGCTCCTATAGATCGTAGCGTGATGTTATATAGCCTATGTTACTCGCTAACAATTTAGCTTTGTATTGTTACAATAATTGCTCAAATCGGTCCAGTCGTTTCAGAGCTTATTCAATGCAAACAAATAATTAATCAAATATAGTCACGACGCTCCCAAGCAATAACCCGGTAATCGTAAAATCTAAATTTTACAGGAGAGAAGATTTACTTATTTTATGAAATATCTTTTTAACCAGAGGGACTATTGAAGTCAATTATATATCAAATGAAAGCTATTTATTTGTGGATTTAAACTGAGCTGTTAATATGATATTACTTTAATTCAAAATCTTGTAAATAACAAAAATAAATAATACGTAAAATTCTATTCATAAAATATACAGGTGTAAGTACTTACGGAATTATTGCAGTAAATTTATGAAACAAAATATTTCGTAACTTTATATTATGAAGTTTTACAGCGTTATTTTTTATTCTATAGGTGAAAAAAAACGCTTACCAAAAACTTCATAGAAATTATGTACAGCAATAACCCGGTAAACGCAACTTCCCAAAATAAAATAAAATATTGTTTTGTTGTATACATGTATAACAGATTTTTGCCGAAATATTTTTGTTTCTAAATTCCCAACAATAAATGCGTGTATCGTGATATCTCTGTAAATATTATTAGGAAATGTCTGAAAAAAATACTAAGGTATATTCCAGTCCACGGATTCCGAATTTGATATAACAACATAAAGCCCATAATAGCACATTACCGAGTTTTTGGCTGGGGGGGTCGTTATGTTTTTAGATATATATACTTTAATTTTGAGACACAGAACAAGAACAGACTATAGATGTCGTTGTAGTATGTTTCTGTATTGTCCGACTTAAAACTGTGAATTTGGAATCGATAATTGTACTATTTGATTTCATTTGAATACATTAACAAGATATTTCAATAATAGAAATACTAGTCAATGCCTAGTCTCACATATTTCTACGAATATTTAAAGTTCAATTTAAACAAATCGGTCGTTTGTAATGTTTTTAAAGTCAAAAATGTAATTGCAATTATGCAAGTAAAGTGATCCGTTGTGAATTAACTCGTGTACGTTCAGATATTTGTGAGTTCCTATATGCTGTAAATAATCTAATTTTTAAATTAAACTGCTTCGGTGGTGGTCGGTAGTACATCGGCGGAGTCTTGGGTTGGATTCCCGGGTCGAATCAAATATTTGTGTGATTGTTTGTTTCGGAGTTTGCGTATTTTTGTATGTATATGTATTTAGTTTGTGTATAGTAAACTTATAAGTATATTTATCGAAGTATGTTTAGTAAAGGAAAACTCGACACAATACCAACCCGTCCAGTCAGCCTGGTATATCTAGGGTAAATTCCCCTCTCTTTGGGGGACGCCTATGTCCAGTGGTGGGCGTCACATGGGCTGAGATGATGATGAATCTAATTTGTAAATGTATAATAATACTCGTAGTGTATTTATAAGCATAACAACGTAAAATGTATGGTGATCACGGACTGAAATCAAGGATATATTTTTTAATTAATTATAATTTTATATCGAAATTAAATGCATTTGTAATTAGATAATAGTTTTATTAAAATATAACAATATTAGGTAGGTACCTACCTACTTACTCGTAAGGTTAGGTTGAACAAACAAACATATAAAATTACACTTATTTAATTGTTAGACACGAATATTTGTAATTATATACAAGGCAGTTTGCTTAAGCTGTATTATATAGGCACAGGGAACAAAAAGAAATGAAATTAGTTACACTTAGCTAAAGAAATGATTATAGACTAGGGGATGCCCGCGACTTCGCCCACGTGAAAAGGAAATGGTTCCCAATTCCCGCGGGAATACATTCCCGGGATAACAAGTAGCCTATATAATACCTACCCTGCAGCTATAAAAACCTTATTTTCATATGCATTTAGTGAAAAGCTATTATTTCGAAATTATACACACACTTCAATTTTATTTATCTGTATGGATAATTAGTTCGCGGACGAACTTGTCATATATACACAATATTTACACAAACATAACAATTACTACTCGCTGCGGTCGCTGCCGTGGTACTGCGCATGCGCTGCAACATGCAATTGAGCGAAGCGACTATTTCTATTAAGGCATTTATCAATCTATAAGGAGTAGGTTTTGTTCGAGACCGAATTTGATTTCAGACCCTCAAAAAAAGTTATTGACATATTTTTTGTCAATAACTTTTCTTGAGGGTCCTAAATAAAAAATTCGGTCTCGAACAAAACCTACTCCTGAGAATGCTTGATTTTTGAGTGAAAAAATCATGAAAATAAATTGGGTAGTTGTCATGAAACAATTTCACATCGAGTTGCATTGGAGTCACCTGATAAGGAGCTTCGCTCAATAAGACCCTAGCATACAGTCCGGAGCCCACATCGCCGTGAGAGCCGGGTGCGCCCTCGTTAGGAGAAGCCCAGGGCGCCGGCGGAATATATTTAGATATCAATTATAAATCACAAAAACTGAAATGTCATCGGCAGGACTCGAGCCCACGATCTTTCCTTTACAAGGGGTTACTCTCCCACTGAGCTACGATGACCAATACCAATGTCATCCGATCTTTGCTTATAATATATATTATAATTTATAGATCGCTATAGTTCAACCAAACTCGTTGCTTTGAAATACAAAAATATATGGAGTGCTTAACTTTTTAACGATAAAACACAAAGTATTAAAGTAATAACAATATTGACTCACGAATCAGTAGTCAAGTTTAATAGTTACGATAGTGACTTCACAATGCCCGTACACCCAATGGTGTCGAAGTCTCGTAGCGCAATTAACGATATTTGGTGGCTACTGACGTCTCTCCAAGATCAGGTCAATCGTATTTTGTCTTCCACGAATGATTTGGTGGCTACTAAATTAGTTCCAGATGGATCAAAAGCTTATAGCTATAATTAAAGCTAGATTAAAGTACAACACTTCGTGCTCTTGTTGGTCTCGGAGAAATCTTCTGACGGAGCGAGGCCCTTCTTCAACGACGACATCGCTCGGATCAACGACACGAAGGCCTGCACAAATTATTATACAGTTTGAAATGATGAGTAGATGTACAAATTGTACCATCATTCGGCCATAACTAAAGGTCGCTTCACACTTATCAATGAAGCCTCCGGCAGTACAGTTTCAGTGAGTTATCGGTACAAAATATTTTTGCATAAATTTTCTATGAACGCGTCCCTACATGTCAGTGTTAAATACGACTAATAATGTAGAAAAATGGATGAAAGAATATTTTGCACTGATACTGAACTGTGCTGACTGTACTATATCGGACGGAACTGACGTTTCACTGATATGTCTGCCCTTAAGGCTTTATAAGAGCGCTTTTCTTATCATGCGTATTTGTGTAAAATAGCAGCGTTGTTGGCCGTCAGTCTCGCTGCCCATACGGAAATCATATGCAAAGTACTTACCTGTAATTCCCTGTACCCGTATCTAGAACACTAACAGGATCGTGGCAAAATAGATGTCCAATTGTGTTCTTCCACACTATTAACGCCTTTTTTGGTAATCTGTGACGCGTTAGTGGTTGTTCGCGAGTTCTATTGATGCGTATTCTACTAATATTGGACATCGATTTTTGTAAGATAGATCCTACTAATATTATAAATGCGAAAGTTTGTAAGTATGGATGTTTGTTACTCTTTCACGTAAAAACTACTGAACGGATTTTGATGAAACTTTACAATAATATAGCTTATACATCAGAATAACACATAGGCTACAATTTATAAAGATATTGTGTGAATTGTTCAAAATATGACGCGGCGCGACGGGAACGGGAAAAAATCCAAATTACCACATGGACGAAGTCGCGGGCGACCACTAGTAAAGAATAAATGAAAATTAAATGAAATATTATTCATTTTATACCTTTCTCAGGTATTCTATTTATAAAGATACGGCGACGGGAACAATAATCACGCGGGCGACCACTAGTTAAAAATAAAGGTGGAAGTTAGTGTGAACCAATTGCTTAAGAATCGTAGTAGAATAGTAATAAAGAGTAGTTAAAATAGTAGACACAGGACGGATCTCTCCAGAAAGCATTATCAAAGAGTAGAAAAGACCACAAAATAACACACGTCAATATGCAAATCTGTATATTTCTTGCTTTATATCAATAGTTTTGTTCCTGTGACTTCGATATACATACATACACGTTGGTACATAATCAATACATTTGTGAACTAAAATAACTATTCTCTAATCCTCACACTAACGCGATCGTTTCACAACTACAGGAGAAGCAAGGCGATCGTGTTAGTGTAATTCTCTTAGCTAATTACAATACAGGAATATGATTTAGCGACATCTATTGGCTATGGATGTCAACTTGACATTTATTTGACAGATGTCGAAGGACAGTTTAAATTAAAATATTGAACGTCCATCGTGTCGGAATGGACTATTTTTGCAGTTTTATAACTGAAAATTAAATTTTATTATTGCACTATACCTTAGCAGAGTCGGTTGGGTACATTTTTTTTATATTTTTTCCGGAACTGTGCAATGGCCGACCGATTAAGTGTGAACTGTGTGGAATATAAAGCCGTGTGCCCACTACTTAGTCTAATCATTAGAACAAGCAATGTTCTCTCCGTGGTCATCTAGTACATGGAAGTGGCTACCATCTCACAATATACATGGACATCCACAACGACGGACCGTCAGTGTAATAATATTAATAATAAATCATTGAGATTTAATAATATCAGACTTTGTTGCATACAAAACTTACAACTATTATTTTCTTTTTGCCAGTTTAACATTTTGAGTACCATTTTATGTGGAAAACATAGAAATATTTTGTATGAATAAACACAATATCGCGATTCAGAACCAATATATTTCTATGATAATATTAAATGGTAGGTACCTTATGTCAGAAATGGAGATTAAGATGAGTTTTACATAATTAAAAAACTAATTTCCCTAGAGCTCTTGCTCGAGTCTAATTATCCAAACAGGCGTAAAGTGAAGAACAAGGACAGGGTTTTAACATGAACATGGTATAATATAGGTACCTTTTATTGCCTGACGTTACGCTCAGGTTGACGTTGCGCTTATATCATGTTCGTTTGAAATAGAAAGACAAGAAAGTCTAAAAAGTAAATAAGAAACATAGTATTTATGGCGCGAATGGCAATCAAAACGTCAAACTGACATTAATGACATTAACATACAAATTGGCTAGTGCCGTGAAGCAACACTTCTAATATTTATCGATACATTCCGATGCAGACAAACACTTTCTAACACGTGTTCATTGAAACAGTACTAAGATAATAATATAAACTCGGGTGTGTACCGACTAGTTTGGAACACAATAAAAAGTTAAATATTAAGTCTACAAATAAATGATATTCAAATTTTTATATAAATTCATTTCTATACATAGGTATCACACAAATGTGGATCACACAAAGTTTGTCGCGACCAGAAATCGAACCCAACACTTATCACTAGTCATCAGGGGGTATGACGTGAAGCTACTCCCTCGGACATTCTCCTTGATAAAGAGTCTGAAGACGATTCGAAAGTAGTCGATACACACTCGAGTTGGTATTGGATTGAGACGTTACTTTTTTTTAAATGGGACGCTCTAATTTAAATTTAGAACATTCTTTTCAAAATAAGGAACGTTATTTTTCGTAAATTAAAACTTTGTACGACTATATTTTTTAATGAAACGATTTCAAATTTGTACGTATCAGTACATTTAAGAGACTTTTCAATACAGTTTCACTGAACACACTAACAAAGCCCTCTCTCAACACATTACACAATACATTTAGCACTTATTACATACAAATAAATACAAAAATTATGCTAAACTCCATGCTGAGTACGTATATTGCTCATAATGACAATTAACTTACTTTACAAAATCTAGTACGGTTGGCAAAAACGTCAGCAGTAAATATACAAGGACTGAATTATTGTAACGTTGAATCAGATTTTAATTAATTACTTTTGTTCATCGAGTTCTGCAGGTACAGTCACCAAATAAAATATGTGGGTATAAAGACTATACATATAAATGGCTAGTCATCTAGGGGTCTTAATTCAGTAGTGGATAATTAATAGGAGCTTAGTACAGTTAAAAAAAAATGTTTTTTACATTTCTTGTTTTCCTCTATAAATTTCATACCAGTTGGTCTAAGCTGCCACTAGATGCGCAGGTGTGAAGTTTATGAAACAAAGCTGATTCTATCAATGTTTATAGACTTTTCAAAGGGCCGCCCTAACGTCCATTCCCGTCTCGGGTACGCCCTCGTAAGGATATCCCGTATCCCCAGGGCACCAACAGATAATATTCCCGTATAGTAAGTTATGTCATTATATGAGCAACACCGCGTAACAACTCCGCGTACAGTGGACATAAAGCATCAAGCTTAGACACGTTACAACAATGTTATTTAAAAAAATATTATGGAATTCTGTTTGTAATAAAACTTGTGATGTGAGTGTTGCCAGCCTTTGTGTGACATAACTGAGGTATATTTAGTTCGTTATAAATTTTATCATATTTTATACAGTTTTTAGTAAATACCGTTATATATTTCTGTTTCACAAAACAATATATAAAAAATATTTTAAAACAAAAATATATTAAATTACAAACAGAATTCAATAAATGCGAGCACCAAACTGGGCGAAATATATTAAAATTTACAAGAACCTGCTTAAACCTAATGACGACATGCCGCGACACGCTAATATCCACTTAATTATAAAATATAATTAAGATATTTTTTACATGAAAAATGTACGGACAAAACGTGACAGATTTGATAGTTACATAATTATATATAAATTATATTAATATTTTATATATTTATTTGCAGACTGTACCATATATTTGAGTGTTTATTGTGTAAGTATCAATGGGACCTCTAGCCCTTGACTATCGGAGCCCTAGTACGCAGACGCGGTACGCGGTACGCAGTACGCGGTACGCGGCGACGACAGTTGATGCGCGACAGTATTTACAGGGGAATACTTCTCAACTGAACCATATGGCAGTACCGGCGAGCGGTTCGCGAGGCAGGCGGGACTGAGTACGAGTGAAGTCGGGTGAACTATATCTACAAGATGGAGCACTTGATTTTCTTGCCCTTTTTTTTCTTGACGTCGCCGTTGGTCGCGCGACTGTCGTCCGACTTGCGCGACCGGATCTCCCGCATCAGGTCAAAGAACACCTGTCACACACCACGCCCCGTCAGACATACATTCACACACACAAAAGCTATGGAAATCCCACACAACACAATACCAACATCCAAGGACCCCATTAAAATGATTATTTCAATATTGAGGGAAATTAAACCTTATTATTATTTTAAAGTTGCGTTTCGCACTGCCTTTTTTTTTAAGAGTAATCGAATAAAAGGTCGCGATAAGATGTGATCTATCTAAATGTTTTTTTGACAATAATTTTAGATTTTTTTTCTGACTATATGTTAATGTGTACGGTAGTATTTACAAATAAGCCTACAAATGCGGCAACGCAACTCTAAAATAGCCAATCAGAGCCTATCACCTACAGTTAGCTGTATGCGTGTGCTAAGCTTAGCCTTGGTAATGTGGGGATTCAAAACAAAAACTTATTATATAATAAAGATCAACGTACACTAGATAAGTATGCGTGCACGTATACGCACAAGTCAAGGAACCCCAAACCCCTCACATCAGCTTCGTCAGCAAGGCTAAAGAAGCAACATAGCCACAAACAGACGTCATAGCGCATATTGCAAATTAGACATTTCCTTTGTATAAAAACGCAGTACCTAGCTAATTAAGTTAATCAATAATTGTTTTTGTTTAGCTGTAACTCTGTCCATTTTCAAATAAATATATGTTTTTATTAAAATCCGTGTTTGAGATCTTAAATCACACCTGTGTACGTTATGTACGTGCCCGCATACGCGGTCGGCGTGCGTTGATCTCTAATAAAAAAACGCATAGACATACATAAAGCACGGCTGGTCAGGAATATGCTTAACGGACGAGGCTTAGGAAATGTCATTATTATTAAATATAGTCTTTATGTAGCCCAAAATATTAAGTCCCCTGTCCACAAGGTATATTTTTTAAGCAATGATATTGCAATATAAAAACGATAGCCTTGGGCTTGGCTTAAACCAGCAACCGTTTTTTCTTAAGTTGTACATCGATAATATAATAGCAAGTTTCGAGATCTTGGGCTGGTGGAGTCTTGTTTAATATGATAGATGCATACAACTAAAATAAATAATTTATTAAACAATGAATCCCAAAGTGTGTACGTATATTATATTCAATCTTATTATCTTTCTTGTATTTATTTTTAATAATCAATACTTACTGATTTGATTTGCTGTACATAAAAGTGGCGTCAAAGGCTTGTGTTTCATACAACTTTTTACGAGCCTCACCGTTTTGACATTTAATAAAAAGAAGGTGATTTGACTTGACATTCAACAACCCTATTGGAACAGTCGCTGGCCCGCTAGTACCCCACTACTGACTAGTGATGTCCTCACCTTATCGACATTGTCTCGGGTCTTGGCGCTGGTCTCCACGTAGGGCACCTGCCAGGCCTGGGCGCGGTCCCGGCACGTGTCGAGCGGCACGCGCCTCTTGTCGGCCAGGTCCGACTTGTTGCCCACCAGCAGGAACGGGATGTTCTCGTCGTTCTTAACGCGGAGGATCTGTTCCCTGGAGTGGACAAATGTGACATTAATATGATAGACAAGTAGATGTCCTGACTGCCTCCGTGGCGCAGTGGTATGAGTATGCGACTGTCGTCCCTGAGATCCCAGGTTCCCAGGTGTTACATACCAATAGTTAGAATCTCTGCAGTCCTATTAGGTAACTCCTCAAGTACAGCCATCGTTGACTTCAAACGGCAACCAATGTTATAGCAGAAATTAAAAAAAATGTGCTAATTTTGTCAACTGACCGATTTTTGGTGCGATATCATTGGTTGAACATCTCGTTCGATATCAGTCGACGTTGTCATGGTCTTAGACCTGATCATAATATGGAAAATGTCTACGACTAAAATAAATAATTTAAATGTATTTGTTGAATAAAGTTACCAAGAGATTCGAATATTATTCAACTATTTTTTTTTTCTGAGATTATACATTTATTTACAATAAGAATTACAATATACAAAATAAACATAATTATAGACTAAAAATATTTACATTACAAAATATCGTTTAAAAATCCTCCGCGTCATTGCCGACTGGGAAGGTTCCCAGAATGCTGGCTGTGTTGCCACGTTGGATGGCGATACTTATTCTTTGGGCCAGAAAATAGCCAGCCTTCTGGTCCTGAGAAGCATCGATTAGACGTTTACCAATGTCTCTATAAAGGCGGCGAGCACTCGGACCCCATGACCCCAGTGTCTCAACCCCAAACGGCTCAAATATGTAATCACCTGCTAGGTTAGCATATTTACGCCGTTTAAAGCCTTCAGCCGATGCAGCAGCAGCGCCGGCACATCCGGATGTGCTTGGAAGGTGTGAAGGTGCTAAGGTGTCAACGCATGTAGCGTCCCACACCAAAGGCCTTCCCATCTTCCACGGTAGCAACGACATACCGTCCGGTCTCTTTCCATCGCTTCGTGCTAAACCATTTGGTTCGCGTACGGCCGGAAGACCTGCGGTGGAAAGAGCCCTACGAATTATGTCGTTTAGAATAGCGTGCCGAGGTATAGGCTACAAGAAAGGCCATGGTGTCCCAGATTATCGACGGCTACTCCACAGGTGCAATGATGCGGGGATACACAAGGTGTACCCAGCCGAAGGCAAGTGGCAATGCGGAAGGTAGTGTCGTCCAACATTGTACCGATGTTGGGCGATGGGAGCGCCTGGATCCATAACCCTGACTCCCATTCTCCAACAGCTAGTAGGCGTGCACGCTCTGAAATATTGACAGAAGTGTCAATTAGTGTATTAATTCTCAATTTACAGAGCGGTGAATCCCACAGTCGCTGTGAGCCTAGGCGTGAGGGCAGGTCAGTGTCGGGGCAAAGCATTTATGGCATCGGTCTTGCATCGCACCTCGGAATCAATCAGTGTATTTGACAAAATTTTCCTGACTAATTCTTCAGTGCTATGGACCGACGACAGAAATGCTGGCAGACTGACATCTGTGACTCTGCGAATACCTAGCCCGCCCAAGCGAACTGGAAGAGACGCTTGTACCCAGGCCCGGTCATTAATATTTACATTTAAAATTTTACACAAAGAATTTTGTATTAAGTTGTCTAGTCTGCCCAACATTTCTACATTTTTCTAAAATTGTCCTGAACGGAGGGCATGTGTAAATTTGGGTACGAAAAGACAAAAACGAAGAATAGTGAAAGCTGAATGAATACTGATATTACATAGACTATCAATAACCTGATCAAAATTTTGAATTTTTTCCTCGATAAAAGTGGAAAAGCCTTCTTCTAAAATCGGGGACCCTAGGAGGCGTAAAGAAGTTTTGTCCAAAACTTTTATGTTGGGGGCCAGACAGTTGAATTTGGAGATTGTTGTTAATTTATCTGTGTTTTCAGATATAAAAATCTCACATTTATTCGGGTTCAGTTCTAAGCCAATTGACTGAAACTCGTTCTTTATTAGGGCTAAATCTTGTAAAACTGTCTCTACTTTTCCCCCTAAAGTCCCGTCGTCTAGATACCAAATGTTAAATTTGGATTTTATTTTTTGAATTATTGGGTTAATGGCCAAACTGAAGATGACTGGTCCCAACGGATCACCTTGCTGACATCCAACGGCTGAATTACAAAGGTGGTCTTTATAAATTAATTTTGTTGGCTGACTATAGCATTGCCAAAGAAAATTAAATATTTTGGGAGTTTCTAATTTGGCCTGTGTCAGCAAGGTGTCCCTGTTTACAGAGTTGAAGGCGTTTTTCAGGTCAACTTTCAAGATGACCTCTCCATCTTCGCTACTGTCAAGGTATGTTGCAAGCGCATGGATTGCGGCCTCACAACCTCCTTTTGAACCAAAACCTAATTGAAAGGGCTGAAATTTGGTAGTAAGCTCCGTACTATAAAAACGACAACAAATTTTGGCTGCCAAACGCCGCAAAGTGCTACCTACGGCAATGGGACGAATGCCACCATCCTTCTTGTTAAGGGCACATAAATTGGCCCCATACAAAATATCTGTGATGCCACTGTCCACATTGCCTGAGAGCATGAGGTTGACTAGAGCTGTTAGCTCCCTCAGAAGTGCATCACCAGCTTCCCCAGCGCTCGGACACAACAGATCCTTAAGGTGCTGTGGTGTCAGACCGTCAAGTCCACCAGCTGATCCAAAACGAAAGGAGTCAACAGCTGTGCGCACATCCTTGGCAGTAGTCTCAAGATTTTCTGTATCGTTGTTCGGAGGATCAGGGAAAGAGAGGTCAGCTGCGGATGGTGGGTGCTTACTCTGCAAGCCCGTCAAAGTTTCTACAAAATAAGGAGCCAGCACGTCGCTACTAAAAAGTAGCCTTGCCGCCCCACTGATGTCGCCTTCCCTTACTTTATTCTCTACAAGTTTTAATTTCTTGGCCTGAGAATAATCAGGGGCCGAAATGTGGATTGAATTTGAATTTAAAATGTTAAAATTGTTTGTACAATTTTCTTTGATTTGGACCGTCAAAGATGTCAACGGCCTTTTCTTTACGTGTAGGATTCTATAAGGGAAGGTTAACGTTAATTAACTTTCTTATATTTATTTTTAATCACCAACTGAAATAATAACATTTACTGTTTTGACAAAAAATAAAAGTGATGTCATAGGATTTACAAGATATTTAGTAACAAGAAGATTTTACTTGACAGTCGTCTACCCTATTGTCTTACCGGAACTCTTGTGTGGCGTCGAAGCTCTCAGGCTCTGTGATGGAGAAGACGCAGAGGAACCCCTCCCCCGACCTGAAGTAGTTGTCGCGAATGGCCGCGTAGTCCTCCTGGCCCGCCGTGTCCAGGATATCGATCTGGACCTCCTCGCCGTCCAGCACCACCTGCAATATGTCGACATATCCATTCATTAAATTGGATTGAACCACATATAGCGTAGGTATTGTATTAGATATTGCCAACACCAACCAAAACTAATTTAAATTACCAGAATGGGATCAAATTGAAATAGGATCCCAAGGGGAACAGTAGCTTTTGATTAAAAAAAAGTCAAAAATGGTTCACAAGAGAATTGAGAACCACCTCAGTATCTACCTAAGACCCAGTCAGGCTAATAGGCGTTTATCTTTACTCCCTTGTACTAATATTATAAATACGACACAAACACTGTCTGTCTGTTACGCTAATACATCCAAATAGTAAACCGCTTTAAATGAAATTTGATACAGAGATAGTCTTAGAGCCTGAGAATAGGACATAGGCTACTTTTTGTAAAAACGAGAAACCTATTTCACACTAGTAGAGCGGTGGGCATCGTCATGTTTTTCAAGTGCTAAATTTACAGCTTTTTGATACAAATTCGCTAAGGATCATTGCACTGAAATTGAACTACTGGACAGTAAGTAGTAAGAGTGAACCAAATGAGGCAGAACCGATAATGTATACACAAGTGTGTAATTAAACACTGTCTGGGAGTGTTTTGTATTATGATTGATTTAGATGTTAATTAACAGTTAATTATCATGCTTTCTGTTTTAAAATTGTAACTTTTTTCTAAAATATTTACTTAAAGATGTAGTTTAGATTAAAGGTCTTTCAACACAGCGTCTGTGTACATTACATTGAGGCACCCCACCGTTCTATAGGGCCGTGGGTGGTGGGTCGGAGGACCCCCGCTCACACGAAAGGAACCGAGAATTCTGTCGCCTCTTATGTGTTTCGGGGGCGTCGGTTCCATGAGTATTAAGGGCTTCTATGACGTGCAAAGCTCAAGAGCGCCCCCCTTTGCCGAGCCGCCGCTGCTTGTCAGATTCTGCCGAGGCAAAGTGCCTTAATGCAGTACCGACCACGTTAAAAAACCTGCAGGGGAAATTCGCAATGAAACGGAACGGTTAATCTATATATTTAATACGACAATTTGTCTGTCCGTCCGTCGCGTTTTTCAACTTACATACTTTTTTTTTTTTAATACTATATATAATATTTTTTTTATATTTTAGGTGATACTAAGTTCGCTGGGATAACTAGTATTTCTTAAAACAGAATTATCTTGTCTTTTTGTGTAAAGTACAGTTTTGTAAGTACCGACCTTTTTCCTATAGCTGTCTGCTTTAGTGGGCTCGTAGTCTTCGACGAACTCGTCGTACATGAACTGCAGGGTTAAGGCGGACTTGCCCACGCCCCCGGAGCCCACCATGATCACCTTGTGCAGCGTGGGCTGCGCCGCCGGCTTCTTCGACATGTTGGCCGGGTTAACTAGACACGAGCACTGGAACAACAACACCAATTATGTAACTGCTTCGGTGGCGTGGTCGGTAGTGCATCGGCTTTCGACTCCGGAGTCTCGGGTTCGATTCCCGGGTCGAATCAAATATTCGTGTGATCCACTAATGTTTGTTTCGGAGTTTGGGTGTTTTCTATGTATATTATTAATGTATTTAGAAATATATAAGTATACTTATCAGTTGTCTAGCTCCCATAACACAAGCGTATAGCTTAGTTTGGGCTAGATGACGTTGTGTGAGAATGTCCAAAAATATTTATTTATTATTTATTATTTAGTGGTTATTCCTATTTTGTGATTATAAGTAACGTCGGTCCTGGCTTTCCGATATTTAATGAATTCTGGCAGGTCTGCAACGTTTTTACATAAAACATGGAAAGAGTATGGCGTCCGGTGAAGGCCGTGTCCATATTACGTTGGACGGACAATTTACTGGCGACATGTAGACTTACAATATGTGTTTCTGCCTACCTCTTCGGGGAAGCAGGCGTGATTGTACGAATGTACTATACAGAATCTAAGAATCCAAAAAATAGTTTATATATAGGTTCGAAGCATAATGGTATAATACTCGTACTTTATATCCGTCCCCTAGTAACTCCATATATTTACCAGTTTTTTGTGGACGGTTTCAGACAGAGCCGAAGGTTGAAACGTCACTAGTTATTAACCAATAGGCTCGATCCACATCCATAAACAGTATACATATGAGATGACTATTAACGACCTTTATTGCACTTCCACTATATTATGTAGGCAGTAAACCCATTTAAAGATTTTTATGATATTAATTTGCATGCGAAAGGAATTTCGACATCGATGTTATTATAGGAAAGGTGATGTCGCCCAAGTTAAATAATGTTACGAGCCGGGGTTCTACGGAATGGAAAATGCCGATCAAACTACCACAAAACACTTTATTTATTACACCACTAATTTACACTTCACTATAAAGCTTCACTAAACACTTTTAATCGCACTTGAACTCGCAGGTATAACTCGTATTATCGCTCTGGAAATACTGATGATCCGCCACCGAAGTGCTCCGCCTTTATAGTGCGGTCATTACTCTAGATTACTCTGGAATTTTCACGGAAGAAATATCGCGAACATTCCACACCTTCGAGATGCTTCTAGATAACACGTTACATAGAAGTACCTTGACAGAACATTCCCGAAAGACGTTACGTAGTAGTACTGCGATTTGCTACTAGATGGCGCCGAGTTTGGTAGTCTTATTACTCGCTACGAGATGGCGTTACACTGCCCCCTCCTAAGACATGCTCGTCCCGAGCATTGTCAGGCCCATAATATCGCGCCAATCGATCCACATGAACTATCTTTGGCGCACTTCTTGGACTCTTCCGTATTCGGTAAGTGACATCGTTAATCTTGGTCACAACTCGGTATGGTCCATCCCATTTAGCTTGCAGCTTAGGAGACTTCCCTTTACTGCGGACTGGGTTATGTAACCACACTAACGAACCTTCATCGAAGCTCTTATTGTTTGTCTTTCGGTCGTAACGGGTCTTCATCTTTTCAGACATTTGTTGACCTGATTGTCTGACATGCTCATAAATGTCATTCATCCTGCTGCGCAAGTCATTCGCATAATCAGTGATATTGCGTGGAGCGTCAGGTATACCGGTATACCGGTTAGTAAGTCGGCAGGCAACCGTAATTCTCTTCTAAAGTTCGCATAAGCTGGCGTCACTGACGTGCTTTCGTGAACCGCACTTCGGTAAGACAAAAGAAACGGTTGGATGTGCTTGTCCCAATCTTTTTGCCTGCTTTCCACAACTTTTGCCAGATATCTCTCCAATGTCTTATTAAATCGCTCCACCATTCCATCTGACTGCGGGTGGTAAGAGGTCGTTCTGGTTTTGTGAGTACCCATGACCCGACACATTTCCTGGAACACCTGAGATTCAAAATTTCTTCCTTGATCGCTATGGATTTCTAGAGGCACCCCGAAACGACAGAAGACTTCGTGAACTAATTTATCTGCGACCGTAGTAGCTTCTTGATTAGGTATAGCGAAGACTTCTGGCCACTTCGTGAAATAATCCATCACAACCATGAAGTACTTGTTTCCGCTTTCACTTTCAGGAAACGGTCCCGCAACATCTAGGGCTATCCTTTCCCATGGTGCCCCAACGTTATACAGTTTCAGTGCACCTCTGCTCCGTGTATGAGGTCCTTTCACAGCAGCACAACTCGTACATTTGCGACACAAGTCCTCGACGTCGTCGCGACAGTGGATCCAGTAAAACCGCTCACGTATCTTCAACAGAGTCCTTTTTACTCCCATATGGCCCCCTGAACATCCATTATGGTAGAGCTGTAGCACATCTGGGACCTTAACTTTAGGGACGACCATTTGCAAATGACAGCTGTCTCCTCGAGCATTTTCCCATTTGCGGCACAAGACTCCATCCTGAATAACTAAACTGTCCCATTGCGCCCAATAACTTTTTGTGATTGAACTCATTGAAGCGACGTCACTCCACATGGGTTTAGGAGCACTTGCTTTAATCCACTCAAATATTGGCTTGATGTCTGCGTCGTCCTGTTGAGCATGTTGTAGGCTTTCTTTCCATTCGTCGCTCAGATCCGTTTTAAGCATCTTCACAGGTATGGCTTCCTTTATCTCCTGTTTGGCACAGTGCTTACAGTCTTCAGGGCAAGGTCTTCTTGACAATGCGTCTGCGTTGCCATGGGATCTCCCACTGCGATGTTCGATTACAAAGTCATATTCCTGTAATAGCTCAATCCATCTGGCGACTTGTCCTTCTGGATTCTTAAATTGTAATAGCCACTTCAATGCAGCATGGTCGGTACGTATAAGGAATTTTCGCCCTAGTAAATATTTGCTGAAATGCTGCAATGTCTTCACCACGGCGAGTAATTCTCTCCTCGTGACGCAATAATTCCTTTCAGATTTCGATAAGGATTTGCTGAAGTAGGCTATAACGACCTCTCGATCTCCTTTCCTTTGAGATAACACACCTCCGAGTCCGATATCACTTGCGTCTGTGTCAACTATAAATTCATTTTCCGCATCAGGATAACCCAAAATAGGTGTATTGCACAGACGATTCTTTAGCTCCTGGAATGCGATGCCGCAGCTTCCGTCCCAACAGAATTGTCGCTTCTCCTCCGTGAGCTTGTGTAAGGGCTTGGCAATATCCGCAAAGTTCTGGACGAATCGCCGGTAGTATGAGCACAAACCCAAAAATGCTCTGACCTGCGTCTTATCCTTTGGAACCGGCCAATCCTTGACGGCGATGATTTTCTCTGGATCCGTGCGGATACCATCTTCAGACACTACGTAGCCTAGGAAGCTTACTTGCCGTTTGAGGAATGAGCACTTCTTCGGGCTGAGCTTCAGGTTCGCGCTTCGGATCTTTACAAGCACGCGTTCCAGGTTTTGAAGATGCTCTTCTAACGTACGGCCCACGATGATAATGTCATCTAGATAGACAAGACAGGCGTCCCCAGTCAATCCGGCGAGTACAATTTCCATTAATCTTTCAAAAGTAGCCGGGGCGTTGCATAAACCAAATGGCATAACTTTAAACTGCCACAAACCCTTTCCTGTGGAAAATGCAGTCTTCTCTTTATCCTTCGGATCGATTTCAACTTGCCAGTAGCCACTTTTCAGGTCTAGCGTGCTAAACCACTTCACCCCTGTCAGCATGTCCAACGTGTCATCGATCCTTGGTAAAGGGTAGCTGTCCTTTTTCGTAACGTCGTTCAGACGACGATAGTCGACACAAAACCGCATACTGCCATCTTTCTTCCTCACCAGCACTACAGGTGAGCACCATGGACTTGACGATGGTTCTATCACACCATCTTTTACCATTCCTTCAATCATGGTCTCAACTTCCTTTTCTCGTGCTACTGGCAGTCTCCTTGGTCGCTGACGGATGGGTGCCTCATTTCCTGTATTGATTCTATGCTGAACCAATCCAGTCTTCCCAATGTCAGCATCACTCGAAGAGAAAATATCGGCGTACTTGAGTAACATCTTCTTAGCCTTGTCCATTTCATTCTTCGTTAAGATGTTACGACAGTCTTCTAAAAGTGTCAACACGTTGTTTCTAGCGTCCTTGTTGACGATGTTCCCAGTACTCAACTCTTGGCATCGGCGCATCCAATCTACTTCTTCGCAAGTGCCAATCAATGTGCTCTTTTCTATCACGTGTTCCTTATCACTAAGGTTCAGCACACGTACCACTGAGGCTTCATTGGCTCTTACCAGAGTTCGGGCCATTTTCCATGGAAGTTCATTGTATATCCCTTCTATGAGTACACATCGATGTGTTCGCCCAGAATTCTGAGGGAGACTAACTGGTACAGTCGTTTCTGATCTGGCAGGAAGCACGACCTTCTTCAAGCTGTACACTTTTCCTGATAACGCTCCTTCCATGAAAAGTTCCTCTTGACCACATTTCATCGCTCCTTGCTTGACGTCGATCTCACAAGAGTTCTTCCTCATAAAGTCTAAGCCCAGTATGCAGTCGTCCATTATGTCAGCCACGATGACATTATGCAGGTAAATTCCATTGCCCAACTTTAACTGCATCTCTTTCTCTCCTCGGACGGGTATGCGCTGACCCGTGGCCGTTACCAAGTTGATGCGGTCACGGTTTGCAGAGTCCCCAAGGAACCGATTTGCAAGTCGGGAACTGACAACCGTGCGAGATGCTCCAGTATCTATTGTCAGCTTGCATGGTGTTCCATTTACCTCGCCCTTGATGATCAGGCTGTTCCCATCCTGGGTTTGTGAGATCGAAACCCTTGGGGCTCTTCTAAAATCAGCCAGCACCCGCCCCGCAGTCCTGGCATTTATTCGTTTCCCTCCTGTTGCTGGGCGGTGACATTAGCCACCCTATCCTCTTGGGAACGACTTTCTTCAGTCCGCTTTGGGCAACTGGATCGAAGGTGGCCCCTCTCACCACATGTGTAGCACCTAGGGCTATACCTCGTGAAACGGTCGCGAGCCGGTGATGCTACAACTTCCCTGACACGGTGAGATCGATGATCCTTCCGTACGGCTTCGACCTCCAAAGCATGAGCCAAGGCGTCTTTGAGAGTCTCATGGTGCCCGAGTCTGACAGCGGCCCTGACTTCCAGGTCGTGGATGCCGTCGATGAATACTTGCACCAGATTCCCATCGATGAGCGCAGGTACCGACTGGTATGCCTTCCGTACCAGCTTCTCAACTTCCAGGGCCCACTGTTGCAAGTTTTCACCAGAGCGCTGGACACGATCCTTCAGCTGCGCACGATACACGTGTTCCAGGTGAGCGTCACCGTATCCGGTTTCCAAGGCTTCTAGTAGCTGCTCGTAGGAAACATCGTCTCCGAGAGCTTCTAGGATGGTTAACGCCTTGTCTCGCAAACCCAATGTAAGCGCAGTCATGGCCTGGGCTTTGCTCCACCCGTTTGCCTTCTTAACGGCTTCAAACTGCTTTTTATAGGCTGACCATGAAGATGTCCCATCGAATGGCGGTACTTTAAATCCACGCGCTGAAGGTACGGCAGGTAAGGAAGTCGCAATCCCATCTCCAGCTTTCAGATTTCCCAGCTCTTTCCTCACATCTGTAATCTGGTTTTTTACATCTTCAATCCGAGTTTCGGCTTCCGTGATGCGGTTCTCAACATGATGAACATGATCCTTCATCACATTCATCTCCTTGCCAAAAGTCGCTCGAAGATCTTTCATGAGGAGCGTCTGTTCCTCCTGGCGGCGTGCCTGCTCCTCCTTGTCACGCAGCAGCTGTTCTTCCAACCGGCGGGCCTGCTCCTCCTGGCGGCGTGCCTGCTCCTCCTGGCGGCGTGCCTGCTCCTCCTGGCGGCGTGCCTGCTCCTCCTGGCGGCGTGCCTGCTCCTCCTTGTCCCGCAGCAGCTGTTCTTCCAACCGGCGGGCTTGCTCCTCCTGGTGGCGGGCCTGCTCCTCCTGGCGACGGGCTTGCTCCTCCTGGTGGCGGGCCTGCTCCTCCTGGCGACGGGCTTGCTCCTGTAGCATCGCCATCAGCGCAGCAAAGTCTGGAGGTGCTGGCGCTGGAGATACCGTGGGCGGGCCTGCTTCCACCGTTGGCTGCTCCTGACCACCCAACCTCTCCGGCGTATTACCTCCGAAGCGCCTGCTGTCCAACTCCTGCTGGCGCTGACCCCTGGTACGGACGCCCTCTGTGTCTTCTTTCGGTAACACCGGCATTGTCCAAATCCCCAATTCTGACACCAATTGTTACGAGCCGGGGTTCTACGGAATGGAAAATGCCGATCAAACTACCACAAAACACTTTATTTATTACACCACTAATTTACACTTCACTATAAAGCTTCACTAAACACTTTTAATCGCACTTGAACTCGCAGGTATAACTCGTATTATCGCTCTGGAAATACTGATGATCCGCCACCGAAGTGCTCCGCCTTTATAGTGCGGTCATTACTCTAGATTACTCTGGAATTTTCACGGAAGAAATATCGCGAACATTCCACACCTTCGAGATGCTTCTAGATAACACGTTACATAGAAGTACCTTGACAGAACATTCCCGAAAGACGTTACGTAGTAGTACTGCGATTTGCTACTAGATGGCGCCGAGTTTGGTAGTCTTATTACTCGCTACGAGATGGCGTTACAATAAGTACATTATAATCTAATCAAGCAACATAGAATAAGATAAAAACACCGGCCAAGACCGGACTCGCGCGAGTCGTCCAAAACTGCAATAACATCACCTTTGTTATATGTTATATATTAGTATTTGTTGTAATAGACTCAACAGAAATACATCATCTGTGAAAGTTTCAACTTCCTAACTATCACGGTTCATGAGCTACCTACAGCCACAGATTAATAAATAGTTACTACGTAACAGATACATCACTCCCATACAAAAGCGAAAATACCTACTCTATCTATATCTATCCTACATAATTTTAAAACTAATACCTGCTGCACAGAACGAGGAGAATTGTACCTTAAACAAGCGTTAATAGAATCGAGACTGCGTTGCCCTATGGTGATGGTGATTGGGTTGTACCTATGGTGATTATTGAATTAAAACGAATGTTACGAATCCACCAATTTTTTATTAGTCAATCCAATATGTTTTAGTTTTATATAATGATTTATATTTTTTTATTGATCAATAAATAAAAACGGCAAAAATATCACGTTTGTTGTATGGGTTGTACTCTAAAATATTAATTTTATTCTGGTTTTTAGTATTTCTTGTTATAGTGGCAACATAAATACATTATTTACTATGTCACGGTTCAAGGTATACTAATTATCACGGTTCATGAAATACAGCCTGGTGACAGACGGACGGTGAAGACGGACAGACAGACAGACAGACAGACAGACGGACGGACGGTGAAGTCTTAGTAATAGGGTTCTGTATTTCCCCTTTGGGTACGGAGCCCTAAAAAGAAAATAAATAATATCTATGGATAGGTCATCAAAAATTATATTGAGGTTTCTAATATCATTTCTTTTTCTAAACTGAATAGTTTGCGCGAGAGACCCTTCCAAAGTAGTAAAATGTGTCCCCCCCACCTCTAACTTCTAAAATAAGAGAATCATAAAACAAAAAATATAAATGTTGTACATTACCATGCAAACTTCTACCGAAAGTGGTTTGAACGAGATCTAGTAAGTAGTTTTTTTTTAATACGCCATAAATCGTAAAAATTAAAATATTATGTTATTTGCTGCTACGGAACCCTTCATGGGTGAGTCCGACTCGCACTTGGCCGCTTTTTTGTTAGCCAAACATAACGTAATCCCGGTGCATGAAAAAGAAAAGGACATGTAAGTAAATGAAACCCAAGTTAAAAATGCATTTTCTTATTAATTACGTGGTTTCTGCATTTCGAAGCGTAAGCGCGGGAAACGTGCAGTGCGGTGCGATGCGAGCGCTCAGGCGGGCGTTCGGCACTCGGTAGCCCTATGCCAGTTTGTACTCTCGAAAGTACGCCGAGCGGTAGGTATATAGCGCGCGGCCTTGAGCGAGTGACGGAGGACAAACTGACGGACAGCGAAGTCTCAGTAATAGGATAAGTACCTGTTTTACCCTTTGGTTACGAAACTCTAAAAAAGGTGGCTTGTACAAGTGGGATCTTAAAACAAAATATCATTCAAAGAGAGACATCACTGACACAGAATCAATATGGCGGTCTTATCGGCTGATATCGATAATAACATTATTTTTACGGAGGTCCCGATATATGAGACGTTAAGCATTTTAATCTTTTATCTAAATCGGTCATAACAATAAATCCTATTTATTATGCACAGATAACGATTAATCACTTTAGTATAGATACGCTAATAATCCACATTCCTACCTATAGATAATATAGTTCATTAAACTTGGTATTTGACAATAAACTAAATTCTATTTCCACGTGTCAATGAATCCCAATAGTTAGTTAATTTTAGAGTTCCCTACTTGTACGTAGTGGTACGTAACATTGGCCTTTGTTGTTGGAACCTTTAGTTTGAATGACATGGCTCAGGAATAGAGCCCCTTATAGAGTCATGTCATGCTCCGTACGATTCCCAGGTCCAGCAAGGAGCTTCGTGCTCAATCATGATGTGCAGGAAATACCAATTCCGTTAATGTGTTTCTGTGGAAATCAGGATCCAGCAAAACTATTAATTTACTCAGTTTGTAATAAATGTCTTCGTCTCTTCGAGGATACATTCGTGATTGTGCGTGCGAAACTCCCAAAGCCTGAATAATACATTGAATGAAATGTTAATACGGAATGATTAACAAAGAGAAACGTGCAATGAATATCAATAGTCGCCACCTGGATGCTGTATTACAAATGAGTCAGCAATGGTCGCCATAAGTCGCACATTTATAATCTGATCGCAAACGAGGTTTTGGGCTAGTGGTGTCTTGATCAGTTAGCAGAACGTTCCTACTGGTAAGGAAACAGGCGCTGGTTAGAGGCCATCGTTTCTTGCGATTCATATTGTAAAATGATTGAGTCAGTAAGTCATGTACGGATAGTTAATGTTAGAAGCTATGCTTGTTTTGTTCTTGACTCTACCACCCACAGATACACTGGATTATTAGTATACCTACTCATCAAAATTTTACTTAGTCCGTTTAGATCCCGGTTGCCAGCAATCTCGTCGCCTCTACGTTATACTAACAACGTACCTCTGTCGAAAAGTTGACCTACCTCTTCGGCGGAAAACAGGCGTAATATATGACGATTAATGTTTAGTAGATACTTATGTATATTTTTTTAAATTGTATTGTATTGAATTGAGAAACTCTTACAATAAATCTATTATATTCCCGTAATAGGTTAAACATGTTAAACCACGCGAAGAGAAAGAGCTTTTCATCGCTAACGCAGCCGAGTAAAGAGTAACATTGAAATATTATTTTCTTAGAATATTTAATCAAAATCTTGATTCATAATTTCTTAACAATATCACTTGTGAGATATAAAACTGTTTTTGATTGGTGAGAGATAAGTTGTCTTTAGGGCATACGTTGTGTACGTTATCGAAGTTCACTAATCCAAAAAGAGAAACCAAAAATTGGTAAACATTTAGCAACCGGCACAGTATGACGGTAAACTGATGAACTTTATCTCGAAGATCACAATAGCATTTTCGGGAGACAGTGAAATTAACAGATAACAGTGCCAGATCACGTCGACTTCTGAAGTCGCCCGGTCAGGCCAAAGGTCCTAAATTGCAACTGCATAAACCCCATGCTACGTACATACATACAATACAGATCGCGCCCTGATGAAAATTGTAGAATTGCGAAATTATGATCTATAAGTCAAGATATTACATTCAAGCATCTGTTCGACACGGCCTTCTCCGCTCTCGACACCCAGATATGTATCAACACATCTAGTGATAACAATACGTTAAGACGCCTCAAGAATGCGTAATCATGTGCCAGTTTTGTATTCGATACAAGCGTCACGTGGTTCTCCATAAAACTTTCTGATCCGGGTACAAAGGGATTTACAGATTGTGCTGAAGGTATAGAACACCCTAGTCTTCAAATAAAATGTTAGCAAGCCAGGAGATAAATAGAAAACAATATGAAAGCAAGTCGGTCAATCTCATCTTATCAGCTGTGACCGAATAATACAGCAACTTAATTGATCCTTAGTAAAGTAAGTATTCCAGTCCTTTTAAGTTTCTGAAGAGGAAGATCTAATTATTGTTAGCTACTCAAAATAACAAACATTTTACAGTTTAGGAAGCAACAGAGTGTAAAACCGAAGATTAATGACCAGCTGTAACGTTTTATAGCATTCGGAAACTGAAAATAGAATGTTTCCTTAAATTAAAGTTAAAATTAGAGCTTTTACGAAGTTTGTAAGCAATGAAAGTAAAGTTTTCTTGGTATGCTACACAACACACCTTTATATGTAGATATTAAAAATATTATTTCAGCAGAGTGATGTCGGTTTAAGGAAAATATGTTGAGCAAAGATTTTATCATTATGGCAAAGTATTTCCTAATGCAAAACATGTACGATGCCTGCTATTATGCTACATACATAATTTCTGACTAAATACCGTCATATGTGCGGTGATACTAAGCCTTATTTACCCTTGGTTAATCAATCTTGCCCAGCAGAGTCGCCATTAAGATCTCAGATGAGGACATCGTCCTTTGTGCAATTATCTATTTGAGCAAAGGTCGTCTATCTTACAATCTGGTGACTAATTAATTGTACTCCATGTCATGTTCCTGGCTGGCATCTGCTGTTACGAAAATGTTCAACTTAGTTGTACTACCTCAGATTAGTACTCAATGCGGCTTTTGATACTCACAAAATTACGGTCTTAATTCAGCATTTTATTTGATACTTAGATCAATAAAGTTCCTTCGCAATGTCTATTTTTAACTGTACCTATTTCATGAAAAATGTGGGTGTGTCATGTACCTTTTATTTCTATAAACTCTAACCACTACACCACCTAGATTTGAAGCCTCACTAGTTAATAGGATCAGACTAGTTCTTCTAAAATACTAGTTAGTAGTTACAACAGATGAGTTATGTTATGAATCACACATTCATGAATAATTATCAACACTGATTCACTACTCACACAACACAAACTTCCAATACGTTTCTGCAACCGACCCATGATAACAATAACGAAAACTGAACACAGAAAACCTCTTAACAAATCACACAGACGTTCGATCCTTTCGGATTCTGAATACGCAATGAATCTGTCATTCTAATTTTTGTGGTGTCGTTTAAGATGACATTTAACTAGTGTATTGAAGTTTTTTTATCAATTGTGACGTAATAGGGGTTTCCTTGTAAATATTTATACATTGTACATAGTATGACTGGCGGTTTGTTGATACAGTTTTTTTTTTTTTAACCGCGTGTGGAGCTAATATAAGTCGTGTGTTTTCACGACTTTATCCCAGAAAGGGGTAGACAGACGTGTTTGTTACACCCACACTTCGCTAGTTCAATTCGTTGATCCCACGTAATAGTGGGCCAGTCAATTGCCGGTTCCAAGCACTTTGTATTCACTTGCTAAAGCCTGTCAGCTCGTGTAGGCACCCCGTGTAGGTGATGTTGACTTGAGCCAGCATTTAACATCGCCGGGATGTTCTTAAGGCCCCATTGTCCCCTTAGCACCTTTGTTAACTGTAATGGAGCAAAACCCGAGATGATTAACAAAGGTACCTACTTATATAGCAATCAATAGAAAAGGTGTACAGAATTTTAATTCGTCGCTTTATTTCAATACCTACGTGTTGCTATTTGTAAGTTAAATAGTAGATTACATCAGCAGGTTCTATCGGTATTTATTTAGCTAACATTGAACAGTGATGTCGTGTAGTCGACGCAGGCGCAGCTGCGATAAGAATCGAACGGTTTTTGTTAGTACACGACATACCTGACTCGTAAGTTACTATGACGGATTGCACAGTTTGGTAGACCACTCTGATAGTAGACAACCATTTGCTTTTTGTTTTGACATTGAAACACGCCCTTAACGTCAGACATTCCGGTTATGCCCTCCTAATAAGAACCACAAGGCACCGGTTAGATGCGACCCTCCTGGCTAACTTCTGTAAGGACAGTGGATTATAAAGGCCAAAAGATTTGGGCGTACCCAGTTTGCCTGTAGTGTTTTTGGGCTGCACAGTTTTGGGTTACTAATTTGGCCATTTTGGCCATTTGGCCACTTCGTAACAAAGTTTGCTTTCGGCTCACAATCAGGTTAACGTAGTAAAACACCCAAATTCCAAAAGAAATATTTGCAGATCTTCCAAGCATTTTCTGAGGTAGCAATCTCACTCTATATTTAGTCGACAACGCCATAGAGGCAGTCACTTTACTCAAACTTTAGTTTCAACACCATTATTTGTGCATGTAATTGTTCAGTTATCTGTTAACTGTAATTACATGGTGTTTATGTCCGATAGCGGTCTGTGGGTTGCCTCGATAGTTATATTACGGTAATAAGTGATTCAATTTCAAATGCACATTATCGATATTACATCTGCGCGGCCAAGCTGAACGGTTTAGTGGCACTTTTGTAGTCGCACGAGCATAACGGACTTGCCAGATGTTGGCGCGATTACCCAACATTTCTTTTATAAAATACAACCCGAGTACCCGACATACATTCTCCGTTCGTATGTCATACGTTGATAGTCCTGTTTTAACTGTCGGTTGTTTGGTAAATTTTCTGAACACAACAAAAAATATATACAAGGAAAAGCAGTTCGTTTTCTCCGTTAAAACTCGAGCAATGACTATGCCGATTTGGCTAATTTTGATCTTGAAATATTTGGCGAAATTCAGGGAAGGTTTAAAACATTGTAGGTAAGGAAATATTTAAAAAAACGTTAAACTGAAGCTAAAATATAGAAGACTAGTGGTCGCCCGCGACTTCGTCCGCGTGGTAATTTGGATTTTTTCCCGTTCCCGTCGCGCCGCGTCATATTTTGAACAATTCACACAATATCTTATATCTGTATAAATTGTAGCCTATGTGTTATTCTGATGTATAAGCTATATTATTGTAAAGTTTCATTAAAATCCATTCAGTAGTTTTTACGTGAAAGAGTAACAAACATCCATCCATCCATACATACTTACATACTTACATACTCACAAACTTTCGCGTTTATAATATTAGTAGGATTTTAATGGTTGGTGGTTTGGTTATGAAGAAAAGTAGGTGCAACTACATAAGTGTTTTATAGCGTCTATCACAGTACGTATTGTAAATAAATCATTGGTAATTATTGCCTTTTTCCGTGATGTGAAAGTTCAAATGACTTACAATAAAATAAAAATTGAACGCTCACAAATTATTTCCGATTACTGATCAAAAATTATTAATCAACATTCACGCGTTTTGTAAAGCTTCGACGTGACGATACCGTTTTTGATACTTGGGTAATTGTAAATGTAATAGGATAATTTAATCTGCTCAGACTGCAGTCTCATTATAGTAGTATGTATGTAACATCTCTCCTGGCTGTTATAATTTTGGTTTGTTAAGGATTTCAATAACCGCGAAGAACTTACAAAACTATTGGCAAGATGTGGGTGTGTAATAAACTCGGGGATATAGGCGTGTGAATGTTTGTATAGTAAAGGCTTGGGCAAACCAAAAGCAGTTGCAGTGCGGTAGCAGTGCGTCTAGGTTAGTAAATAATGTAGTTATATGAGGGATGACACAATAAACAAACGCGGGCCCGCTTTTGGTTTGCCCAAGCCTTAAAGGTCTTGTGGCGTGGCGTTATGAGGTAAAGTAATGTTAGAAACTGATGAAAAGAGCATTTCAGAATGTCGAAAATTGGATATACTAACATACCTAGTTGAAGGCAACAGGCTAGTTTCCTTATGATGTATAAACATAATGATGTTTGATTGTTGTCGGATCAATGAAGAATGCGTTAATGACAAACAAACAATGGATGTATACCTACTATGGACAGACAGGTGCACAGTTACAGTAATTGCCCTATCGCGTGTCCCTAAACTAACTGATTCTATCGACTAGACAATGAAGCGTGGAAAGTAGACTATATGTTGTGGAAAGTAAGCAACTTGATTATATTGTCACTGTGTGACACCGGCGTCCTATGTAAAAGTGCGCGGAGCAAACGCGGTACACAGGGCACCCATCTACACGGTATACGGAATCAGTTGCAGGCATTATATAGTTATATATTATAGTTGGTATGTTCACTTCACTACTAATTCAAGGAAGGTTATCTTGGACAACACTTTCACATTTAGCGACTAGATTAGACAGCATTGTAGGTATTTTACGGTTTAGCGAAGAAGTCGATTCAATATTTTTTTTTTTTATATAGAATAAATAACATCGTAACCGGTTATAGTGTTAGACCAAGAATTTTTCATCTCTCATGCTCTGAAAGTGGGTCATTGCTTACCTAATATGCGGGTTGAAAGTGATACATTTCGGCCCTAGGGCGGAAAAGTAAAAAAAAGTCATCAGCATATCTTGAGGCGATGGCAATAAACCGTATACAGCCAAAGTTCGATAGTTAATATAACATTCTGGTTTTTGAATGATCATAAACAAAAAAGAGTTGAGTTACAATAAAATAAAACGTAAATAGCACAAACAATAATTATTTGGACAGTTATACCTTAAAATACTGAGTATTTACTCAGAATTTTAAGATTGAGACTCCGACCAAACCTGACTAAATCGACTGCCGCACGCGTCAAATCATAAAAAAAAAATACTCTATAGCGCTTCCTAAAATATGTGCGTAAGAAAATAACTGCAGTAATTAAAAAAACTGAAGACCATTTTCTATGGGAAAATATAACTAATGACAAGGCGGTAAGACCAAAAGACTTGTCTGCCCTGAAAAAAGTGCGAATGAAAAACAATAATTAAAAAAAAGGCGGGAAGTATAATACTTGATACGTGATCAATCTCTATTGTTATATTTGTTTTATTTGACTTTTATTTGCTTTCCTCGTATTCGAAAAGAAAAGTAGAGTGTTTAACTCGAGTGAAAACACCCATTTCTGCCTCGAACTATTGGCGCCAAAATATCTCGTCAGAAATGGGATGCTTTCTTCCCTTGGTTAACAATCTACTATTGGTGTCTTACTCAGAAAATGCAAATGCATTTTAATCTAACGTTGAACGACAAAAAGTATGTTATAAAAAGCACGTGTTATTAAAATTAAAATAAAATAAAATATAAAATAAAATAAACATCAAAATAAAACATCGGAGACGTGTGATACATGCACCGACCGGTTACTATCTTAACTACATACAGAGAAATATGTGCAGATGAGATAATAATTTACGAGATAAGCGCTTGCCAAGATTGGTGTTTAATTGGTGACAGCAATGTCAAAATTAGTCAACATAGAGTCACTGAATTCAAGGACTGACAGTGCCTCAATCAAGCACTGGGAGTCCATCAAAGAACAGTAGGAGTTCTATTTGTGCCGAGCGCGTGGCTGGTGACTTTTTAGGTTATCTCTGGCGCTCCGCAAAAATCGGGTTCCCAGACACTCTCATACCGAACTAGTTAGGAATAACTAGTTCTTCTGTGCGGGACTATCAACTAATCAAGCATCACCTTGACATTGGCGAAATCATCGATGAACATCGATGGAGCCACGTTTTTTTAACAGTAAATTATCGTGTCTGTCCACGAATCACCATTATCACAAAAAGATCAAAGGTAGGTTTTCTTTAGACTAAGTATACTACAAAGACTTTTAATCTACTCTACATATTTTCTACATAAATAACAGTCGCTAGGGAAGTAACCATAAGCACAGATTACTAAATAGTTACCATAAGTAACAGCCGTATGAGTCTGCGTGGGATGGGGCATCTGTAGTACTTATTTGTTTATATGTGACTCAAGTAATCGCGTGTAGTAAATAAACACCGTAAGTTCGGAGTACTCGTCTAGTCCAAACATTTTCTGTACCTATTTAAATAGATATACATAATAAATGCACAATATTGGTAATGGTTTCTTTTTTTTTTAAATCTTAATTGCACAGATTTATAAAACACAAAACAAACAATAACATTATGTACAAAGGCCTGCTTAGGACAGTAATGGCTTTTCTTCCAGCAGACCTTAGAGGTATAGAGGAGATAGATACTACTAAAGAGAGAAGAGGAAAGTGTAAACGCGTATTCTTAAATAGGAACAGGATATACGTATAAATATATAACATACAACATTACATATAATATTAAACAATAGAAGAAGAAAATTAAATAAATGAAACTGATGAATTTAATACATATAACAGACATTAAATATATACACATAAGAACTTAATAATACAAGACTAAAGTTAACATGCTGGTGTACGTTCCTTAATCAATAACAATGGTGTTTCTATTTTAAGTAGGTAATTTCTAGTCAGGTGCCGTCGCGCACGCAGACACTTGCTCATTCAGTACGTTCCAATGACCTAGACATTAATGCTGTAACCAGTACAAGTCTACCACCAGATCAATAACCAGACACACACTGTACAGAATAACGTGATTATCTCTGAAAATCAATATCTAGAAATCAAGGCTCAGCGGTCCCAATTCCGCCAGGATCCCACCATCGCGGCGGTGAGACCGATCATGGACGAGTGGTTGTAGAGATGGCACGGTGACGGCGGTTCGCGCGTCGCAAATCATTACCGGGCACGGATGCTTTGGGTTATCTGCACCGCATACATCGTGCGTGTCAACACTGCGAGGCCTCCGTCAAAGACACCGCACTCCACACGTCAGAGGAGAGCTCAGCGAGTGTGGCGAGTGGTTATCAATGCCGCTGAGCACCTAATTGAAAACCAAACAGTGACTCAATTCCAGCAGATTTAAATATAAAACCGACAGATAGAACAAGAGTAACAGTTGGCTTGCCACGTGCGGAACCAACGGCCGTAACAACATAATTAGCAAACTATTGCTCTAAGGTCATGCAAGTAGAGCGGCACACCACACGACCGTGAGTCACGGGCTCACGGCTCACGGGCCACTGACCGACAGAACAACATATCACTACCGAATTACAACTACCTCGTTGTGCCAAATTTGCATAGTTTATATGAATGGGCCACTGAAGCGAGAAAGAAAACTGCATGTAGCGGAGATGCGAATGTTAAGATGGATGGGTTACATGGAGTGGATGGAGTACATTAGAGGAAGTTTGAAAGTTGCGCCAGTGAATGAAAAATTGAGAAGCGAGCGTCTGTCATGGTCTGGGCTTGTTGTGAGAAGAGAGGAAAGTAACGTGGTGGAGGTAAGGCCTAAGAAAGGATGGATGGAATCAATGACATTACATTATATACTCCGGATGGAATGCGTGAAAGAGGATATTACTAGGAAAATGACTGAGGAGATGACGTGTGACAGGGATGTGTGGAGGAGGAAGACCTGTTGCGCCGACCCCAAATAACTGGGATAAGGGCAGGCAGATGATGATGAATGGGCCACTGAATGCAAGCAGACAGAACAAAAAAGCAATGAGTTCAAAGAATTATTAAATTTTCGTGTTGCGAAGACTCCAAATTATCTACCGGTCGCGGCCTCACGTAGCGTCGTTATCGTTAGTCGAACGACTTACTGCACCGAAATGGTATTATAAAAAAATCGGATTAAGTACCAACATGACCAAAGTACACTTAGTTACTAATTACGCCACCAAACTAATTTTGTGTGATATCATTGTGAAGTAATTCAATGGAGTTGTTGTGGTTCTAGTGTCGAGTTATTAACCTAGCACAACCCCAAATAAAACTAGGTTATATAGCATTTTCCTCTGCGATGACCGCTAACAAAGATTTAATATGTATTTACCTACAAAGTAGTACGCTAAACGCTTGTAACAGTTGTATGCTTTATTCGATACAATAAACTCTCACGAAGTGTTAAATATCGCTAACAAGACGGATAGGCGCAATTTAGCACTGTTTATTGAACCGTGTCGGTTTTGGCGCGTCTAAACTGAATTCTTGCAGGAAATTGAATACTAATGCATCCGTTTTCGATAACATATTATGAGCTTAATAAATGAATATGACGTGTGAATCGGAGCTGTATTTCAGATATAAAGGTAAAACGAACCATTTATAAGATATAAAAGTATTGTGAAGTAGATGTTTTCTTTCTACAACGTCAATTCTTTTATAGAAGAGATCTAGTTGAGGACTCTGCACTCTGCTGGTCAGCGAAAAACGGTGCTAAAGGGCCCTCAACATCTCCAGGGCCCAAAAAATCTTCACCTGCACGCGGTGCACCTGCTAACATACGAAAGAGGCCCTGACAAAAATACCCAAAGTGCCCGGAAATGACAATAGGCTCGCCCCACTTGCGTGGGCGATGGCGAAAAATTACTGGGGAAATGTGAATTTTCACACCAAAATCTTTACTCTTACTCAGTTGGTGATAAAACAGGAAATATTGTTTCGGAATTGTCCTTATCGTTATAATAAAACCGTTCTATCTTTTATTTCAATCATAAAAGATAGAACAGTTTTATTATAACGATATTGGCAAATCCGAAACAATAAACCGTTCTATCTTTTATTTCAATCATAAAAGATAGAACGGTTTTATTATAACTATATTGGCAAATCCGAAACAATAAGCCGTTCTATCTTTTATTTCAATCATAAAAGATAGAACAATTGGAATTGGAAAAAGGGCAATTCCGAAACAATATTTCCTGTTTTATCACCAACTGAGTAAGAGTATCAAACCTGTAAACGATTTAGGACATCGTTTGAGTCACTGTGGGAGATAGATATTACGCTACTTTTATCCCAATAATTGGTCCACACGGGATTCGAAAGCGGTAACCTAAATCACGCAAGCGAAGTTCACAACAAAAACATTGCGACAGTCGCTAGTTCGCTACATCTGTGACATATGTGAACAATATCATCAGAACGGCGATCGGCGCGTGAAATAGAAACTATGTACCAAGTTATTGTTTAAAACCGTGCCCGTACGTGCATACGTAACGCTTTCACATCAGTAATGATTACACAAAAAAAAATATCCGCCATTTTTATGGTTTCACTGAATGCCATTAACTATTGTTTGTATAAAAATAATTTATGTGTCGGTTTACATAAAATCGCTTATTATTTCCATTATATTTAGTTTGTAATTAATGTACACAGCCATTGACAAGAATTGTTGCGAGATTAAACTAGTAGTAGCTATTGTTTCCACTTAACAGTTACTAACAATCTCGCTGAATGTTATCAAAGGACATGCTTTTGTTTTGTAGCTTGTAGTGACTCGTGGAGCAACCGCATTATATACGAGGGTGGAATGAAAAGTAGTCGGCCTAACACTGATCCATTTAGTTCTAAAAATCAAATCTACTCACATAATTTAGTTCAGTTCAGACCTGTTAATTGTGTGAAGTTTGAAACGTGTGCGATAATTAGTTTTAATTTTATAAATTTATTAACAAAGCAAATCGAGCAGCGTGCCGTCATTAAGTACCTCCATAAGAAGGGGCTGTCATCAAAAGCCATCCATGATGATATGGTCAGTACATTAGGGAATTGCGCTCTTTCATATTCATCCGTCAAAAAATGGATAGCAGAATTCAAGCGTGGTAGAGAGAGTGTGAAAGACGAACCCCGCTCTGGAAGGCCTTCGACGTCCACTACTGACGAAAATGTTAAAAAAATACTCGACTTAATTATGGTAGACCGCAGATTGAAAATTAGAGAGATAGCCGAGATTATAGGCATCTCTTATGAACGTACTCAAAACATAATAGTCAACGTGTTGGGTTTCCACAAGGTGTCTGAGAGGTGGGTTCCGCGACTGCTTTCAGTTGAGCAAAAAAGGATGCGCTTGACTATTGCACGCGAATGTTTGGAGTTATTTGAAGCTGATGAATGTGATTTTTTTAATCGTTTTGTTACTATGGATGAAGCATGGGTTCATTACTGTACACCGGAAACAAAACAACAATTAAAACAGTGGAAAAGACCTGGTTCACCACCCCTCCAAAAAGGCTAAGTTGATTTTGTCGGCAAGTAAGGTGATGGCTTCAGTATTCTGGGACTCGAAGGGTGTGCTTATGGTTGATTATCTTGAAAGGGGTCAGACTATAAACTCTGATTATTACTGCACCTTACTACGTTTACGAGAGGAAATAAAAGAAAAACGTCCAGAAATGATCAGAAGAAAAGTCCTGTTTCATCAAGATAACGCTCGTGTTCACGTCTGTCCAATCAATGGCAGAAATTCATCATTCATGTTCTTCATCTTCATGTTCTGAAGAGCTCTTCAACCTGATCCTACCCTCTCCCTTCCGATCCCGAACAACGCGTGCCGGCCAGAGATGTCACCCTCATACCGTGGAAACCGTCTTCGCGAGAACCGAGCGTTTTAAACGATCGTTTCTCTGCCGAACGATGGTGGCTTGGAACGCCCTGCCTGCACACGTGTTTCCTCCAACATATAACCCTGAGCTCTTTAAGCGAAGCGTGAAGAGGCACATTACTGGGTCGTCAAGTTGAGGGCCACTCTCTATAGTATTCCTGTGTACTGTGAGAGTCGCCCTCAATTGCCAGACGTCGCCTCAGCTTACCATCAGGCGGGTGGCGTCAATTTGTCGATCTAAATATATAAAAAAAATAAAAAAAAAAAAAAAAATGGCAAAAGTGCATTGAACTTGATGGTGATTATGTTGAAAAATAAAAATATATTTCATTTATTATGTATTTATTTTCTGGGTTAGGCCGATTACTTTTCAATCCACCCTCGTAATTATCTGTGCCAATCATACGTCATTGATCTGTGCGGTGTGCGCCCAATCAAAATTCCACAAGGGTCTAATTTTTTTATATATCCCCAGAACCTTAACTGTCTAAGGTTCGCCCCGGGGTTCAACAGAGGTCTAGGTAACAGGATTTTTCCTAAAATGTGTATCGTCAATTATAAAGAACAGTAGTAAATGTAATCTAATAATAGAAATTATCATCTTCAATGAAAAAGTTAGTTAGAAGTCACAATAAAAAGAACTATTCAACAAATCACAGCAAACAAAAAGAAATTCTATTTAGTCTTGGCAACAAGAACATGCCAAATCAACACAAAACCCACCAATCAGGGAACCAATTCATTTGCGATTTCACCAATTTTAGTAGACATTCAAAAGCGATGATGTAATTGTATATGACAAATTATTGCATCATTAATTCCTGGTTACTGCTACAAGCTTTCAAATAACAGTAACTTAACTATTCGACAATAGATGTAACTGTTTCACTCCCATTTAAATTTATCGTGAAATAGCGTGATAGCCTATTATAGCCGTCCTCAATAAATAAATCTATTCAAAACTGAATTTCTTTTTTAAATTTGACTCAGTACTTCCTGAGTATTATGCACTCAATCAAACAAACTCTTCAATATTATAACATTAGTGTAGATGAGATAACATGTACATTCAAGTATTTGTTCACACTGCAGTAGAAAGTTAAAGAAATGCCAAATATATTAACATAATACAATAATAATTATGTATTCATTATTATATTATATAATAATGAATATTTATATTATAAATATATATAATCTTAACTGATATTATAAATTTGAAAGTGTTTAATTGTACCCTATTCACGGTCAAACAACTGGACGGATTGGATGATAATTGGCATAGGAATAGTTTTGGGAACGGAGAAGTAAATATGTTACTTTAAAACTATTTCATGCGTTTCATGCTGCACGCAACAACAAGTATAAATATATAAAATTAAAATAGCTGAGGGGAAGTGAAAGATCAAGACATACTAATTGATTGAGCTAACCAGGCCCGGGTCCTACTAGGAGCTGGCAGCACTTATAGAGAAGATTCAAAAGAGCATGGTTTAGAGATGAACTGTTAAGTTTCTATGACTAAAGTTTTAACCATTATAAAGTTATACATGAGATAGATTAAATGGGTAATACATTTAAAAGTTTTTTGGTTGCACCTGTAAGACTTAGTGAAATAAATTATGCTTCTAAAGCAACAATAAACAATATTTCCTCATTTTCACAGAAAAAAAAAATAACAAACCCGTCACTAACATTAATATCAACTCAAATATAATCTTAAATAACATCTACTCACATTTTGTTCAGCCAAAAACTTAGTGGACAATTGATGTGCTATAGCAGAGAACATCACTATATAGGCACTCAGCACAGTCTCCAATACATGGGAGACGGCAGAGACACCACTAACACATCACTGACAGTTGTACACACTATTGTGAACTATACTAGGTGACTGGTCGAGAAAGATACCTGCCACGACCGACACAGATCATGGAAAATCAATCAGAAACTGAGTATCTCAATGACTCACAGTCGTATCCTGGTTAGTAATGCCTTATGGTATCTCGTATAAACAAATAACTGTACAGTACGCAACCTACAACACTATCATAGTAGTCTATCTACTAACCAGGCTGAGAAAATCGCATTCACACGTGAGAACAGTGAGACAATGCGCGAGAAACTGTGGGAGAATGCGAGGCGTTGCCATTGTAGTAAACATTTACATCACGTCATTGACCCACACACAAATACAACTACACTTTCTGAACGACACTGTTCAACACTTACCAAATATGAAGACTTCAGCAATTTATATCCAGAATTTGAATTTCCGTGTAAATTATTTCACTTTATTTAGTAAATGATCACTCACTTTGCAAAACCCGACTGTCAAAAAGGGATGTTTGATTTGATTGATGAACGGTGTCGAATAGTGCTGATGTCCATTCGATGACTCGATGTTGGCTCGATGATGCAAAGTAGCGACCTCTAAAGGGAATTTAAGGAATGTAAATAATTTTCCCAATAACTATGGAAAAACCTTTCAAGTATCCATAACAACAACACTGGCAGAATCTAAATATAATTTATTTTTTATTTATTTATTGAGCAAAGCGAACCGAAGGCGAGCGGAGCTCCCATGGAGCAGGTTAAATGTAAAATGTTCGGATGTTCGTTTCTCAGCAACCTCTTGACCGATAATTAAAAATTTTTCACCTAAATTAATAGCTGATTTTAATTAAGGTCGTGACGAAGCTCAAATATTCAATTTAATTACAAACAAAAAAAACGCTTCGCTCAATACGAAGACGCGCACTGTTTACAGCAGCGTAGCTTTACCTAGTAATTATATAGATAGGTGTAAAGTTTGTTACAGATTATTAATTAGGTACTATTAGGGAAATTTTGAACCAAATAGGTGGTATTACCAACTAGTTTCTGACTTTTATGTAGACGTTCAGAAATCAAAATTTCGTCGTACCAACATTGTAGTTCGTTTTATTTTTACTTGGTTGTGATAATATATAATATGATGACTGATGAGTTTTGAAAGAACGCTCATTGTACCCGGCAGAACCCGGCTTGATAATGTTTTGTAAAACCAGTCCACTGTAGCTACATTTCTGGACATTACAGCCGCTTATGATAATGTCCTTCTCCCCATTCTCAGGCAAAAGCTGCAAAAGCTGAGAATACCAGGGACGATGGTCCAATGCATATGCGAAATGTTACTATGTAGATATTGTATAATCTTTACACCTCAGATATTGATTCCTGCCTTAACCACAATTGTCACATTCTGCAATATGCCGATGATTTGGCCTTATATGTAGACAATGAAACCATTCCTGATGCAGCTGCTTCACTCTCCCTGTCTCTGAACTCTTTAAGCAAGTGGTTGCTGGACCATGGACTAAGTTTGTCTGGCCCAAAAAGCTCTGTTGTGATATTTTCCCGCAAAAAAAGACTCCCACAAATATCTATAAGCATAGATGGCCTCAACATCCCAGTGGCCACAAAGGCTAAGTTCTTAGGAGTCTATCTGGACGCAAGATTATCAGGCACCCATCATCTTAATTACCAAGTTAAAAGATGTGAAAGGAACATACCAATTTTAAAATCCCTTGCCGGTGTTTGGTGGGGGGCTCATCCCTTTACCATGAAATTGGTCTATAACGCACTAGTGCGCAGCATTATGGACTATGGTTCATTTTTGTTAGTGCCATGTAATAAAGGTGCCCTGACCAGGCTGGACACGATCCAGGTCAACTGCCTCCGTATAATAACCGGCGCCATGAAATCTTCACCCATCAACGCTTTACAGGTTGAATGTGCAGAACCGCCTTTAAAATTGAGAAGACAGTACTTAGCATCTCGATTCTTATCTCGTTTAATTTCCAATAACAGTCAACCCACTACTTCAAAAAATTATGGAATTAAACTCCACAATTGACACAGCAAGCTATTGGAATCACAAAGAATTCCCCTTAATATTAAAAACTTATAGGTCCTACCAAAACCTTGAATGTCCCATTATGAAATCTGATAGGCTCCCCATGTTCAATTACAACTACTCTATTTTGTGCTATAAACCCCATATAGAAACGAACATAGGGATTGTATAAGTAAATGGTACATCATTGTAATAAGAGATGGCGCCACTGGCAATATTAAATGTCGATGTTAGGATTTTCGAAGGAATTCATATGAGCCAGACCTTAATATTAAATAAACTGTTTTCTGATCTTTGTATCGATTACCCGGGTGTTTTCATTATCGTATAACGATCACTACGCCCCAAGAAATAGGTACCTCTCTCGTTGGACGAGGTTGTACCTGTACATTTGGTCCTCCGTGTCGGATATTTTATATTTGGCTGGACCTTATTTTTGTCTACGTAATTTGCGGACAGTGGATCGCTGTCGCAACCGCAAATAAAGAGGTCGTAGTCTAACTACTACCTCTGACTGTTACTGTGGGCACAGTCGAGATACGCAGACAAGATCGTGCAGCAGGTGACTCACGATCGAGTTCAGTAGTCGTGAAGAGTTCTAGTTTGTGCAAGTGCATCAGTGTATTGTGCGACTACTGGGAAGTGGATATAGACGCAGCAGGGAGTTGCAGCTGTCTGGTGGATGGTCTACCGAGTCCCGCCAAATATACATCGAGATACAACACTGCGCGCCGTACGCGGCGTATTTGACAGTGTTGAGAGTGAGTGAAGTGAAGAACAAACTGTAAGTACTTTGTTTTATTAATTGTCAAGAAACAAGTGTTGGTGGTTTTAAAAAGACTTTGTTAACTTTTATTAATTGTTAAAAAGAAGTGTTCTTTGTAACTTTGTTCAAATTATTCTATCTCAATAATTTAGATTCAGTAGTATTAGCTGTAGACTTAGAATAGTTTTATAGAAAACAATGGAACGGGGAATCCATGCCGGATTTTACCCAGAATTGTAAGGTTCAAACACTTAGAAAAATTTTATCATAAAAATTTTATGAAGTTTTCTAAGTCTATGTTTTCGTCTCATTTAATGTAAATTGTTTATTAAGTACATAAGAGTGTAGCGTGTTTGCTATCGTTCGTTTGTGTGAAGTACCTTGTTCTTCTTAGCAACAATGGAGAAGTTAATAAATTTTCAAAATGATACTCTAAAAAGAATAACTAAGGCTAAAACTAACTTTAAAAAGTCTCCTAAAGAGAGATTGACGGCGGAATACATAGAAGGCAGGTTAGAATCGCTAGATGCATTATGGTTTGAGTTTCAGTCAGGACATAAGGAACTTATGTTAAATCATGACCCTGTTAAGTTAAATGAGACAGATTACATTCAAAATGATACTTACGATAAATGTGATGAAACTTATGTTGAGTATAAGGGTGAACTAAAATTTAAGTTAAATGAATTTACTAAGGAACCTAAGGTAGTCAGTTCACATCAAGGTAGTTCCCAGGTACGGCTACCAAAATTGAGCATTCAACCTTTCTCTGGAAAGTATTCCGAATGGAACACTTTTAGAGATTTGTTTCGTTCCTCAGTACATGATAACAATGGTTTAGATAATGTTCAAAAATTATTGTATCTTAAAGGGTACTTAACCGGAGAAGCTGAACAACTTATTAGCCAGGTTTCTATAACTAAAGAAAATTATACAAGATCATGGCAGCTACTCGAGGAAAGGTATAATAATAGAAAATACATATGTCATCAATCCTTGCATAAATTGTTGAGCTTACGTAAGTTGAATGCGGAGTCTGCCAGTGGTCTAAAGGACCTTGTCGATACAACTGATGATTGTCTAGCCACAATGACGAACTTAAATGTCAATGTACAGAGTTGGGATATACTTATAATATATTTATTGACATTGAAGTTGGATTCAGAAACTCATCGTCAGTGGGAGTTTCATGTTAACTCTAATATACCTTCTGAAGATTTGCCTAGCTATAAGCAATTTAAAGATTTTCTAACACAACGATTTAGAGCAATCGAGTTTCTGGACCCAAAGACAGTTAGTGGTAAGACTCAGAATATAAACGACCATAGGAATTCTAAACTAAAATCAATGCATACTACAAAGATTATATGTTCGGTTTGTGATGGAGAACACAAAATTTATTCATGCAACGCGTTTCGTGAAATGTCTGTAGACGCACGGCGTCAATTTGTGCAAACAAAAAATATATGCTTCTCGTGCTTAAACAATAATCATTTAGCAAAAAATTGCAAATCAAACTTTCGGTGTAATATTTGTAAAGGCAAACATCATGTGCTTTTACACACTTCAAATGCAGGTAAATCGGATGTCGTCGCTAGTACTGCGACGGAAGATATACAAAATAAAGAAACAAGTTCAAACGAAGTGAGCCAAGTGGTGTCGTGTTTTGCTAAAAGGTCGAATCAGATTTTGTTGGCAACGGCATTAATAAACTCAATATCTCGGGATGGTACAAGTCATACAATTCGTGCATTGTTGGACCAAGGGTCTCAAACGTCGTTTATAACCGAAGCGACAGTCCAACAACTAGGGGAAAGAAAGTATCCGTCAAACATTGAAATTACAGGAGTAGGGGGAGATAAGACACTTGTTTCTAAGGCGATAGTCAACATCAAAATTATGTCTCGTACAAATCCAGATGTAGTAATAAAGGTAAAGGCACACGTGATAAAATCTATCACATCACTTTTACCTTGTAAAATGGTGAAACACGTAGACTGGAAGGAATTGCAGGGAATTGTCTTAGCTGACCCAAATTATCATACACCAAATCGTGTTGACATGTTATTGGGAGCAGAGATTTATGCTCAAATACTCCGAGGTGGACTTAAACGAGGTCCAAACAACTTACTGATTGCTCAAGATACCTCTTTAGGCTGGGTATTGTCAGGTGCTGTTGACTCCAATGAAGATGTAACCTGTAACTATAGTGTGTTGCATATCGTAGAAAACAACAATAATTTACTAAAGAAGTTCTGGGAGCTTGAAGATGACCTTCCCTTCTCTAAGGAAAAATTTCTGACAGAAGACGAAAAACGTTGTGAAAGTTATTTCAGTAGTACTACCCAAAGAGATGAGGAAGGCAGATACATAGTAAAACTACCGCTGAAGAATTCAAATCTGGAAGTAAATAATTCGTTACAGATTGCAGAGAAGAGATTGATGTCATCGGAGAAACGGCTTAAAACTGGAATTCTGCAAGAAAAATACACGGAAGTTATGAATGAATATATTCTATTTAATCACATGGAGCTGGTACCGGAGCACGAAGTTAATAACGAAAGAGCTGTATACTTACCACATCACGCAGTGGTGCGTAATGATAAACAAAACACAAAGGTTCGAGCTGTTTTCGACGCGTCTTGCAAAGGAACTAATAATATGTCTCTCAATGATAATTTGTTGGTGGGTCCAACCTTGCAGCCTGAGTTGAAGCATTTAGTTATGTGTTGGAGAGTAGCACGCATTTGCATAACTGCTGATATAGTTAAGATGTATAGACAGGTCAAGGTTGCTAAAGAAGATACTGACCTGCAAAGAGTATTATGGAGAGACAGCCCAAATGAAGCAATTAAGCATTACCGAATGCTACGTGTTACCTTTGGAGTAGCATCTGCCCCATACTTAGCTGTTAAAGCGCTACAGCAAGTTAGCAAGGATGAAGGAGATCATTATCCAGCAGCCAAAAGGGCTGTATTGAGTCAGTTTTATATGGATGATTTGTTAGCAGGCTGTGAAACAGTTAATGAAGGAATAATTTTATATAAAGAAATGAATGAACTACTTGCAAAAGGCGGATTCTGTTTACAAAAATGGTCAAGCAATAATGACGAACTACTGCAAAAAATGAAGGATAGTGAATACGAAGCAAAATCTGATATGACGAATACTGAAAGGAATGAATTAAATCTAAAAATAAAACCCGATGAAATAATAAAAATAGTTGGACTTACCTGGAATCGCAGTGATGACTCCTTCCACTACCAAATAGATATACCTGATACTCCAGGTCCAATAACTAAAAGAAAAATAATATCAGAAATTTGTCGTTTGTATGATCCCGTCGGGTGGGTGGCTCCGAGCATTATTATTTCAAAAATACTAATTCAGAAACTATGGTTGGCAGGAATTGATTGGGATGCTCGTGTACCAGATCACATTTTAATGGAATGGAAACATTACAAGGAAGAATTAAGGATGCTAAGCAATGTGCGTATACCACGTTGGCTGCATATACAAACTAAGAATATTGTGGAATTGCATGGCTTTTGTGATGCGTCCAAGGATGCCTATGGTGCTGTTGTATACAGCCGAGCTATTAATGCCGAGGGTCATGTTCATGTTTCATTGGTATCAGCAAAAACAAAGGTAGCCCCAGTAAAACAGGTTTCCATTCCCCGTCTGGAACTGTGTGGAGCGGTTCTACTTAATCGTTTATTGATGGAAGTGGCATCTGTAATGAAAATTGATAAATCATGTTTACATGCTTGGACAGACTCCAATATAGTTCTGGCTTGGTTGAACAGTCATCCCAGTAGGTGGAAGGTCTTTGTGGCCAATCGTGTATCGGAGATAATTCAGAATTTAGATTCTCATCACTGGTCACACGTCTCTTCTAGGTGCAACCCAGCAGATGTGGCCTCACGTGGACAATCTCCAACTGATTTGATTAAGAATACAATGTGGTTTGAGGGTCCTGAGTTCCTGAAAGAAAAGATAATTAGTTATGAGAAACAAAAGAATATAGATACAGATATAGAAGAAGTTACAAAGAAAAATACTCACGTCGCTATTGCAGATGATGATTGTATATTTAAAAGGTTTTCTTCCCTTACAAGAATGCTTCGGGTTCTTGCTTATTGCAAACGTTTTATTTTTAATCTGAAAGTGAAACAAACGGACCGTCAGATTGGATTTTTAACCAGTCAAGAATTAGACTCTATTTTAAAATTTTACATAAAACAGTCTCAAAAAGACACTTTTAATAAAGAATGGTACATTATAAAAGAGAAGAAAAACTTACCAAAGACAAGTAATTTGCGATGTCTGAATCCGTTCTTGGATAACGAAGGAATATTACGCGTGGGTGGAAGACTCGCACTTTCATCCTTGACGCTAGCGCGAAAACATCCAATTTTAATTGCAAAGGAGTCATATTTGGCTAATCTTTTGGTCCAGGACGCACATTTACAAACCCTTCATGGTGGTCCTCAACTCATGCTCGGGTATTTACAGTCCAAGTATTGGATATTGGGATCGGCACGTCTTGTCAAGGCATTTTTTCGGCGATGCGTTACGTGCACCAGGCACACAGGAAAAACACAAACGCAACTAATGGGACAGTTACCAGCTGTAAGAACAACTCCTTCCCGACCATTCAGATCAAGTGGTGTTGACTATGCGGGCCCGATTCAGATACGTTCTTCTAAAGGTCGAGGACACAAATCCCAAAAGGGATACATTTGTTTATTTGTATGCTTAGTAACTAAGGCCGTTCACCTGGAAGTGGTTACAGAACTTACGACTGAAGGTTTTCTTCAAGCATTTAAAAGATTCGTTTCAAGGAGAGGATATTGTTCGGAGATTTGGAGCGACAATGGAACAAATTTCACTGGTGCAGCTAGTGAACTTCAGAAACTTTTTAAAAATGAACAAGGTTCTATGGTTCAGGAGATTGCTGAATCATTAGCAACCAACAATTGTAAGTGGCACTTTATACCAGCCCAGGCCCCCAATTTCGGTGGCTTATGGGAAGCTGCAGTAAAGTCTGTAAAGTATCATTTAAAGAGAGTCATTGGTACATCTACACTGACTTTCGAAGAAATGTCTACGGTACTAAGTCAGGTTGAAGCATGTCTAAATTCCAGACCTTTGTCTGTAATCACTGGAAATAGTGAAGAAGATTTTACGGTATTGACACCAGGTCATTTCCTGGTCGGTGAAGCTCTTGTGACACCGCCTGAGTGTGATTTTGAAAAGTCAAACATTAGCTCACTTCGAAGGTGGCAGTATGCTCAGAGGCTGGTTCAAGACATCTGGCGCTTGTGGTCACGACAGTATTTGAATAGGTATTTTAAACGTTATCAAGGAACGTCACAAGTTTCTCAGCCTTGTATAGGCGATATAGTCACAGTGAGAGAGGATAATTTGCCAGCCAGTAGGTGGCTTTACGGTAGAGTTATTGCTACTCATCCTGGTCACGATAACATTGTGCGAGTCGTATCTTTAAAAGTTAAAAATGGTATTATTAAAAGACCTGCAAATAAATTATGTGTTCTGCCAATTGGCGATTCTTAATATTTAGATAATACGAGTAGGATAAGTTTATACCTTGGCAATTTGTCAGTTCTGGTTTGTATATTTTGATACTCTTATTATGTTAATTTATGTGTTAAAAACTCAAAAAATTTGTTGTGTTTCTGTTTTTATAATACTTGTGTACTAAGATACGTCTTTAAAATTGGTCAAAACTTAGTTGTTAATTATGGACAATAGCACGGTTGTCCATAGGGGGCGGTATGTATAAGTAAATGGTACATCATTGTAATAAGAGATGGCGCCACTGGCAATATTAAATGTCGATGTTAGGATTTTCGAAGGAATTCATATGAGCCAGACCTTAATATTAAATAAACTGTTTTCTGATCTTTGTATCGATTACCCGGGTGTTTTCATTATCGTATAACGATCACTACGCCCCAAGAAATAGGTACCTCTCTCGTTGGACGAGGTTGTACCTGTACAGGGATATATAAGGATATGCCTGCTGCAGGCTCCACCTTAAATGCCCTTATAGAGGAAAACTGGTATGACTTTCATATATTTTACACTGATGCCTCTAAACTATCCTCTGTTAGCTATACCGGTGCCGCGGTGTACTACCAAAACTCAAAAATTATTCTCATGTACCGTTGCCCTAAGGAATCTTCAGTCTTTACAGGTGAATGTGTTGCGATATTGGAGGCATGCACATTCATAGAACATCACAATAATATATATAAAGCTGTAATATTCACCGACTCCCTCAGTTGCCTTAAGGCCTTAGAACAGAACTCCTATAAGAGCAAGCTACATAGCACCATACTCCTGGACATAAAAAAATCGCTGCTTACTTGCTCTAACAACAACAAAACAGTTCACTTAGTCTGGATTCCAAGTCATAGTGGTATTAGTGGCAATGAATATGCAGATTCACATGCAAAAATCGCCATTTCTCACCCATCATCGGACCTTAAACACCTCAAACATCAGGGATACGACCTGCTGAACCTTCCCCAGGTAAATTTGCTGGCTTCATGGCAGGAACACTGGGATGATTCCAGCAAAAAAAAGGGAAAGTTTTATAATGCCATACAACCCAGCATTACACCCAAACCCTGGTTCTACAAATTTAAAAAGGTACCCAAATGGGTCATATCAGTCATATGTCGTCTCCGTTTAGGCCATTGCTGCTCTCCAGTATTTCTCCATAAAATTAGAGTACGGGATTCGTCGCTGTGCGAGTGTGGCCTTGATGAGGGAAGTTTGGACCACATATTCTTTAGTTGTCCAAGGAACCAATGTATCCCTGATCTTTATAGTCTACTCCCAGAACTCAACATCCCAGTGCCTACTAACATCTCTGCCCTTCTAACATTCCCTTCCCCGGACGTCCTCAGGACCCTTGTCCTATTTATTCAGCATATTTCTGTAAAACTATGATAAAATAAATTTGTGTGTGTCAATATTTAAGTACAAGATTTATATACTTACTCATGTATGTATGTTTATATATATAAATATATATATATGAGTATACTTATATATATGTATTAAAATATATATATATATATATATTATATTATAAATCTAAGTTCATCTGTGTTGTTTCAGTGTCTTAATACTAACACCAATCAGCAAGAATCACTTTCACCCAACTGGGGGGGGGAAGGATGCCTAAATTATCGCAGAAAATATTCAGAAACACACGAATAGCCATAACACTTTTCATTGGCCAAATTGTCAACATACCTGACAGAGGCCATTACCAAAAATTGAATTGAATTGATAATGTTTTGATTATTGCAGAAACAAAACGCAATAAATGTCAAAACATTCGTTGTGTTTGCGACTTTTCGTGACTGGATTTTATTCCATACAATATTAATTGAACATGTTTGTTCATTAATTCGTTTGGAATTTTTTTCAAGTATACAGCACGATGTCTGGTGTGAAATTGGACGTCCTATGGTCACCGGCCCACCATGACAAATTCGTAATTTGGGGCCCGGACATAACCCTTTATGAAGTCTCTCGAATTAAGGAAATAGAGAAGAAAACAGCTTGTATGTATTTATTATAGTGCTCTTACCAATGAGACAGTGGCTTAGTGACCTGTATCTATAGTGCTACTTATTTAATATTTATTTAATTAATTTTTTTTATTGATGCTCCTACTACCTACCCTACCTACCTACACTAGTGCTAATAGTGTTAACCAGGGTTCATTAACAACAACTCACAACTTCATGCGTGGTGTATTAGTTGCAGCATCTTGTTGGATATGTTGTGTGCATTATATACTATGAATGTAGTTACTGATGGTTGGAAAGTTCTGCACGGAAGTTTTTATTGCCAGGTTCTTTACCCATTGCTTTGCGAATCTGACTTTAAATGTAAATTCTTATGTGTGGACGTTAATAAGTGTTATTTATAACCTATATTAATAAATATTTTTGATTAGATTAGATTGTTAATATCATCTACCTACTACTACCTACCTACCTACTACTGCTGCTAAAGTGAAACCAATCCATGCTATGAACCCTCGACTTAATATTAAAAAGTTAAACATTATCATTATTTTTAAAAGAAATTTATCTATATCAGTTTGTTTTATTTCCAGTCACGCCTATATCAGCAACCCGAGGTGCCACAGTTATAGCTTCGCAGAGTGCCAGTGGTGTTCGTTGTGCTGATATTTGTGCAATTCCAGACCAACCGGAGCCTTTACTGGCACTTGGGTACACAAATGGTCGAGTAGCATTGACAACTCTCAAACAGACATATGATCCCTTAGGGCTGGTGGGCCGGGAGTTTTGTAAGTGTTTATTTTATAATTGGGGATAATGTTAAGGCAGGCCAGTTATCATGTCACACTCATTTTCTAATGTTGTGTATGTGATAAGATACCACTATCTTAATATTACTTTTTGAACAAATATTATTTATATTTTTTTATTTATTTATCAGATAAAAAATAATAACTTAGTATCAAATCGTACATGAGCATTATAGAAACCTCGGCGGTTTATAACTAATACTCGTTTGAGTCTACTACAATTTGCAACGTTATAACTAAGTAACGGAAGAAAAACATTGTTCACAGCTAAATATACATCATAGGTATGTACTTCAATATTCAAGATGTTAGGAATTTTAGAAAGTGGTTTTTGAACTTGTGTTTTGCATTTTGGAGTACAGCGCTGTCCAAACATTGCAATTCCGCCTTAATCATAATAAGTCTAGGAATTAGGTCAGCAGTCGTTTGCTCGCCGGAGGTATTATTAGAGCCATTTGTGCATAACTTATTTCGAGCTACAGCCCGAGTATATACATGATGTTTTATTTTAATTCGATTTTTTTTATTGTGATAGTTTTCTTTTAATGACATAAACTTTACCTGTGTTTGAACTGGTAGGATTTTGCATCTAGCAATAGTTAAAGAGGCCTTTATTGTCAACATCAAACTGCTGTTTAATATTTGTGGATACATACAATGTTACGAAAAATTCGCCAGCTATTGAATATAGGATTCTGCTAGGGAGTTATACAGCATTATTTTGATCTTATATGGAATGCGATTTTTTAGTATGACCATATTGGCGAGGAATTGTCTTAGTTTATCACAGATTTCCCCAGTTTAATTTGTCATCATCGAATATTTTAGGTGCAGAGATTTAATATGCATCAGTTGTGTCTTATCTGCATTTAGCGGTTACCTATCTTAATCCCGGATTTTAACATTCCGAATATCATAATCCAGAAATGTTTGGACTTTTTTTCATAATCCCGTTTCTACAAATTCCGAAGTTTTGTTTGCCATATAATCGCAACTCCGAATTTCATTTGCCCATTTATTCATTTGTAGGACGTTTTAGAATCCAGACGAATGAGTTCCAGACACACGAAATCTAAATGCACAAAATCCAGATGACTGTAATCCATATGCACTAAAGCCCAATTTTTAGAACACAAATTTTTGAAATAAGTACAGTTAATTGATATCCAGACAAACAATATCCAGATTTTTAAAATCAAGATTGTTTAAATTAAAATAAACGATATCCGGAAAAACTAAATCCTTTTATATTAACTAAATAAATAAATTATTAAATGATTGCAATTTTGTTCGGTATTTTAGTCATCTGGCAACATAAATCAGTTTGTTTATTTAATATTTAATTTAATGGGCAAGTAAAACAATAGCGAGTCGGTTCTGGCACTCGCCGGCCGCTGCTGCCGCGGCACGCTTGCTTCGCTCGCTCGGCTCGTCCGAGGGATTGCAGTTCTAACCTAACCTAACCTACTGAGTCGAATTTGACACTTAAACCTATCTGTAATAGGCAAATAATGCATGGGAAACAAAAAATCTAATATATAAAATTCTCGTGTCAGTTTTCGTTGCCATACTCCTCCGAAACGGCTTGACCGATTCTCATGAAATTTTGTGTGCATATTGGGTAGGTCTGAGAATCGGACAACATCTATTTTTCATCCACCTAAATGTTAAGGGTAGTCCATCCCTAAAGCAAAACAACGTTTGCCGGGTCCGCTAGTAATATTATGTATTTCAATAGTTTAGCGTGTGTTTAGCGTATCGTGTTCCAATACGATTGTATGGGAACCAAATAAAAAGATTATGAAAATCTGGCAATACTTTATCAAGAATATGATTGTATGGGAACCAAATAAAAAGATTATGAAAATTTGTTAATAGTTTATTTGGAAAATGGTACGATGGGAAACAAAAAATAGTATTCTGAGAATCTGGTATAACTTTATCTGGAGTATGAAAATATGGGAAACAAAATAATACTTTTTGAAAATTTGGTTTTAGTGCACCTGGAAATTGAATCATCTGGGAAATTAAATAGGGAATTTTTAAAAGTTGTCATTCATTACATCTGTCTTTTAAAAGTTCTACCAACCGTTTTCGGGGTTTTAAGATTCGGGTAATAGAAATCCGAGATTTCAATAGGTTACCGCATTTGGCACTAACCCTGAGTGGTGACACCACTTTAGGACTTTATTGAAATCTGATTGTAAGCATCTGATTATTTCAACAAATATAGCTGTTATTGGTAGGAAACGTTCATAGGTTGAAGTCCTGTTTAAGATCTTTTAAGTATTTATATAAGTGTTTATTTACCGGCAGCCTCCCACCATCCTCGTCTATGCAACTCCGTAGCATGGAATCATCAGGAGACGAATATGTTAGCAGTTGCCATGGAGAAACATCGCAGTGACCATTGTATTTTGCTGTGGGATGTGTACCGTGGATCCTTGTTGTGTGATGAAGCGAGAGGTAACATATGAATAATCTTCGTTGTACATTAACTTACAAATATTTGAAGGCCACTTTCCATAGTACTGTGTGCTTTGAAAGTGGCCCTCAAGGACTAGATGTCGCCTTGGCTTTCCATCAGGTGGGCGGCATAACTTTAGCGCTTTAAAATCGTGTCTCATTAGTTTTTACAATAACAATAGTTTCATATGGAGGGCATCAATTTTCTTGTAAATAGAAGGTCGCAAGTTAAACTAAACTGCAAGTTTTCGCATTGGCAATGAACCTTTGAAGCTTACTATTTACTTACTGACTTTCCTAATGTCTTGAATTTCATTAAATATGGACATAATGTATGTTAGTTTTGTTACCTCAGCAGGCGAGAGTGCCTCTCCACCACTGGACCCAGCCAAGCCAGTAGCAGAGATGGGTCTCTCAGAGACAGCTCATTGCGTCACTTGGGCCAACTTCTCTCCGTGTACCCTCATAGCTTCTATGAATTTGAAGTCCATTAAAATATTCGATCTCCGAGGTATGTTCTGTTTTATTTTAACATCCATGAGTTTATAAGTTTTAAAATTCGCTCAGACAAAAGAGATTGTATTCATGTAACATTGGTCCTGGTTGTTGAAATGAAGCTATCCAGTCCCCCTGTTACGTGGGACAGGGAAAGATTGGCTGTGTAACGCACCTCAGCCTACCCCTACGGGGATGCAGGCGTGATGTATGTATGTCTGTCTAGATTTTTTTCTAAATTGCTGCTTAATATCCATTGCCGGGGGCCTCTGGTACTCCTTCGGAAGGATAACCCAAAGAGGTCACCGGACTATTATGGTCCCATCTGCGGTTGCTCTAATGGGGATTTTTTTGTGTAATAGCGGGAAATACTTATCATTAAACGTGTAATCTAAATTGTAATACCAATGTAACAGATCTATCAAACAAGTCAGTAAACACGACGACGACGCGGTACTGCTACGGCGTGTGCAGCGCCCCGTTCGGCTCGTACCAGCTGGCGTCGCGCGGCGAGGGAGTGGCGTGCGTGTGGGACGTGCGCGTGCTGCAGCGGCCGCTGCTCACGCTGCAGCACGCCAAGCCGCTCACGCAGCTGCAGTGGTGTCCGACTAGGTAGCTAGGCTTTGCACCAAGTGTTATTGTATCTACGTTTGAGTTACGGGCTCTTGCCGTTTTAAGGGCTTTTCAACCGACTTCCAAAAAAGGAGGAGGTTCTCAATTCGACTGTATGTTTTTTTTATGTTTATTACCTCATATTTTTGTACTTGGCGAACTGATTTTGATATTTTTTTATTGAAAGTTTCCAAAAAAATCCCATGTTGTCCCATTTCTATTTGGTCCCATTCCGACAATTATTTGGTCCCATCTCGGTAATTTGAAGTCGGTTGTTGTGTCGATTTTTGACGTGTATTTTAATTATTAATGATTAGAGCTAGTACATAGATGTTGTCTGCTGGACTCTTTGGACTCTGAAGTTCGGTCGTAACTTCCTTAATCATCTGTTAATGATATTATGTTCTTATACTGACAACTTTGAACTCTTACGTTGAATAATAGAACACACTAAAATACTATTTAGTTTCTTCCCATTAAATAGTTCTTAAATACATCGGAAATAATATTTCGGGATTTTATCGGAATTCTCATTCCGACCAAACCCCGCAGGAGACCACAGAGGAAAAGTTATATATATTGGGTAATAATATATTATAGTCTCTTATATATTTAAGTATATTATAGAACAGTATGTATTTATTAATGTATATATAATATATATATATATATATACCTTTAGTTTATGTAAGTTTATTTTTATTGGTCTGCACACACATTGCCTTGTCACCTTTACATCTCTCAGGCCTGCTGGAAGAGATTCCTTTGGGAATAAGTAGTGCCCTTGGACTAACTGCTCACTGTTCTCTTTGTATTCTTCTTATTGTTTTATTTTTCTCTGTGTGTTGTACATAAATAAATCATACGTGCTTTAGAACTGGTTGTATAACCAAGTTGTAACATGTTAACGTTACTAGTGATGTGTCACAGGGCATGATCTTGGGTCCATAGCATGTCATGGGTCCAGCATATTCAATAACTGATTCTGATATAAATAGTAATGACTTAACTCACATAATAATTTGCAGACCAAACCTTCTTCTATCGCTACAGCGTGATTCGACAACACTGCGGGTCCATGACATCCAGCAAGCGAGTGACGCGAAGATTAAGAATGAAAATGGGGTAAGTTCTTAAAACTCACGGGACGCATGTAGGCGTACATGAACTAACTATATAGGGACGCATGTAGACATACATGAACTAACTATATAGGGACGCATGTAGACGTACATGAACTAACTATATAGGGACGCATGTAGGCGTACATGAACTAACTATATAGGGACGCATGTAGACATACATGAACTAACTATATAGGGACGCATGTAGACGTACATGAACTAACTATATAGGGACGCATGTAGGCGTACATGAACTAACTATATAGGGACGCATGTAGACATACATGAACTAACTATATAGGGACGCATGTAGACGTACATGAACTAACTATATAGGGACGCATGTAGGCGTACATGAACTAACTATATAGGGACGCATGTAGACGTACATGAACTAACTATATATGGACGCATGTAGACGTACATGAACTAACTATATAGGGACGCATGTAGACGTACATGAACTAACTATATAGGGACGCATGTAGGCGTACATGAACTAACTATATAGGGACGCATGTAGGCGTACATGAACTAACTATATAGGGACGCATGTAGACGTACATGAACTAACTATATAGGGACGCATGTAGGCGTACATGAACTAACTATATAGGGACGCATGTAGACGTACATGAACTAACTATATAGGGACGCATGTAGACGTACATGAACTAACTATATAGGGACGCATGTAGACGTACATGAACTAACTATATAGGGACGCATGTAGGCGTACATGAACTAACTATATAGGGACGCATGTAGGCGTACATGAACTAACTATATAGGGACGCATGTAGGCGTACATGAACTAACTATATAGGGACGCATGTAGATGTACATGAACTAACTATATAGGGACGCATGTAGGCGTACATGAACTAACTATATAGGGGCGCATGTAGACGTACATGAACTAACTATATAGGGACGCATGTAGACGTACATGAACTAACTATATAGGGACGCATGTAGGCGTACATGAACTAACTATATAGGGACGCATGTAGACGTACATGAACTAACTATATAGGGACGCATGTAGGCGTACATGAACTAACTATATAGAGACGCATGTAGACGTACATGAACTAACTATATAGGGACGCATGTAGACGTACATGAACTAACTATATAGGGACGCATGTAGGCGTACATGAACTAACTATATAGGGACGCATGTAGACGTACATGACCTAACTATATAGGGACGCATGTAGACGTACATGAACTAACTATATAGGGACGCATGTAGACGTACATGAACTAACTATATAGGGACGCATGTAGACGTACATGAACTAACTATATAGGGACGCATGTAGACGTACATGAACTAAGTATATAGGGACGCATGTAGACATACATGAACTAACTATATAGGGACGCATGTAGACGTACATGAACTAACTATATAGGGACGCATGTAGACGTACATGAACTAACTTTTTCAGCAGATGCCTTTCTCTCTAGATAAGACATTCATTATCTAACTATTAATCTAGACTATATACCCTGCGTAGTATAATTGTCTGGTTTTTGTTTGCCACAGGTGCATTTCTGAGGTTTAAATGATGTGTGAAGATCCTTCACACATCATTTAAACCTCGTGTTTCGTCCTATTTAAACCTTCGTGTTCGAAAAATTATAGACGGATCTTTCATTTGGATGGACTTCGTCCAATTGTGACTTTCCAAATGTATTGAGATCCGTGTGTTCCGTCCAAATGGACGTCGTTCGCAGTGTAGAAATTGTGGTATTGTCAGTGGGGTCTTAAGAGTCATGGTGTATGAATAATATCTAGACTTTCGCATTTATCACATAGCCCATATTTGGTTGGTAGAGTACAGCAATGGGTGTGGAGGCGGAACTAGAGGAGCAGTACCCGCGGGGCCCCAGCGTCATAGAGCGCGACGTGTGTCCCTCGCCCGACTCGGCACTCGTCACCTTCGCCTGTCACCCCGCACACGAGGCGAGACTGCTCTGTGTGTGTGCCACTGGTGAGTGATCCTCGTACAGGCAAACCAGGTTCCAGCAAACTGGTGGAATCCCTATGACTTTGTGGTTATATGGGGAGAATCTGACTTAAACTCTATGAATAAACATTATTTTCTTCAAGATATATTTGTTAACTATTCTATTTGTGATGCATTGTTTGGGAAAAGGGGTTCATATTACAATTATTTCAATCTGTACTTGTCATTTTTAACCCCCGACGGAAACCCGAACGGGGTGTTATAAGTTTGACGGGTGTGTGTGTGTGTGTGTGTTTGTAAGTCTGTCTGTGGCATCGTAGTTCCCAAACGGATGAACCGATTTTGATTCTGTTTCTTTTGTTTGAAAGATGGGTTAGGGGAGAGTGTTCTTAGCTTTGTTTTATAAAAATCGGTTAAGCCATTTCAAAGATATAAGGGGTGAAAGTGCTGATGAAAAATTGAATGTGTTAAAATATACCCGTGTTGGGTATCCATTGAAAGGTCATAACTTGTACATCACGATACCGCAAGTTTTATGAAAATCGGTTTAGCCATTCGAAAGATATGAGGAGTGGAATGCATTTTTAATTCTGTAACCACACTCCGCGCAATTCGCATTAGCTCTGAATAATGGTAACCTATTGAAATCTCGAATTTCTGCTACCCGAATCTTAAAACCCCGAAAACGGTTGGTAGAACTTTTAAAAGACAGATGTAATGAATGACAACTTTTTAAAATTCCCTATTTAATTTCTCAGATGAATCAATTTCCAGGTGCACTAAAACCAAATTTTCAAAAAGTATTTTTTTGTTTCCCATATTCTCATACTCCAGATAAAGTTATACCAGATTCTCAGAATACTTTTTTTTGTTTCCCATCGTACCATTTTCCAAATAAACTATTGGCAGATTTTCATATTCTTTTTATTTGGTTCCCATACAATCGTGTTCCAGCTAAACTATTGCAATAAATAATATAAATTTTTGTTTCTCATGCTATCAATTTCCAGAATTATTACTAAACTACCTATTAACAAAATTTAATAAGCCTCAATTATTTTGTAGGTCTAAATGATATTATTTATCTATCTAAACCTCTATATAGTTTTCGTCGAACCAGTTTGCTATTTCTTTACTATCTCCTGAAAATAAAAATTGCCAGTCAGTAAATATATTGTTTTATTTGCTTACAGATAGGTTTAAGTGTCAAATTCGACTCATAGGTTAGGTTAGGTTAGAACTACGACCACCTACGCTGCCGCGGCGGTCGGTGATGCATTTACGCACTTCACCGTCTCGCTGCGGGGGGGAGCGAGACAGCTTCGTGTGGGACTCCCGGCCCTAGGATGGTAAACGGGCCGGACTACCCACTAAAACCTATCCACGGTGTTTCTCCTTCGCCTTAGCCGGGCCGCCGGATAGACAGAAACTGTTAAGCAACGGCGGCCCGGCAAAGGGGCGCTCTTTCGAGCTCAACACGGGGGGGCTAACCACCCGCCCCCCCAATCAACATAAAAGCGACGCCCCCGAAACACAACCAACCTCTGCGTGTCCCAGGCGGCGCACACAGCGAGCGTATGCTCCGCTGTATCTACGGCGCTGCCTGCGCAGTGATGACAAACGGGCTCCGACAGGATCCCCACCACTTCCCACAGGAACTTGGCAAAACAGCCATGACCCGTAACAAGTTGAGTGAGGAAGTAGGTCGGAGCCCCCTGCGCATGATCCACCCACTGGCGGAGCACGGGACCGATGGCCCCCACGAGCACCCGGCTCGAGGTCGGAGCCAATTCATTCTCAAGGCCCATTGCCGGAACAGATCGTCGCGAGCCTCCTGTCTCCAGCGATCGACCTGCTCCGGCAACGGGCGACCTCCTACTTGTCGCACCAGGACGCCCTCCTAGTAGACCCTCTTGAGGACCCCTGCTTCGAGATCCCACGGGGGACTGCGTGCTAATAGGCACGCCGCCTCAAAAGACACTGTGCGGTACGCCCGTGCAGCCCTCTGCGCCGCGATCCGCTGCGGTCGTCGCAGCTGAACCACGTTCGCGGCGCTGAGGGCATCCGCCCAAATAGGCGCTCCATAGAACGCCTTGGAGCGTACCACACCCTCGTAGAGACGGCGGCAAGCACTTCCCGGTCCCCCTTTATTGGGGAGCAGCCTGCCGAGCGCATTGGCCGACGCCACCAGTTTTGGTGACAGCCGCCGGAAGTGCTCGACAAACCCCCACCGACTGTCGAGTAGGAGACCTAGGTATTTCAGGGTCCTCCCGACAGTGATGGAGGTGCCACTCTCCACAATTTGGGCATCCCGAGGGGGTCTCATCCGAGGGCTATGGAAGAAAAGGGCCTCGGACTTTTCGAGGGCCACCTTGAGGCCAAGCGCCCTGATGTGACCCACAATCTGCGCCGTGCCCGCAGTGGCGAGCACGGCAGCGTCTCTAAAGGTGGGTCCTCGCGCGGTGACAAGGGTATCGTCGGCGTAACAGAGTACACCGACGCCCTGAAGAGTGGCACCGCGCAGGACCCAATCATAACCTAAGTTCCACAGGAGCGGACCCAACACCGACCCCTGTGGAACACCACACGACATTTCCCTGCGGACTACGGCCGACCGAGTCGAGTAAATGATGGCCCGGTCGACGAAGTAGTCCGCAAGGACGCGCCTGAGGTACCACGGGACGTTGTGGTACCTCAGCGCTTCGGCGATAGTAGGCCAGGGTAGGGTGTTGAAGGCGTTGGCTATGTCGAGCGACACAGCCAACACCACCTGCCCCTGGCCAACGGCATCCTCGACGCTGTCCCTGAGTCGGGACACGGCGTCCAGGGTGGACCTCCCGCGACGAAAGCCGTACTGGTCACTACTTAAATTCGGCCCCGCCCCCTCCAGATGCCCGACGAGACGCGCAGCGAGCACCCGCTCGAAGAGCTTGCACATCTCGTCGAGCAGGACGATGGGGCGGTAGGCCGACGGCGACTCCGGGGGTCGCCCGTGCTTACGAAGTAGCACGAGCTTCCCCGTCTTCCATCGTCGCGGGACCCTTCCGGACGCCAAACACTCCGACATGAGGGACAGCGTCTCATCTTCAAACTCCGGCATGACGAGGCCGACAACACGCCCAGGGACGCCATCAGGACCAGGGGCGCGGTTCCTGAGTTTTCACCGCCACCCCCAGTTCGACGTCAGATACGGGCGGGACGGCCTCGCCATCCGACATTTCCCGGCTTGGTGCCATACGGGGAGGGACCCACTCTTCCCGCGCGGGGAAGAGGGATCTGACCACTTCTTCTACAACAGGTGGCTCGAGAGAGGTGGTGAGAGGGGGAGCCCAAGGCTTGAGTTTTCCACTCACAACCTTGTAAGGCTGCCCCCACGGATCCTCATTCAGTCTCTCGAGCCACTCCTTCCAGGCTGCATCCTTGGCGGCCCGGATTGCCGAGCAAAAGGCCGCTCGAGCGGCCCGGTACGCGGCAAGCAACACCTCCTCCTGGGCAAGGTCTCTTTGGCGTCTCCCGCGACTGCGGGTGTACCGTCGCTGGGCTGCGTGACAGAGTTTCCGCAGCCCAGCGAGGTGGGGACGCCACCAGTAAACCCGCCTTCGCGGGGGTACCGACCCTGCCCTCTGCATCGCCGCGTCGCAGACACGAGCCATCGCACCAGCGAGATTATCCGCCCTCGCGTCTACGTCCAGGCCGTCGAAATTGGGAGCGGCCCAGCGCTCGACAATACCCGCCTCTCTGGTCAGTTCCCGGTACAGCGTGTTTAGACGCCACCGGGGTCCCTCCCCTGCAAGGGGGCGACTAGTCACCGCAGGGGTGCACGAGGGAGCGGCGACAACGTCGAACCATATGTAGCGATGGTCCGACAGGGTCTCCACCCCCTCCATCACTCTCCACCCCCGTATACGGTCCACCAGGGCAGAACTGGCAAACGACAAATCTACGATGGAACTACCCTGGGGCCGCACACAAGTGTGGACCGCCCCCCTGTTCAAAAGCACCAAGCCGGTTGACACCGCCCAATCCTCCAGAAACTCCCCCTTTGCAGTAGTCGCCGGGGAACCCCAAGATGTTGACTTGGCGTTAAAATCCCCGACGACCAGTGCAGGGGTAGGGTGTACATCCCCCAGCAGGGTCTCGACTTCGGCGAGCACCAGCTCGAACTCGGCCAGACTCCTGCTGGGGGAAATGTACACCCCAACTACTGCAAAGCCGCCCATCAGGGCCAAAACACAACCACGCCCCCTCAGCACCCTGCCGAAGGGGGACGCACCGACCGCACCCTGACGGGCGACTATGGCCACTAGGCCGTCGCAGTCACCAGCCCAGTCGTCACGATCGCGGACAAAATACGGCTCGCTGACGACGGCGACTGTCGCCTGCCACTAGTGTCATGGACTGCATCAGGAGATCCTGAGCAGCGACACAGTGGTTGACTTTGGCCTGCAGTAGCGAGATGGCCATTTATGATTGAGCGGTGTCCATCCTCTCCTCCGTCGGCGGCGAAGACTGAGTGGTGGAAGCTACACCACGTCTTCTGCCGCCACGACGTCCCCGCTTTTGGGCAGCGACGTCACACTTCCTAGTGCCCAGACGGTGGGCAGCCGGTGCACCATCCGTAGAACATACGGGGCACCGGGGCTCCAAAGAGCAGCCGGCCGCCTTATGGCCCGGCTGTTCACAACGGAAGCACAGTGCACTGCGATCCACTTCGCAAGTGCACTGTACTCCAACATACCCCGAGTCCAGACAACGGAAGCACCGCTGGACTCGAGACGCGAGGAGGGTGGCCCTAACTACAGACCACCCAATGGTGAGGCGGCGGCCATCTAACAACTTCTTGGCCGCCACGACCGGGCACTTCAACCAGCAGGTGCCCTGCCGGCCGGGTGGGCAGCTGATGTCGCCCATTTTAATGCGGGAGACATCACAGCCACCGACTTCTGTCACCATAGCGGCTACCCTCTCCTTTGTGGCGGTGTCGCCAAGGCCTGAGATGCGCAACTCTGCGCATTTCTCAGGTCTGGTGACCCGAACCACTTCGCCCAGCACCGACCGCAACTTATCGGCCAGGGCGTCCGCCTTGGCATCTTTGTCCGCGCCACTCACCTCGAGGATCTTTCCTCCGGTGACGGCGGCGCGGAAAACGCAGACCGTCTATGCCCAGGCTCTTCAGGTCAATTTTGTCTTCAGCCTGGGCAAGCACGGTCGCGTAAGTGGTTCCCGACTCCTTCGCGCCCTGCTGCAGCGTGATAGTCACTGCAGCAGTGCGCGTAGTGCGGGGCTTTTTGGAGCCCTTCTTCTTCGCAGGGCGCCACTACGTTCCACCCCTCAGCAAGTGGCTGGGGAGCAGCAACAGTGGGCGGTGAGCGCACCTGCCGAGCAGCTGCGGCTTCTGCTGCCGCAGCGCTCGTCTTCTTTGCCCTCTTCCTTTTGCCCTCTTCGGCGACCACGCCTGAAGTCGATGTGGAGGGGACAGTGGAAGGGAGCATGGTGGGGACCGCTATGGAGGCGACGAGAGCCTCTGGACCCGAGGCCAAAGGCGGAGGACCCTTGGTTCTCCGAGTAGAGGCCAACCCAGCGGAGTTGGCAACAGCGGAACGCGAGGCGCGCGCAGCGTTCCGCGCATCCGCAGCCAATGGAGGGCGTATTGGCACCTCAGGAGGCAGGCGGTCCACAACCCCGGCGAGGCGCGCGTCGATCATAAAACCGATCTCATCGCGCGTCATCGCCGGGGGGACGGAGGCCGCCACTCGTTTGAGGCCGTCCATCTCCGCCCTCAGGGCCATCAACTCACCTTTTAAAAGGACCACCTCCTCTGATTCTGTGCGCGACCTCAGCTCTCGAACGTTTTTCAAAATTAGGTCCGCAGCTTCTCTGAGGTCGCGCACTAGCTGGCCCTTCATTTTATTAGATTTTTGGGCGATGGAGTGGATGATCCCCACCGCCGACTCAACGACACCAGACAATTGGCCAGCCGATTGGTCAGCTGCTGATGTCGTCCCCTTCGATGGCCCTGATGGCTTGGGTTCATCCCGGAGGAGGGTCGCCCGAAATTCCTCCCTGCAGGCCTCCTTTGTGAGCTCTTTCTCAGCTTGCCGCTCAGGCTCGCGCTCCTCGGTGGCGGCCAGATCGACCTTTGCCTTGTGTAGGCAAACATATTGGCCTGTCGTGCATGCAGGACGCCCGCGGCCTCTCTTGGCTTGACCGCCGCCAGGAACCCGGATTGGGACGCCGGTCACCTCCACCACGCTGTCGTCACTGTCCCCCTCGTAGCCCGTCTTACGTTTGCCCCATAGCCGACCGGGCAACGCAAGGGTGGGCTGGGCAGGGGGTGCGGGGGAGCGCGAGGGTGATCGTGAGCGCAACTCTACAAGCGACATGTCGCTGTCTGTTCGCAAAAGGGAGGGCAACACGCTGCAGCGGGACAACGTGACGCGCGCCTCCTTAAGAAGCAGGCCTCGGGTTGGACTTCGGGACCTGGTGACGTCTTCCTTATCGTCATGTAATTTCTTTTTCCGTTGGGCATTCGCCGGGTCGTCAGTTTGGCCCGACACCGCCCTAACAAGGGCAGCGCCGGGACCGGGGGTATCAATTTTAATTTTATTATTTATATCCATGTTATTCCCACGAGTATGAGCCGACTTAAAAACGACTCCCTGGGTGACGCTCATCCCAGGGAGCGGGATAATTACTGTGAGGTGCTCCAGGTGCCCCACAGGTTTTCACGACTTCGCTGTCGGGTTTTAAAGACTTTTCCATGTCGCAGGCCGGCCAATTAAGGCAAGCCCTTCGGCCCCCAGGGCAACCACGTACCAACTGACGCCACCAGTTGGATTGTTGCAGAGACCCCAGGGATTACGAAACGCGGGGAGGAGGCTGGCCCTCCCCAGCTCCGACGCTGGCACGAATGCCTGTAAGCCTCTGCGCGAGCAGAGGGCCTACACGTCCACAAATCGCTTCTACCGGCCGTAGCCGGGAGCGACGCCGCTTTGCGACGCTCCTCCGGACAGAACCGGGAGCTGCCGCCTACAACCGCGGGCCTAGCAGGCCCGCCATCCCACGACCCCCTCGTGCAATGGAGTCAGCTTTTGTCCTGCAACACCGCCCTCAAACGCCCCTCTGAAAGCAGAGGGGGTAGAAGGCGGGCGGTGCGCGGCGCGGCACTCAGGCGTCCCCAAGAATGGAAGAGGGGAATGCGCCTGCCGCCAGGAGTCGGGATATTGGTACATTTACTAACAGTCGCAGCACAGAGTACTGCGGTCATTAGTGAATGATCCAGGGTGCACCAGCAAATCCGGGTTGCACTCCCCCAGGCCAAAGCCCGAACGAGAGCAACCAAGACCGCCCACGTGGAGGTTTCCCAACCGAGCACCCCCCCAAAGGTTAGGTTAAGTTAGGTTAGGCCAGAAACGACTTGCAATAATAGGAAAAAGAGATTTGTCCCAGGTGAAAGTGACAACTGTGTAATATGACATTTTCATATAAAAAAATCTTGATTTTAAAAATCTGGATATTGTTTTTCTGGATATCAATTAAGTGTATTTCAAAAATTTGTTTTAGAAATTGGGCTTTTTATGCATATGGATTACGGTCATCTGGATTTTGTGCATTTAGATTTCGTGTGTCTGGAACTCATTCGTCTGGATTCTAAAACGTCGTACAAATGAATAAATGGACAAATGAAATTCGGAGTTGCGATTATATGGCAAACAAAACTTCGGAATTTTTTAAACGGGTTTATGAAAAAATGTACAAACGTTTTCGGGATTATGATATTCGGAATATTAAAATTCGGGACTAAGATAGGTAACCCTGAATAATTGTTGATAGACTTTGTTTATTTGTGAGTCGGGGGTTTTTTAAATTTTAAATTTAATTTTCTTGTAAACACATTTATTACTTTGGTTCAATGTGTAAAAAATAGAAAAATTTAATCAGACTTGTGCACGAAGTGTTCACTGTTCCGTATGATCTATAAAATTCCACATTTGTTGTATCGGAGCATCATTTATTATGTATACAGTATATTATTGATACAGAAATACATCATCTGTGAAAATTTCAATTGTGTATAGCTAATCACGGTCTGAGATGCGGTCTGGTGACTGACAGACTATCAGTGGAGTCTTAGTAGTAGGGTCCTGTTTTTACTCTTTGGCACTTATTTAAAAAAAAACTCATTGTCTAACATTAAAGGAAAAAACGAGGTATTTATCATGTATTAAATTGTTGAGTTTCCGATATTTTGTTTCAAGCGTCATAATCACGGAGCAACTGTCAGTACACCACAGTTTTTAGACTAAACCGTATCTTTCTACCCTCGTCCTCACTATCCTGGACCCCTCGCCGCGTGTGCAGGCTCGCTGGTGGACTACACGGTGGTGGAGCGCGTGACGCTGGCGTGGGGCGCGGGCGCGCTGGCGTGGGGCGCGGGCGGGGGCGCGCTGCACGCGCTCACCCCGCGCGGGCCCGACGCGCTCCAGCACGACGCGCTCCAGCACGACATCGCGCACGTCATGAAGCGACGCGCACAGACCGACTATGGTCTCAAGGTGCGTCTGCTCTACCGACCGCATCGTCGTGTTGTGATCCATTATTTATTTATTAGTTCTATCTAGTGGTGGTTAATATAGCATATAGCATTATAAAGCATCGTGCTATTTATAAATAGCATTTAGCAAATGCTATTATGATTTTCTAATATTGCTAAATGCTATTTGCGATATCGTATGATGGGCCGTCACAGGTGCCGCGCGACGCCAGCCAATCGCGTGCGAATTTCATTTAGCATTGTTGTTGTATTTTAGCAAATTAGCATTTAGCATCTGGGAACGACGGGTCGCGCCACTCACTCCAGTCGTCGCATGCTCGTGATTGTTATCGGTCAAATGGCGTTTTATTGTTTTACGCACCGCGTAGGCGCGTACGCTGAATTCTCGTAATAAACAGTATTTTGATTTCTGTATATACAATCAATGAATTTATAAATACGTCTATAATTTCTTTTCATACTATCATATTTTATTTTATATTAGTTAATAAATGAATCCATTATAAACAGTCCTAAGCCTGAAAAGTATGAAGGAAAGTTCATTGTGCAAATGTGCACCATATTGTATTAAATGCATAAACCCGATGTATAGCGAAGCGAGCGAAGCTCAATCTTAGGCGACTCGTGTATTTCGTTTGTCCGGATACTCCTCCTAAACGCCTGAACCGATCTCCTTCAAACTTACCTACCACAGTGATAACGTGTGGCGTGAAGGTGGTTTAGAACAAAAAAAATTAAAATCGGACATACCATCGAGGAATAATCAACGAAAAATTTATTTTCATACGTTTTGCAGTAAAAAAAAGTTTGAACATAAAAAAATAAATCGTTGTCGTTCGAAAATTTAACACTTCGCTCAGTTTTATGCAACAGCCGCATGCATTGCATACCTAGTTATGTACCTATATAGCATGCTGTCAGTCCGAGTCCGAGTTGCGAATTAACACACCAGTCGCCGCGCTTGATTGAAATGCACGTGTTGCCGTACGCAGCCTGCTAAAAATAGCATGGTAAAAATAGCACGAAAAATAGCATGCTAAAAAAAATTTGCAAATAGCATTTAGCAAGTTTTTGTATCTGGCATCACTCTTTGACTATAGACTGGCTGTCTAGGTCGTCAAGTTGAGGGCCACTCTCTATAGTATTGTGTGCTGTGAGAGTGGCCCACAATCGCTAGACGTCGTCACGACTTACCACCAGGCGGGCGGCGTCAATTTGGTGAACCCAATATAAAAAAAAAGTCTCTTTCAGCTTTTAAATTTATATATCAAAGATTTCAGAAAATAAAGTGAAAATAAAATTACAAGAAAGTTTATGAAACTTGAAATTTGTTTGCAGCCAGACTTGTGGCAGAATGCAGATCTGGCGGACGACGACACCCTCAGTGCACTCTGGCACTTCTTGGCACTCAGTAAATCATTAGTAGAGGATGGTAAGTTGATGAACGTACAGATTTGTTTTAAATGTCTTTGAAATGTTGATTTCAAATGTGTGTTCGTATAGGTTGTATACGCAACAGTCCGTGGAAGCACCCCGGAGTCCGCACGGTGCTGAAGTCGGTGGGTGACGGAGGGTACCGCTCCGAGATGGTCGCGTCCATACTGCCCGATCTGCCCAACAGGAGAGTCACTATCTACCGGTGAGCTATAACTTATGTTCATTGTTTTTTTGTGTTTAATTAATATTTTGCCAGTAATTAGCTAATAATATGAAGTTTCGGTAAAGAACAATTTGGATACCGAATATCTTGTGTTACAAAAAAGGCAAATTGTCAATGTAGAAAAAAAAATCCTTTACACTTTGTTGTTATTGATGATCCTTCGAGCCGAATGCAGTACAACTTACGAGCGGTGTATGTGTGCGGGTGTGCAGGAGTAGCGAGCGTACTCGCGCCCTGCAGTTGTGCGGGTGGGGTTGGGGCTGGGAGAACGCGCTGGCCGGCGTGGAGCGCGCCGAGGCCGAGGGCACGCCCTGCCGCGCCGCCGCCCTGGCCGCCTTCCAGCTGCGCGTGCGGGCCGCCCTGGACGTGCTGGCGCGCGCCGCGCCCGCCCTGCGCGTGGCCGCGCTGGCGCTGGCCGGGCTCAGCGACGAGCGGCTGTGGCGCGAGGCCGCCACCACGGCCCGCGCCGCGCTGCCCGACCCCTACCTGCGCGCGCTGTTGCGCTTCCTGGCGGGCAGCGCGCCCGCGCACGAGCACGACGCGCACGCGCAACACGCCGTGCTGGAGGAGGTGGGCATGCGCCTGGAGGACCGCGTGGCTTTCGCCTGCATCTACCTGCCGGACGACAAGCTGCACGAGTACGTGCGCGCCACGAGCTGCGCGCTGGTGCAGCAGGGCGAGCTGGGCGGCATGCTGCTGACGGGCGCGACGCCCGAGGGCGTGACGCTGCTGCAGCGCTGGCTGGAGGCGGGCGGCGACGTGCAGTCCGCCGCGCTGGTGGCGGCGCGCTGCTTCACGCCCGACCTGCTCAAGGACGCGCAGGTGCAGAACTGGCTCGACAGGTTAGTGCACACATCAACTTGTCACTACATAGTATAGTAAGGACGAAGCCGCGGGCATCCGCTAGTAAATAATAATTCTGTGTGTATATCGAAACATAAATCTTTAATTTTTCATAAATTTATTTTTACACTTTTGGAGAAGGCTTACTATAACTATCTTGCTTATAATAAGCCCCCATGGATAAATAAAATACCTACTCACTTAATATATATACAAAGTAGAAACAATAGGAGCGAAACACTCAAAAAGAAAATTAAAAATATCAACGAAGACTAAAGGGAAAAAAAAATAGCTTCAAGAAAACTTACATTTGACACCCAACAGTTTGAGAATCACTTTTGTTTCCATGCTGGCCTGGGAGCGAAGGAAAAACTTAGAATGGTCCAGCCCTTACACAACCCGGGGTGTCGTAGAAGTCGACTGAGGGAGATGGCCCGGTGCACAATAACCAGCACTGCAGGGCACCCATCAGGCGGGGGACAAACCGTCCACAATAGCATTCCCAAGGAGGGTTGACGTCAGGCAGGCGGCCGGTTGTAAAAAAAACCATTGCCAAAACCATTTTTGCAACATGAGGAGCAATAATAGAGAGCGAAATAGGGCTAGGGCGTACCCCACAGGCGACGCGCAGGGACAGCACCCGGTACCTGTGGGAAATGGACAAGGGTTGTCGCATAGGGGGTGGATGCGACGTAAGACGCAAGCCCATCGCGAAAGAGAAGTAAGACTGAGGTATGCAAGTTGGAATGTTGGCTCTATGACTGGGAAAGGAAGAGAGTTGGCCGATGTGTTTAAGAGAAGAAGAATAAATGTGGCATGTTTGCAGGAGACCAAGTGGAAGGGTGCAAGTGCAAGAGAGATTGGTGAAGGATATAAGTTATATTACAGTGGGAGTGATGGAAAAAGGAATGGAGTTGGTGTAGTACTGGATGGTAACTTGAAAGAATGCGTGACGGATGTGAAAAGAGTAAACGACAGGATAATAGTTGTGAAAGTAGTATGGGAGAGTATGGTGCTAAATGTGATCAGCGTGTATGTACCACAGAGCGGGTGTGATGACAGAGAGAAAGAAATTTTTTGGGAGGAATTTGATAAAGTCATGATTAGTATACCAGAAAGTGAAGAAATATGTATAGGAGGAGATTTTAATGGACATGTAGGAAGAGTAAATGAGGATTATGAAAGAGTGCATGGAGGATGGGGATACGGAACCCGGAACAGTGACGGTGAAACACTACTGCAGGTTGCTTCCTCCCTTAACCTGGCCATAGTGAACACGTGGTTTCGTAAACAGGACTCACACCTAATCACCTATAAAAGTGGTGTTCATTTGACACAGATTGACTATTTCCTAATCCGGGGGAGTAGGTTGGTCTGTGTCAAGGACTGCAAGGTGCTGCCAGGAGAAGGGGTAGTGAAGCAACATAAGCTATTAATAATGGACTTAAAGACCAAAGTAATCTCACAAAAAGGCAAAAAACGCCCCCCTCCTCGAATTATGTGGTGGTTGATAGAGAAGAAAGAATATGCAAGTAAGTTTAAAGAACGAGTGGTGAATAAAATGATAGAAATGAGAGATATGATGGATAAATCAGTGGATGAATGTTGGAATGAAATGGCGAGTTGTATCAGGAAAGTAGCAAAAGAAGTGTTTGGAGAAACGAAAGGTAAAGGTGTACTTGATAAGGATACATGGTGGTGGAACAGAGAAGTGCAAAAGGTAATTAAAGAAAAAAAGAACGCTTTTAAGGAATGGCAAAAAGAAAAAGGGAATGAAAGTGAAAAAGAAGAAAAAAAGGAGAAGTATAAGGAATGTTGCAAAAAGGCGAAAAAAGCGGTAGCAATAGCTAAATCTCAGGCCCAAGAGCAACTATACAATGCTCTTGATGGAACTAAGGGCCAAAAAGAAATCTACCGCTTAGCGAAAGACAGAGATGATAGAACGAAGGACGTAAGACATGTAAGATGTATAAAAGATGAAAAGGGTAAGATTTTAATAATAGAAGATGAAGTAAGAAATCGATGGAAGGTGTATTTCGAAAAACTTATGAATGAAGAGAATGTATGGAGTGGAAATTTAGAAGAGAGACGTGTGAATGTAGGTTTAGTGAAGGAGATTGATAGAAATGAAATAAGAAAAGCGGTACGAAATATGAAGAATGGGAAAGCCGTAGGGCCCGACGGTATTCCAGTGGAAGCGTGGAAGATATTGGAAGAAGATGGATATGCGTGGCTGACATTATTCTTCAATAAGTTGTTGTATGAAGTGACGATCCCCGGTGAATGGTGCAATAGTTCTCTAGTGCCCATTTTTAAAAATAAGGGTGATGTGCAAGACTGCGGCAACTATCGAGGAATTAAGCTCATGACATGAGCTTAATTCCTCGATAGTTGCCGCAGTATGAAAATTTGGGAGAAAGTGATAGAGAAACGAGTGCGAGAGGAAAGCGAGATTACCCAAAACCAGTTCGGGTTTATGCCTGGTCGCGGGACTACAGACGCCATATTTGCACTCCGCCAGCTGTGTGAAAAATATAGGCGTGCACATAAAAACTTGCACATGGTGTTTGTAGATCTCGAGAAGGCATACGATCGGGTACCCAGAACGGTTTTGTGGTGGGCCTTGAAAGAGAAAGGTGTGCCTGGGAAGTATATAGAGTTAATCTGTGCGATGTATTGTCGATCGAAAACCTACGTACGAACCGCTGCTGGCAACACCGACGAGTTCAGTGTCGCGGTAGGCTTGCATCAGGGCTCGGCGCTAAGCCCATATCTCTTCCTGTTAATAATGAATGCTTTGACATCGGAGATACAGGAAGAGACCCCCTGGTGTATGCTATTTGCCGATGACATTGTACTCGTCGGTGAAGACGGGCCTGAGGTACAGAGTAGATTGGAAGAATGGCAATGTAAACTGGAGAGTGTAGGCTTGAAAATCAGTAGAACCAAAACTGAGTACATGTTCTCTGATTTCGGCGGTCTCTCCAGTCCTACACCCATGGTGTTAGACGGCACACCAATACCAGTTTGCTCCAGTTTCCGGTACCTCGGCTCTTTTATCCAGGAGGATGGGGAAATCGATCGTACAGTGAAGCACAGAATTGACGCAGGTTGGATGAAATGGCGGCAGGTCAAAGCCACTATATGCGACCCCCAATTTCCTCCGAAACTTAAGGGGAAAATTTACAAGACTGTCGTCAGACCTGCCGTCCTGTATGGACTTTCATGTTTGGCCGTAAAAGCGACGGATGAAAGACAATTGCATGCATTGCATGCGAATGTTAAGATGGATGTGTGGTGTGACAAGAATGGATAGGGTAAGGAACGAGTATATTAGAGGAAGTTTGAAAGTTGCACCAGTGAATGAAAAATTGAGAAGCGAGCGGCTGTCATGTTATGAGAAGAGAGGAAAGCAATGTCGTTAGAAAGGTGCAAAGTATGACTGTAGAGGCTTTAAGAAGTAGAGGTAGGCCAAAGAAAAGATGGATGGAATGTGTGAAAGAGGATATGACAAGGAGAGGAGTGAATGAAGAGATGACTTCTGACAGAGGTGTGTGGAGGAGAAAGACTTGTTGCGCCGACCCCAAATAATTGGGATAAGGGCAGGTAGATGATGAGTTTGAGAATCACGATACCTACCTAACATTCTCAAATAAGTCATGAAAATGAAAATCTGACGGTGGTTTTTAAAATTCCAACTAATATCTATTTGAATTAGCCTTTGGCAACATAATTTATTTACAACATGAAAGAATGTCGAGGTCAACAATGTACGCGATGATTGTTTAATTAAAAGTAAAGATAACATTAGCTGCCAAATAGTAACAGATACAATATTTTACGTTTCATTTCCACCGGTAGCGTGGCCGAGCGGTCTAAGGCGCTGGTTTAAGGCACCAGTCTCTTCGGAGGCGTGGGTTCGAATCCCACCGCTGCCACATATACTTTTTGTTCATTTTTATTGTTTATACTCGTATTATATCTAAATGAAACAATATACCTAAAAGACATTTTACATACATAAACTATTTTCTTTAGTAACAAGTTACAATATCCGCAATCTACGTGCCTGCGTTTCTCGATCACCCGATCAAATAAAAGATTGAAACCAAGTCTCAACTTCAGCTACAACATTTGATTCCCGGGTCGCATCAATATTCGTGTGATTCATAAATGTTTGTTTCGGAGTTTGGGTGTTTTCTATGTATATTATGTATGAATTCAGAAATATGTAAGTATGTTCATCAGTTGTCTAGATCCCATAGCACAAGCTTATAGATTAGTTTGGGTTTGACGTGTGAGAATGTCCAAAAATATTTATTTATTTTAACAACGCCCGCCGGGCGCCACTGGAATCCGCGTACTCACCAGAGGCACTCGGCAATGGACGTAAGAGCGACTGCGACGTCGGGCCGCGGAACTTAAAAAAAAGCTACACTATATAACATGTGGAACAGTCGAACATGTGTACCATATACTTATTCAATGTCAAAGACATTATAATACAATGGACATAGGATCTAGAACAAATCGCAAGAAAATAATGTCCCGAGTTGACCTATACATTATACATAGGCATACATAGATATAAACTAATTTCATATTAAAATTTAAACCTTGATTCAACGGAATAGTGTTCACTTTTGTTTGCACTAATTTATCGCATTACGTAGCTTCTATCTGTCCGCCTGACTAATTCACCTTATGCAGCTTATACTTAAAATTACGTGAACATAGAAACAATGGAGTAGGTTTATTTTGTTAGTCTTTTAAGGATTCCATGATATGTATCTACGTACGCGTAATAATTAATGTAAGACTATAATAAATTCCATAATCTTATAAATTGTAATTACTTGTTTATTTTAGACGAAATAAGCTGAAAAACTAATTAACGACTGACAAAGATTTTTTTTTTCGAGTCAGTTTCATAATAAGTAACTATAGTGTATGAATAACAAAAAGGGAATTAATGAATTTAACTAATTATAATATTATAAATGCCAAACTTCTTGTGGGTGTCAAAGTTCTTCCGCTTTCATTACTAGTTTCATAACGCTATGTCGCTACGTCTACTACAAGATAGCCGTGTTTCAAGTGACTGAATTAGTTGCTAAAACTGCGCGTCATTAATTTATTTTTATCTTATGGTTAATTTTTGGGATACGAAATTATTGGCTACTAGCTGATCACCGTGACTCCGCCCGCGAGATATAGTTATCTCGGCCCCGATTCCCGTGGGAATACATTACCGAGAATCCAAATAAAAAAAAAATAACAGTACATACACGAAATAAAATGACATGTGTTATTATGTAATTATATTTATGACAAAACAATGATACCATGTGAAAATTAAAAACATTTTTGGGCTTATCTCCTCCATCCCAATCAAAAGAAAAAATTGTATTCAATCAAGGGATTCTTGTACAACTTTCATAAAGATCGGACCTCTTTTTGTTATGTCCATAAAATTAGCCGGATAAACAAGATTGTTATTTTTTGGATCAAAATATTCTTCTCGCCGTGCTAGGGCAATAATATTTTTCATTGTGCACAGTGTACTGGATCCCGAGGAAAACTGAAATAGATGTTGGTTCATATAACGAAAAAAAAATCATAAAGAGCCAAGGCGTCTCCACTATAATCTTTGTTCCAAATAGTTTCATCGCTATCGGTAATCCGAATAAATCTGAATGGTCATTTTGTTAGTACATTATTCAGTGAAAATGAAATGGTCTCTTTCTTTTTACTGAGCTTGGGATGAATTCGAAAGAGACAGATAGATACTTCGGTATTGGACTGGATTGCAATATTTACTTTTGTCTTTTAATTTATTATCGACGAAATACTGTATTTTAAGTGAAATAATAAATTGCAAATGATAAAACAAAAGCTTATTTACTGAAAATATGATACACCGTCTTCAATTTGCTTTTTTTCCGTAGTTTTTACACGTTTTTACAATACAGTACGGCATTGTGCAACGTGTTGTCGTTCAGTTGTCAAAATCAAGACTGGCGCGCGATTGTTTCTCTTTTAGCGTTTTGTTGCTCTTTTAGTTCGGACACTTTTGAGCGATGATCCGAAATCCATTGTATATAAAATCATTGTTCAATGTACAAATAATAGTGATGAAAGGGAATCATTGAGTGCTAAATACAAATTAAACACCTATGACGTTGGGCAATATTTGGGACTGCTGACTTCTCCTTCGTCAGAAAAAGCAGACCTATTGTGGCAATTATTTAACCCTTAATGATTCTTGTATATTAATATGTAAATAATTATTCTTTGCTGTAAACTGTTTAGGGTATGATGAGGCTGACATGTCCATTATGGACAAAAGCCTCGACAAAATAAAAGAAAAAAAAATCTAGATGGTTCCAATTTTAAAATTCTTAATAAATCTTTGGTAGGTACCTCTGTTCTCATAAAACTGCAAAGTAAAGGTGTATTCATGCTGGGGTCAACATTAAATCAATAATATAGTATTTTTATTGTAAAATATAAAGTGTTATAAATCACTCGACTTATGTCTAACCAGTTAAATTGAAACGAATTGGTGACGGTCTGAAGGCTTATAATGTGAACACGGTTTTCTAATTTACTATGGATCTGGCCCTGACTTAGCTGATTGACCATTTTATTAACGCGAATAAACTGTAGTAATTCGCATGGTATCTGCCGGTCCCGCTGGGTACCTTACGAGGGCTTACCCTGGACATCTGAAAATGGACGTTAAAAATTGGAATAGTGTTTTGACGTGTGCGGTGTTGGCTATTGTCTAGCTACCGCAGTATCCTGGACTCGTGGCGGCTGTGGTGGGCGCGCTGCTCGCTGGACACGTGGGCGTGCGCGGGGCTGGCGGCGGGCGGGGCGGGCGCGGCGCGGCCCGTGAGCGTGGCGTGCACGTACTGCGGCAAGGCGGTGGCCGCGCCGCCCGGGCCCCGCCCGAGACCCGCCTTCGCGAGACTGCCGCCTCCCGCTGCTAAGATGAAGGTACTGTACCTACTCTACACTCAATAAAGTAATGTTAGAACCGAAATAAACAATTTAAACCAACTTTCGAGGTTTTAAAACATTTTTATTTATGTAATTCCCCTATTCTAATTGCTATTACGTATTTATGACATATATGAAATATACCGGGCGCCACTGGCAATACCTTCTGCGTGCGTACCAGAGACGCCCGGCAATGGACGTGAAAGCAGAATTTAAAAAAATGAATGAAATGTTGACAACCACGGTACTAAATTAATCTTGTACCGACAACAACGATAGCTGTCGTCGACCAATTTACGCCATTACTGCGGACGAGTAATGAAGACAGAGATAAAAATCGCTCGCTATCACAATGTATGTTGTCAAAAAATATCTCGTCTCGCTGTCCTTAAATTATACATTGTCACATTCACCCAAATACAAAAACTTCTAAATAGTTAACGTTTTCGAACAATTTTATATGTAAACATAATTCTACAGTATTAAAGAGTAATTGCTGGATTAGTAACGATGGTGTCTCGTAAGTAAGTGTCGTGTGGTCGTGTCCAGCAAGTGTCGTCGTGCCCGCACTGCCGCAAGCCCCTGGCGCGCTGCGGCGTGTGCTCGCTGCACCTGGGCACGGGCGCGGGCGCGGGCCCCGGGGCGCCCTTCGCGGGCTGGTTCAGCTGGTGCGTGGCCTGCAGGCACGGGGGCCACGCCATCCATCTCATCAACTGGTTCAAGTGAGTGCACTGCCTCCTCCCGTGCTGTCCTCGGGTTGGCTCTTTATTAGTTTCGGTGTTAAGATTTATTCCTTGTATGTGTGGCGAATACCTTATCTCTGACGTCATACGTCTAGATACTACAAGAAGGCGCGCCCAGAACTTTCGAGTACCTACCATAATATTCCACCAATACCTAGATGCGCACACGCACTTCAAAAAGTAAACAAATCGTAGGTACAACATAAGTATAGGTATTTAAACTTGTTCCTATTGTCTAAGCCACGCCTACCTAAACCAGTTTTGTATCATCGGGAATATTCTAGTACTATAGGTACTTGTTTACATTATTATAAAAACGAATGCATGTCAACAATAAATATTCATTCATCAACATACTGTGTCACTGTAAACATTACAATATACCTCCCAACAACCACTACATATGTACATTACTCGTACATAATATATGTCTCATTTGTAGAGAATATTGAGCTACTGAGTCCCAATTATAGAGGTAACCTCAATTAACCAGGTTCAAAAACTCCCATTATTAAAGGCAATTCAATGAAAAAGTGCCGAGACTTCTTTGGAACTCTAACTAACCAGGTTTCACTGTATATCTATTGATCCCCGAGCCATACAGGCTAATTTTAATCCTGATTTTATGTATTCTCGTGGGAATTGGGAACAAGAAACCTAAATCCGGCGGCTACAGCCGCAGCCGCGGTTATCAGCTAGTTCAGTATATATGTACAAGTATAGTGTTTTGTATCAGTTATCTAGCTCATGGTGTTTGTTTGTTGCCAGGGAGCACAGGGAGTGCCCGGTGAGCTCCTGCAGCTGTCCCTGCGCGACCCTGGACCCACCTGACAGGTTCTAACTGGCCTGGACCCACCTGACAGGTTCTAACAAAACAACACTTCATATATGACAATTTCTGTGGACCTGTTAAGGGATACTCGATTTAAATAGATTTTTTGGAAGATAGATTTATGATTTTCTTGAATCGAATTTTGATATAATCTTGTTCACTGCGACCTGGACCGTGGATATGATTCGGTGATTTACATAACAATCTAAAAAATCGATTAAAATTACAAGAATATTGGTAACATTAGATACATTTAAGACGATTATTATAAAGAATACTTCTTTCTTTGTCGAGATGTGTTCCTTATTGAATTTGACTGAAGTTATTAACTTATAGCTCATAATAATATCTGTGCTGCTCAAATGTTTTAAGTCATCTTACTACTCGTGCGTAATAAGTTGAACTTCCGCTCGAATTATTTTTAGTCTCAAAAAAATAAAAGCTACAACTAAAAATAGGGCAGATAAAGTTTGTAACGGAAGCTTGTCAATATGTGTTGAGACCTGTGTGTGTGTGTGTCACACGCCTCGGGTCTCAACTTGTTGCGTTCGAGTTATATTTGATCATTTCAATTATATATCCTATGTTAATCGTAAGTGAATTTTTATAATATTTGTTTAATGTTCTATAACTACTGAATTTGACTTATTTGTTTTAAAATGATATTTTAGTACGAGACCTAAGATAGTTACGATCTAGGTACAGTTAAGGCTGCAAGTCCTTTGTCGAATGGCCTGTGGCCTTCATACTACAATTCCTACAAACGTAAGTGTAATCGAAGCATTCTCGAAATAGGTAAAACGTTTAACTCGTACTGCCCATTTTAGTTCGCTGACATTTCCGCAAGGGGCGCTGATGTGAAATAATACGAATCTTGTTGTTTAACGTTAGCTCGAGCTGCAGATATCCTATTTAGTGGTATGTAACATATGTCCTGGCTGTAGGAAGTTTAGTTTGAATTACTGAGTAGTTATAGATTGTCTATAGTGCCCCGTGATGACAATAGCTTTGCCCCCTATTACGTGGAACTATCCAAATATCTGTCGGTTTAACGTTTCCATTCGAGACATGACATGTCAACTTGTCTTATCTCTTGTAAACAGGTCATAAGTCAAACTAAACTACACGCTATAGTTGTGTGATAATGTCAGTTGGCTTATCTTAATTGAGCGGAGTGAAGCGAAGCTCTATCTTAGACGACAAGTGTAAATTATTTGTGTGCCAACTCCTCCGAAACGGCTCGACCGATTTTGACCAAATTTGGCATGCTGGTCGACATCATACCCGGGAGTGCATATCTCTGAAATCATGAAAATAGAGCATAAAAAAAATTAAGTTAATTTGCTCCGCTCAACATTTGCAATTAGTAGCATGCATTGCATACCTTGTAAGAGTTGTTGTAAATAGTCAATGGTACAGAAAAACAGAAGAAAATTTATGAATATGTGGTTAATTTTAAAGTTTCTGCTAACACACAGGTGTCCTATATCTCGTTGTCAAGCCGAAACCCGGTGATAAATCAAGTTTTAAGGAAAAAAGAAAAATTCCACGTCATGTATTTTAAACATTATAGTAAAATAAAAAGAATGGATAAAATCTACACTTTTTGATGATCTTGTCACTATCGTGGCTAAAGTTCTTGGTTTTCAACCGTCTTCCAAAAAAGGAGGAGTACTGTATTTGGCTGTATGTTTTTTTTAATATATTTTTTGTTGTTATGTAATCCTGAATATTGTTTCTACCTAAAATTGGCCGCTCCTCCAGCTTAGAAGTGAAGTAACTTTTTGTCGTACCAAATATTTTTAACTAATATTACTTCCAGCTTTAACTGACTGTGTACCTACTTTAACTGAATGATTTTAAACAAACAAAAACCCGACCTCAACCTTAACCTAAAAAGTTGGGATATGTAAAGTTCTCTTCAATACAAATTAATCAAACCCAAACACAACGTAACTGCTGTAAATCGTTGAAGAGTTCCCTCGACTAGCTTTCGGCTCCCTCATCAGATCGACTCCAGACCTTCATTAAATGGTAGTTCTTTATAATACCTACCTAATGAAACAATTAACAAACGCACTACTCGCCCTTACCATTTTTAAAGGACCTTCTATTGGGAACACCTTGGAAATATCTTCTTACCAACAAAAAAAAAGTATTAAAATCGGTTCATAAACGTCGAGGTTAGCCGCTAACAAAGGTAAAATATAAATATGGTCGAATTGAGAAACATCTTTGTTTATGTCGGTTAAAACAAGTAAGTACTATGTGAGTTTAGCAAGTAACAGTTTATAAGAGATGCTTCACTATATGTGTTCAATGATTGGTTTATTTAAGCGCAATATTTTTATGAATATCGTAGCATTGTTAATAAACACACTTAGTCATTTTTATTTGATACGGATTACTTGATACTTCAATAGACATTTGCAGAAAAACTAGCGAGCCGCCTTCGCTTCCCTTCGGCACAGCAATATACATAAAACTTTAATGAATTATATATATATATATCTTTCCTCATGAATCACTGTAAACTGCAATCCGTCGAGTAGTGTAAAGGTTCTTAACAAACAGACAGAGAGAGCGACTTTGTTTAAACTATGTAAATATCAATAAATAGTGATCTAAAGGTTTAATGATCTTGTACAATTACCTTATAAAGTTGTTAATTATATTATTGTAAATTATTAATATCTTTGTAATGCTTTTTGTGTTGTTTAATTATGGGAAATGTATGACACAGTATATTTTTGTATTTAGTTCGTAAGAGAAATTATTTTTATAAAAACATATTATATTCGAACTTATATTGTTTTATTACATACTTCACTTATACTTCTCTTATATTTCAGCATTATTTAGAACCTGGGGTTTGATGCACTTTGGGTTATAGTACGAGTATAAACTGTGACAGATGGCACCTCTGTAACAAGTGACAAGTGACACCCAGTAGCGATACTGATAATACCTATTATAACTTATTAGTTCATCAGTTCATGTTTTATATCGGGAGGGTCTCTTAACCGACTAGGCCCTAGGGTAACACATTGCACAATGTTAAATAACACTAGTCACGCCGGTCTAATTCCGCGGCCATTCCTACGTCCGCACCAGGAGGCATTTCCAGTGGCGCCCGGGTGTCCCTTCGTCCAGCATACTCACCATGGAATCCTGATATTTCACGAATGCCAAAAAATTGTGCTGAAATAGTGCTAATTAGTGCCCAAAGGAAAAAAAATGTGCTCTTATACTTAAGAAGTTACAGCCATAGTTCGATGAGTATGCTGGACGAAGGTTTCGCCCAGCATACTCACCTCCGTTTGTGGAATCTGTGTACGCTTCAACCATAGTTCATACTTCAAAAAATTGTGCCCAAATAGTGCCAAATGGTGCCCAAAAATAAAAAACGGTGCTCTAATAACTCCGGAGTTATAGACTTCGTTCAGTGAGTGGCGTAAAACCTACGCCCAACATACTCACTTCACTACGCGGATACCGAACGAGCTATAGGTACAATTTACGGCTTAAAAAATAGTGCTTGAAATAGTGCCCAATATCAGTCCAATTTTCGCTTGACTTTTGACCTAGAAAACCATTAAATTTAATTGTAAACTTCTACATACTAATGTTAAATGAGGTACAGTCGTTCACACATGTTTTTGGATAAAAATATTAAAAATTCTAATTGTGGGCGGTTATGTGATTGGGAATAATTGTGGTATTTTCTCACATATAAAAAACTGTCGATTAAATGCTAATTTAATTTATTTAATTTTTATTAATAATTTTTTTTTTTTTTTAATAAATGAAATTGTAGGCGTAAATGAAATATATATATATGAAATATATATATATGAAATATATAGATTCGTAACGCATGTCTGGGGTGGGGCTATGGAAAGGCACGGCGAGTCCTTGGCGATTAGCCTGGACATCGCCCTTCGATAGAGTCTGGCATGCTTCGCTCCTTTCCAAGCTTCCGGCATATGGTCTACCTCCTCAACTGTGCAGCTGGATGGCCAGCTTTCTGAGCGAGCGCCGAGTGCGGGTCCTCTGCGGTGGCCAGACTTGTCGCTTTTTGCAAGTGAATGGGTGCCGTAGGGGTCCCTGCTGTCACCAACTCTCTTCCTTCTGCATATCAATGATATGCTATCCCTTGGGAACATACATTGTTATGCAGATGACAGCACATTGCACGGGAGCTACTGGGCTCGTCCGGCGGCGGGGCCGTTGGAGATTGAGGAGGATAGACAACATCCCGGTGGCGAACCTGCTCACGAATTCTTGTATCGGTTCCCATTTGAGGTCCCTGTGTATCGTGGAGTTCCTGAGGTACCTGGGTGCGTCGACTGCCATGCGGAGGCAGGTGTTCTCCAGCTGCTGGAGCCGGCGGCGCGTCGACCCCGCTGTCAGGTTGTACCAGGCCGGCCCCGCATAGGTGAGGCGCGACCTGATATAAGTTTTGTAGATGCCGAGCTTGGCTCGGATCGGCAGTCTTGATGACAGCAGGGGACGCAGCTTCGCCCTCGCGAAGCCGGCTTTGGTCCTAGCTGTCTCCGCATGGTGCGCCATGCTGAGGCTTCGGTCGATGGTGACACCCAGGTACTTCACGCGGGGTTGCCAAGGGATTTCTTCTTCTAACAGGCGTAGGGTTGGCGGCAGGTGCGTCCTGCCCGTCAGCAGCGCCTGGGTTTTCGCCACGTTGCACTTGAGCCTCCACTCCTTCAGCCAGCCAGGTAGGGCTTCAAGTGTCGGGCTCAGCTTCCGTGCAGCGTGGATGGCGCTCTGCGAGCCGGACAGGTACGCGGCATCATCGGCAAACAGAGCCAGTTTGACGTCGCCCACCACTGGGATGTCGTCCGTGTAGTGGGCGTACAGGGTTGGCGAGAGGCAGCTCCCCTGGGGAACTCCGGCTCTTATGGGTTTCTCACCTGACGTGGTGTCCTCGACCGCCACGCAAACCTTGACATCCTTGGCATAGACGTTCGTCGAGGGCTCAATAATAAAACCTACATCGAAAGATGTATAGGGCTAGCTTCGCGGAAACTAGGAATACTGAATAAGGTAAAGCGATTCTTTACACCGCACCAGAGGTGTCTGCTGACAAGACGCAGATTAGACCCTGCGTCGAATACTGCTCTCACCTCTGGGACGGCTCCGCAAAGTATTTGCTGGACGCTCTCGACACTATACAGCGACGGGCTATCCGTATTATAGGTTGTCCGGAGGTAACGGGAAGCATTGAGCCGCTAGCTCAGCGCCGAACAATAGCTTCCTTGGCCGCATTCTACCGTATTTACCACGGCGAGTGTTCTGAAGAGCTCTTCAATCAGATCCCACCCTCTTCCTTCCGATCCCGAACAACGCGTGTCGGGCAGAGATGCCACTCCCACACAGTGGTGGATAGCATGTTCGCGAGAACAGAACGTTTCGTTTCGTTCGAGAATCGTTCGTTTCTCTGCCGAACGATAGTGGCATGGAACGCCCTGCCTGTGCACGTGTTTCCTCCCACATATAATCCTGGGTTCTTTAAGCGGAGCGTGAAGAGGCACATCAGTAGGTCTTCAAGTTGAGGGCCACTCTCTGTAGTATTATGTGCTGTGAGAGCGGCCCACAATCGCTAGACGTCGTCACGACTTAGCACCAGGCGGGCGGCGTCAATTTGGCGACCCCAATATTAAAAAAAAAAAAAATCTAATTGTCTCTACTTTCAATCAATTAATATGCCCGGGCAAACTTTCTTTAGCCTTTTTTTACTAATTCCGCTTTAACGGCCATTATCGAGCGTCCCGGGTACGGCTTTTTTTTTTATTTAGTTTCGCGGCCGCTCTAACGTCTGTCGTCGGGCGTACCCGGGTACGGCTTCGTAAGATTAACCCCAATGATCAAATGATGATGATGAGATGTGAACCAGCCTCAGTTCTCGTTCAGGGCAATGCTTTGATCAACCTCCGACTGCTTCTGTAGCTCAGTGGTATGAGTATGCGAGTGCCGTCCCAGAGGTCCCAGATTCAATTCCGGGTCGAGTCAAATTATTTGTGTGATCTACAAATGTTTGTTTCGGAGTATGGGTGTTTTCTATGTATAATATGTATGTATTTAGAAATATATAAGTATGTTTATCAGTCGTCTAGATCGCATAACACAAGCTTATATTAGCTTAATTTGGCTAGATGACGTTGTGTGAGAATGTCCAAAAATGTAAAAAATCCCGATCCACTAAGACCACAGTCGTGCAACATGGCGTGCACAGAACTCGACCTGCGATCTACAGTTTACGGTGCGCTACCCGCTAGCTACTTCGTTCTTGATCCTCGTGTATGTAAGAAGTTCAACTTACGCTTTTGACATATTTGCCTCCATCCATGTCAAGTGGTCGTATACGTCGACCGCGTTGGTCTATGGTCAAGTGTCTCGAGACTACAATTATGTTTGTTGACACTAGGTATACCCGCGGCTCCACCCGCGTTGTTTAGTTCTCCCGATGAGGCGTAACATGTATTGGGAGGTATAGGTAGGATATAGGTAGCCATGAAAGTTAAATAAATAACACAAAATTAACCGAAATAAAAATTCATTTATATTTCCAAATATATATATATATATTTATATATACATACATTTATTAAATAATTATTTTCATCTTTTTTTTCCAATTTAACAATAAAATTTTAAAGACACAACATTTGTTTAAATCTGTTTATCGTACAAGGATCCCATCCCCTATGTACGTTGTATACACACAGACAGCCGTCATACAAAAATATTTATATAATAAGAGGCGTGGGCCGGGAGTCGAACCCGCACCCGCGCCGGACAAGTCCTCGGCTACACAACTCTATCACGTACGGTCACATTCACATTCTGCTAGTTAAATAGAACATTCTCAATATATAAACAATAAATCTGACTCTGCGTACAAACTATGTTACATTCATATACACTAACTAACTATACGTCGACAGACTACGTCCTCCGCGACGGACGCGACGGACGCGACGGACGCGGAACTTGCGGAACAAGTGAAACATTTACAATTAACACCGACACGACACGAACATCGCCGCCTCCCTCGAGGAACTGACGACGACACTAATATAGAAATTCATCATTTAACAATTACATTAGAGTTTTAAAAAAACAATCTAATTCGTTTCATATTCATTATATCACACGTTACAGAAAAAATTGGACGCGAACGTCCGAAAGTTACCTCAGTAACAGAACCAGAGCGGGGACAGACGGACCGACGGACCGACGGCCGCGACATCAGACACATATACAAATACAATTTACAAGGATATAAATATCCACAAGTACATTAATCAGTATATACACATCGAATAAATAGTTTTCGTAACATCATATATTTAAACAATCTTTGGTATAGTAGAAAGTATCGTGGAGGTACTTCTACGAGATTGTTCGCGACACGACGCGACGACACGACACTACGACACGACTACGCGACGACATTTGTACATCACCTCCGACTACTGCGGTTAAAGCTTTCAAACGTGTCGGGTCCTGAGCCAGGACCAGCACCGGCACCAGGACCCGGGACCTCTCGGGCGGGAATGTAGAAGTGGAGCACCTGCTGAGCCACGTCGCCTCACTTGCCCTCGTCCTGCTCCATGGGCTCCTCCGACACCGAGCGGGAACTCTCCGCCGACCTACGACAATGCATATCACATGGTTCATGAAGGAAAGACAATTGGCAAGGTTTTGAAATCAAGTTATAAAAACCAAAAAAATAAAATTGACCATTAAAAGAAGTATGAATTGTCGGACGACGATCGTCAACGTATTAATAATTAGTTTAATATTAGAAGAACTTTGAAATAACACGTCCTGTGAACTATAATTTTAAATGTTCTCAGTGAGTTCATTTATAATGTATTATTATAAGTTCCGCCAAGTGCCGACAATCGAAAGCATAAATAATATAATTTTAAAATTGGAATTGAAATATATTTGAAATTCGAATGGAATTACGTATTCTAGAATAATTTTAAAAGTTTTTTGTAAATTAACAGATGATATTTCCCGCGATTTTTTTAACGATCATGATAGTGATTTTTTTTATAACGAAGTACGTGTGCGATTGTGAGCCAATAGTGTGACGAGAGCGTCGGGATGCCGGAGTACCGACCTGAGGTCCGTGTGCGGGCCGCTGCTGGTGGGCGTGGCGGCGTGGTGCATGGACAGCGTGGCCAGCGCGGCGGCGGTGTCGGCCGCGTCGCGCTCGCTCTGCAGCCGCCCGCCGCGGTCCAGCGCGCACACGCCCACCAGCTCCTCGCTGTGCTTCAGCGAGGGCCAGTGCTGGCGGTGCACGGCGATGGTGGTCCGCAGCGCCTCCTGCGCCAGCGGGTGCGGGCTGCGCGCCAGCTCGCTGTAGGCGGGCGGCGCCTGCCTCTCGCCCAGCAGCGCGCGCACGCACTCCTGCGCGCAGTCGCACACGGCGGGCAGGTCGTAGCCGCCCTCCAGCGCCAGCACCACGCGCCCGCCCGCCAGGGTGCTCAGCGAGCGCGTCATGTGCGCGAAGCACGCCGCCGACACGTTGTAGCCGCCCAGCGGGGCGGGGTGCCCGGCCGCCGCGTCGAACCCGCACGACACCAGCACTATCTCCGGGTCGAACTCCTGGGGAACACACGACGCTGTCGTTAATATACTAACAGTGGACAGGTGAGCACATCAGAGGGCGAGGAGGTCCTATCGACATCTTCGAGGCCCAAGTCAGCTGCAGCAGGTGCACTGCTAACAGAGGCTTTGGTAAATATACCCAAAGTACCCAATCAATCAAATTACTTTATTCACTTCAATCATTAAATGACGCTTATGAACGTCAGTAAGTTACAAAAAATGAAAATATAATTGCTTATATATTTAAATTTACTGACCAAAAACGTCAATCAGTTCGCCCCTTATTACGTGCGAATAACAAAGTGTTTTTGTGAAATATTTAGTGTCATTGGCGTATTCTGCGACCTCTCTAAAGCTTTTGATTGCGTCGATCATAATAAACTCCTAGGAAAGTTCGTATTCTACGACATCTAAGACAAAGCGCTTGATCTTGTTGCGTCTACCCTCACTGATGGAATACAAAATGTTGATGTTAATGGAATCAATATCATCTGGATCACCTGATACCATGGGCGTTTCACAAGGTACTATACTTGGACCATTTATTTCACTTGTTTATATTAACGACTTTCATTAGCATATTTGTGACCTGAATAAATAAACATTCTTGAATGTGTATGCGTGGGTGTACCTTGGCGATGGGCATGATGACAGAGCGGAAGGCGGCCAGGTACTCCGCATCAGCCAGCGGCGGGTTGGTCCCGGAGCACCAGGCCACGTTGACGGTGTAGCCCGTGCCGGCTCCGGCGCCGGTTTCGGTGGCGGCGCCGGTGCCGGGAAAGAAGTTGCCGTCGTCGTGCCGGTGGATGCTCATGTACAGCACCGACGACTCCTCGTAGAATATCTGCTGCGTGCCGTTGCCGTGGTGCACGTCCTGGAGGAACAATTATAATAGGTCTTTACGTATGAAATTGCCGTTTTGTATGAAAAAAATTGAACGATTTTTTTTTCATGTATTTTTATTTGTTTTAATCGAAGTAATCACCCATGAAATCAATGCTTCTTTGCCAACGCATCTTTTAATGCATCTTACAGAAATCAGCTGGACGGGAGGCAACAAATTCTTCAAAGGCATTTTATACTGCCTCTCGGGTATTTAATTTCTTTCCCGCTAAGAAGTTATCCAAATTCTGGAAAAAGTAGTAGTCTGTAGGCGCAAGGTCTGGTGAGTATGGCGGATGACGGAGAGCTTCTAACCCCAGTTCTTGCAACTTGGTATGAGTATGAGGTCGCGCATTGTCGTGCAGGAGCAGCGGAGACGAGCGATTGACCAATCCTGGTTGGAGATGTGCCAGCTTCTCCATCATTGTGTTCAGTTCTTTACAGTATACATCTGCAGTAATGCTCACCCCATTTGCTAAGACGCTGTGATGAATCACACCGGCGCTAGACCACCAAACAGTGACCATCACTTTTCTAGGGGTAAGTTTTCGTTTAGGGCATTGTTTAGGTGCTGAACCAGGATCCAACCAACTTGCTGAGCACTTGCGGTTATCAAACAGAATCCATTTTTCATCGCAAGTAACAATGCGGTTCAACATTCTTCCATTCGCGTCCAACATTCGCGCTGGCGATCATTGAGTTCGTGGGGCACCCATTTGTCAAGCTTTTTTACCTTGCCAATTTGACGCAAATGGACCAATATTGTTTTGACGCTGACGTCGAAAGCTGCTTCTAATTCAGCCCTAGATTGTGTATCATCGGCTTCCACAATCAACTTTAATTCGTCATTGTCGACCAAAGTCCAAACGGCAATTTCATAGGTAAAGACCTAATATTTTTAATTAACGTTCATTCGTTTCATTCAATGTGTCATTGTTAGTCCTTTAAAGAAGAGGGGTCGGTCCAGAGAAGCAAAACCTTAATAGTGCAATGATGTCATCAATATTCGTAATAAAAGGAGTTTCATGTAAACTATAACGAGTATTTATCGGTCGTATCGAATCTTACCCAATCCACAATGAGGATTCTCTGCAGTCGATGTCTGGTGTGCAGGATCCTGGCGGCGACGGCCACGGAGTTGAAGAAGCAGAAACCCATCGCCTGGTTCGGTTCCGCGTGATGCCCTGGAGGTCGGACCACCGCGAAGCTGTATACATCAAACATCATCATGCATCAGTACTAACATCCTCAGCATCGGTGTGTTGCGACACACGGTACAGGCACTGACCCGTTGCGCAGCTCGTGGCGCGCGGTGCGCACGGCCAGGTCCAGCACGGCGCCGGCCGCCAGGCGCGCGGCGTGTGCCGTGTGCGCCTCGCTCCACGCCGTGTCGGGGTCCACGCCCACGCCGCCGCACGCCAGGCGCACGAGCTGGCGCACGCCGGCGCCGCGCCCGCCGAACAGCGCCACGTGCGCCTCCGAGTGCACGGCCTGCAGCTCCTCGCACGTGGCCTTCCTGGGCCGCGTGCGCTCGGCGCGCGCCACCAGCCCCGTCTCCAGCAGGCGCGCCCACACGGACTGCAGGCGCCCGCCGTGCTCCGGGTGCGTCGGCGCATGCGCACCACACGCACACCTGCACACAACCGATTACGTCATTTCTTGTTTATGGTAAAGCTGAGACACTACAACGACAATATAAAAAAAAAAAAAACGAAAATAGCTAAAGTTCGAAGCCGCGGGCGAGGGAGGCGTTTATGATACATTTGATCCGACTTGTTAATATCTGAGTGATCGGTCCACTCCGTTAGACAACGCTATCGATTCCGACTAAAATACTTTAAGGTTTGCATTATACTAAAAATCACGTTATGTTCTTGAAGTACCTATATGTTATAATATTTATGTTAAACATGATATCCCATCATATGCCAATATGATAGAATGAAAAGAGGTATAAATACATCATAGTCAAAATTGCCGTATAAATGAACCTCAACTTGATATTTTTGCAAACTGGAGGCAAAGTAACACAACTGGGTGTAGATCCTCACCCGTGTTTCTGCATGAGGGGGTCGTAGGCCAGCCCCGTGGGGGGCGCCCGGGCCCCCACCAGCGGGGACGACAGCGCGCGTGCCAGCGGGGCGGGCTCCGCCGGGCCGGGCGCCGGGCCGGCGAGCACCGGCCCGGCGCTGGCCACGGCCGGGTCGCTGGCGCTGGGCTGCGGGCGACGCGCCGTGAGGTCGATGACCTCGCCCTCCTCCTCCCGCAGCTGCGCCGCCGCCGCGTCGTGCGCACGCGTCAGCACCTGCACCACAAAAAAAACTTGAATTCTCTCAATTAATTGAAAACAGGAAAGAATAGTGGACTTAGTAGGTCTATGTAACTGTAAGATTCGGGTCCTCGGAGACAGTGGCGATGGCGGTCACCTGTATCTATAGCGCTACTTATAGAACTTTTATTTTATATTTTCTGTCTAGGGTTGATCCATGCCTGTTCACACAGTGTCCTTGCCCTCATTTTTATCCTCATTCGGGTTGATGCTCCTACTACATTACTAGTGCTAATTAACCAGGGTTACTTCCGTGTTTTTGGGCATTTATGAAATATTTAGGCACATTGAAATTAACGCATAACTTGACGCGTGTTGTATTAGTTGCAGCATCTCCCTGGACACGTTGGGTGTATACTATAAATGTAGTTAGTTACTAATGATTGGAAAAGAGTGGCCGGAAGTGTTTCAAAGTATTGTCTCCTTTTCTAGGTCAGCATTACCTCGATCTTTAATAGATGGGGTGTACTATTAATTGTTTAAGAGCCCTAGGAAGTCTCCCGTCTCTCTGCCCTAATGCCGAGATTACAGTAATACACTTCTTACAAAGGATGCTGAGATATTATCACATCCAGAGACACAGCTTTTTTTTGTATGACAGAACCAAGCTTCCTATCTCCTCGTTTTCTGTTTTTAGAATGTTATAAATCGGTCCCACACATTCACATTGATCTGTCGCTGTGAACATTGTCATCAATTGGACTGTGTTGGACTGAATTTCAATAAATATTTAACTTCACTGAGCAGTCACCACGTTGCGTCGGTAACAATTTCTAAATGATACGATTAGAATATACACGTACAGTTTTCCGTATCTGGTCGCGCAGGTAGTGGTGCGCGGTGGGCGGCTGCAGGGCGGGGTCGCCCAGGGGCAGGGGCGCCGAGTGCGTGCGCCCCAGGGGCCGCTTGGGGCAGCGGGGCCCCGCACCCCACGCGCCCGGGCCCTCCACCACGCCGGGCAGGGGCGCCGTCACCGTCAGGGCGAGGGGCGCGCCCACCTGCACAGGGCACAACACTGTTACTGACCACTGTTTACTGCCAGACGGGAGGATAATGAGAACGATCAAATGATAATGGTTCATCCGCTTCGTATGCGGAATGAGACGAAGTTTATATACGACTCGAAAAGGACCATTTAAATTAAAATTTTCAAAATTACTTAAAGTAAAAATAATGAAATTAAACAAGAACGAATGATGTCGAAATGAGATGATGAAAAAATAAAATCAAAAGTATAAATTACAGATATGTTGCAGCCCCATACCGGCGTGATGGGCGTGATGGGCGTAATGGGGGGGTGCGGTGCGTGCGGCGGGGGCGGCAGGGGGGGCGGGTGGTGCGCGTGAGGCCGCCCCAGGCTGATGTTGGGCATGGAGGGCGACGAGAACAGCAGCTCCGCCGAGCGCCCGCCCTCCTCCTCCTCGCGGATGGGCGCCGGCGTGCCCACGCCGCCCACGCCGCCCGGCGGGGACCCACGCGGGGACCCACCCTCGCAGTCTGTAATTTAACATATCGTCTTCTATTATATAATTAAAGGGAATAACAGATCATCAATATTACTGCAAAAAAGTGTAAACATATAAACGTGTAGATAAAATCGCTAGCGTTAAATAAATATATAAAAACATATAATATATGCTTTCGATTGTCGGCACTCGTAGTATATAAAAACATGAGGGTAGGTTGACAAAATATCTAAAATAAGTGTGTATTCTCCTATCTGTGTCACATACTTTAAAAGTAGATGATACGAGTATGAGTAATGCCTGTAGGAGCTACGAACTGCCGCGACACAAGTTGCCACAGGTACTCACTGCGATGTTTGACGCGCGTCTTGAGCGGGCGGCGCGCGAGCGGCGAGGCGCGGCGCTCGATGACGCGCTGCTTGAGGCGCACCTTCAGCATGTTGGGCTCCGACGCTGAGGGTTAGTGCACACACTACACACACTACACACACTACACACACTATACACACTACCTACGGAGTTACGAGGGTTAGTTCGGATATTATTACACGCTCGACTCATTTTACCTTGCCTCGGTTTTGACCTAATATCGGAGCTTGTACTGTTAATATGTCGATAGATTCTCGTTCTAGTTTTGATTTCCCTCTTGAACATGCTCACGTAACATTATTTATTAGACATTTAAATACATTTTCATTCAATCGATCGAGCAAGTTAATACACATAGAATCTAGTGCGAGTTTAACACAATCTCAGTACAAAATACGGAACTTGTGACTGAATCATTTTACAACATGTCACCGCTAGATGGCCATGTTCTAAAATAAAAGACAGTTAACTCGCGCTAGACAGATCTGACTACATCAGGTTGGACACACGGGGATGCTAAGTATACAGAAGTGTAGATACCTGTCTTGCGCAGGGGGTAGTCAGCTGGCGAGGGTTGAGGTAGAGGAGCGTTGAGGGCGAGCGGCAGGGGCGCCGTCAGCCGGTATGGATGGGTGGCCGTGGCGCCGGTCGACGTTATTGACTCGCCTGACGATGATTTCACTATGCCCCTGCAAATTAAACAATTTCTATATAAGTCACTGCTTTTGGAGAATTCTGAAGTTCATTTTTGGTATTTTCCTGCTCAATCGAAACATGAAAAAAAGAGAGGTTTTTGTCAGTTGTTCTCTTGTCGGCGTCGGAGACCGCCATTCTCCTCTATTCTATCCACCGATAGTTGATTACTTGAAATTTATTTTCTCTTATCATATTCACCGGTAGCACCTTCTTCCTGTTAATTATCCATTGAAAAATACCTTGATTATCAGAATGTGAAGCTTACCAATTTCTATACGAGGAGCCAGGTACAGTTCCGTTAGCGGTAGCGAGTTTCTTTTTGAGAAAATGTTGTAACTTCTGCTTCACTTCAGTCGAGGCGTTCGCGCTGTGCTCATGCTTGTCCTTCTTGCGGAGCAGCTCAACGCGGTCCCTCTCGTGCCTCTCCCTCGCCTCCCGCGCTTCCAGAGCCTCCCTCGCCTCCCTGGCCTCCTGCCGAGCAGCCTCCTCCATCGCCTTCTGCTGCTCCCATAACTGAATAGATAGTATTCAAATTACAAACAGAATGGTTATGGGTCAGGGTATAGAATTTTCATGACCGTATCTTATTCCCTGATAATTAAATATTTAGGACAATTCACACAACGTCATCTAGTCTCAAACTAAGCAGAGCTTGTGATATGAGTACTAGATAAACTGATATAAATACTGATATACATTTTTATTGTAAATACATACATATTATACATCCAGACTTCAGTACAACTGCATGTGTCATCACACAAAGCCTGTACCGACCGGGAATCGAACCCAAGACTCCGGCGTCGAAAGTGGATGCACTACCGACCACGCCACCGAAGCAGTCTTTTGCAACATACAAGAAATCACATTGTGGAATGGATAGCTCGTTAGGTGCTGAATTGATGTGGTCAGCACGGGTCTTGAGTATCCTGAACGAACAATTAGAACTGAACATGTTCCAGTTCCAAACATAATAACCATCATGTTAAAACGGCTCGTGGAAAGATGGGTAGGTATTACGCTCCTATTTCGATAATAGGTTTCCGTAGGTATCGGGATCGAGGAACTCTACGTTAGCGTAGCCGTCAGCGTGGATTAGGTGCATTAATATTCACAAAACAAAACATTCAATTGACAAATAATACGATGTCATTTACAACAACGCTCATAGTTGCGCAGTGAGTAACGTTGACCTCCTTTACATCGAGCTAGTTGAGGTTCACAACACAACAGATAAAAGAATACTATACTAGACTAGTTCTCTATTACGGCTATCTCCCAAGCGATAGATATTACGACACATACGTACATACAAGGGTGTAATTATTTGGTTGATACGATTATTGACTGTTTCATGGACTCCCAGTGACGACACCATACGTAGTGGGTATTCAGCCAATCATATGCCTATCTGTGATAGTGACTAAGTTTGAGTGAAAGGAATGTGCACAGTACATGGTCGGGTTGGTGGACACGCGGGCTAGATGTGACATTGTTTACATCACTATATAGTGACTCGCTCCTGACTCCTACGTAGGTAGCTAAAATAATTCAATTCTTGGATTTGTTGGAATTTATGAAGAATTTCCTTGACTCACTATTTTCGACGCATAAAATTTAGAAGATTTTCGAATCATAGGTAGGTACGAGTTTGCTATTCTATTAGTGACAAACATAGTTGATCGAGCGAGCGAAGCGTCTACATTTCGAGATTGGACAATTTTGTTTTCGTCCGTCTGTCTGTCTGTCTGTGAGTTCTCGCCTAGAGGCTACCCTTTTTATCCGATCTTAACGAAACTTGGCACAAGTGTTACTTGATTTAAAACCCTATTTGATTGAAGGAGAAATGGAGAAAATAAAAGTGTGTACAATATCAAGTCAGAATTTTTAGATTAGTTAGACCCACTTCCGATCACAAAAAGAAGTTGCCCTTGCACCTATTATAATCAAGCAGGACAATATGCAAAAAGAATAATCTAAATCGCATGTGCCGTTTTCAAGATATGGATGTTGACGTCGGACGAATAGACAACAAGAAATGATGGTCTGTTCGACTAATGGGCGACTACTGGTATTAGCTTACTTTGGGCAAGATTGCGCTGTGTAAACATAATGTCCCAAACTATTTATTATTTATTAGCTGTTGCCCGCAGCTCCGCACGCGTGTAATAGTTTTGAAGTATCATATTTTCTTCTCCGTTCCCAAAACTATCCCTACGCGAATTTTCATCCAAATCCGTCTAGTCGTTTGACCGTGAAGAGGGTACAAACAAACATACAAATATACATACTTTCGGATGTATAATACGAGTATTAGTTAGGATTTTGTTTTGTAGCTGTAGCAACAGTGCTGTATAGGTACCAAATGTCAATGCAATAATGTAGGTACACATTATAATGTAAAGTATAAATACTTAGTTTTCCGATCACTGTGTTTGCTGTAATACCTACCTATTAAGCATGTCTAGACTACTAGCAAGCAAGTTTAAGTTATTTTTAGCTTGTTCAAACATTGACGGTGACGTTAATGTCCAAGTCTTTGTTGCTTTGACAGTAATAAAATACCATATTATATGTCAAACTGAATCTTTAAATTCTGTTTGATATTTTGATTACAAATCTAATCTATCGAAAGAGATGTAAAGAGACAAGATAGTATGTGGTGTGGGACGCTACATGCGTTGACACCTTAGCACCTTCACACCTTCCAAGCACATCCGGATGTGCCGGCGCTGCTGCTGCATCGGCTGAAGGAGGCTGAAGGTCTCAAACGGCGTAATTATGCTAACCTAGCAGGTGATTACATATTTGAGCCATTTGGGGTCATGGGGTCCGAGCACACGCCGCCTTTATAGAGACATTGGTAAACCCTTAATCGATGCTTCTCAGGCCCAGAAGGCTGGTTATTTTCTGGCCCAAAGAATAAGTATAGCCATTAAACGTGGCAACACGGGTAAGTAATAGATGATATAACAACAAAATCTCTAATATTAACAACATATAACAACGGAACCTATAATTTTATTAGATAATATAATGAACGATTGATATAATTTTAAAATAACAAATGTTTATAAGCATAACATACATTAAATATGACATCGTTTGACATAAGATACATTAAATATAACATCGTTTGACGTACCACTCCAAAGATATAAAACTTATTTGGTCTAATATGATGAAAACGACTACTTAAAAACAAAGCAACGCGCTTTGCGGGGCTCCTATTTCTGGGTGGTTTAAAAAAAATACTGGGTAAAATGGTTTACTAATGTTTGGCAAAAAACGTTCCCCAAAGTGTCACATGCCAAAGTATGTTTCCCAAATTTCCATTTGGCAAAAAACATTTGGCAAAACAACTTTTCGCAATTTTACAGTTAGCAATACTATTTTTGGCAATTTATTGTTTAACAAATAATTACAAGGCAAAGTTTCATTTTACCAAGTATTAGGTAGTCAAATATGGTTTGGTCTAACATATTTTCTTATTTCAAGTTTAATATCCAATTTTGGAAATACTGCATGGGTTTCACCTTGGACAAATAATTTACAGGTAAGAACTTCTATAATAATTATATTCCTATTATACAAATCAATTTTGTTGGGGCCACAGTTCTAACCTAACCTAACCCACATCAAAATTGGAACGAACTTACTTTTGGAATATATTTTTTTACAAAATAAAGCATTTGCTTAATGTATATTTGACTTAATAAAAGTTGAGCAAGTAAAAAGTTGCCAAATGAATATTTAAATATTGGATGGAACCAGGCGTTACTCGGCGAAAATCCATGACAAAGCACTATTTTTCGCAGGATCCTGCGAAAAATAGTGCTATTAAGAAATTTAAAATAAGTTTAAAACGTTTTTTTTAAAATATTTTACTTACCATTGAAATGAATATTTGACGAAGTGATTAAAATGCGAAATATAAATTTGCCAAAGATTGTTTTGGGAAATGAAACTATGCGATAAGTTTTTTGGGAAGTGAAATTTGACGAAACATATTTTGCCAAACGGCAGGATCCCGGATAAAATACTGGATACTCTGAGTCGGCGTGTTAACCATAATGATTTTTTTTATAATTATATATTAAACATTGGATGGAAACAGGTGTTACCTGGCGAAAATCTATGACAAAGTAATGCTTAGGTACATCTTACTTACCATTATATATTAAACGTTAGACCTAACGATTTTCGAATAAATAAACAATATACATATTAAACGTTAGACCAAATGATTTTCGATTACATAAATATTATATCAAACAACGTTATACTAATTAAGTTTTAGTATAAATAAACGTTATATGTAAAGAAATTATATCAACAGTCGGTATGTCTCACGTTGATTATACTCGTATCTTATGAACGATAATAAAATGAAATTAGACCAAATGAGTTTATACGTTATGAGACGCACCCTGGCAACATAGCCAGCATTCTGGGAACCTTCCCAGTTGGCAATGACGCAGTGGATTTTTGTAACGATATTTTGTATTGCAAATATTTTTAGTATATAATTATGTATACTATAAATGAATGTAAGAGACGTTCCTCACGAAATAGTGATACAAATAAAGTAATGTCATCAATCTATCTATACTTGTATAGTTATAAACAGGAAATATTGGATTGTTTGTTTGAATGTGTGTTTGCTGCTTCAACTTTTGAACCGATTTTAAAAATTCTCATTCTCTACCGATAGACACAGAAGTGTCAGAATTTTTAAAATCGGTTCTGTAGATAGAATGTTAGTTTTACAAACATATAATAAATAACCCTCGCTGACACAGTCGGGCAAAAATACAAATCTCACCACTATTCGTAAATACTTCACTCTTTAAAACTAAAGAAATTGTAATAAGTTGTGTTTTTCACTCACATTTACCTTCAAGTGGTGCATAAGCTGTTGCTCGTGCTCTTGCGCCAACTGTTGCCGTTGCTGCTGGAAGTGTTGCAACAGGATCTCCTGTTGCAATTGCTGCTGTTTCTTTAACTGAATTATAAAAAATACACGTCAAAATTGACAACAAATTATTGACGAAATGGAACAACTTGGAATTAAAAATAAAAACTTTCAATTAAAAAAAAAATCAAATTCGGTTCGCTCAGTCCAAATATATGTAACCAACATAAAAACAAATACAGTCGGATTGAGAATCCCCCCCTCCCTTGGAAGTCGGTTGAAAAGTAGATTTAATGTTAGATATAAATATAATAAATAATGTATGGTATCTAAGTTGGTTAATCTTTATCTTTGCTGTTGATAATGTGATGAACACAAAAGTTATTAATAATACTTATTAATACATAAAGCTATGAATAGAATTATTGTAGGTTATATACGATAAGTGTACCTAATTCGTTTATTTACACATGAACACCACAAAATATTGTTCTTATATTTTAAAACCTAAATATATAATGTGTAAGTGGAATCCTTTTACAAAGAAAATGTGACAAGCTGAAGACAGAATGAAACATTAAAGCTTTCTACTGATATTTAAAAAGCTATAAAGATATTAGATCGTGACGATTCCCATACCAGCGTCAAGAGCCAGGGCGGCATAGACAATACTCGATCGACATTGCAACCTAAGATCGGAGAAAATTGTCGGTCGGGTGACCACGTTACCAAATATTTTATAATTTCTGCGATACCATTGGATGAATATGTCGATCGTCTAATGGGCCCTTTATACAATGACCGATGATCGTAGATGATGGGATATATTACGACAATAATAGCAGCAATCTTGGCCTATTCTGTGATTGCCCACCATGGCCGATTGTGTAAAAGGCACAAGTCGAAGCCGGCTGTGCCCGCCGGAAATATGGTGAAAGCATTTGACGTGTGTGTATGAATGTACCATATACACGGTTAATAAATAATATTAAAATTTAGACTCACTTGTAACAGGAAATTATTTTCTAATGTCTGTTTCGCTCGCTCAGCAGCAATATGATTCTTTCTTGGATTCTGATTCTGACAAAGAAAGAGGAAATAAAATGTAGGATACAGTCGGCCGAAAGCAAGTAACAGTAGGTACAGGGGTTGACTTGATAAGCCAGTTGTACAATTATATTGGACAGAACAATGGCAACCAAAAAACCTTAAATCTAACAAATAGCAAAAAAAAATCACGTTTCATTCATGTCGTGACTTAAGAATTATGAAATGTTTCAAATAGTAATTTTACAGAAAAGGTAAAGTGATCCTAAAAGTGATTGTGTTAAGAATTGGGTCAATGTCAGTAGTGTGGTGACCGGAGATCAAACTCACGTCGTCGAAACGCTTAATATGATTATTGATCTCTATAACTTACGATCATTGCACCAGAATCTTTAAAAAGCATCAAACCGCCCGCGCCGCTAGGCATAAGCGTATTTCTGGCACATTATTTTTGTTTGATGGGGAAAAAATGGCAGGCGGGTGGAATGCGCGATGTCCGCGAATAGAAACCGTGGTCGGATGTAGTGCGCGAGTGCGTGGGCGAGACGAGATCGTCGTGGTTCACTGAAGATGGTAGGAAGGGACATTGATTCCTCCCTTAGTAGTAAAAGAGCCTAAAAACACGCCTTCGGCAGTGGATTAGGCCTAGGTCCTGCGGTAGGTGTGTGTGTGTGTGTGTGTGTGTGTGTGTGTGTGTGTGTGTGTGTGTGTGTGTGTGTGTGTGTGAGAGAGAGAGACACCCCGATATCACCAGGATCACCATGCTCCCCAGATTGGCCTTGCCGCAGGCGTGTTTTTAGACACCTTAAAACTAATTGAAGGTTCCTGCAACCTTACTTTGAATCCCATTATCAGGAGGAATTTTGTTCTCATTTTAGCCGCGACTTACCAAGTTGCTAATTTCGCTTATTATATCCCATAGCTATTAGAAAGACAGACAATTTCATGAAAGTTCCGCACGACTGCCTCCATCGCAGCAGATACTGAGAAATCATAAACTACATCGACGAACCAGTTTCAAAGTCATAAAATTAATACTATCTAGAAGCGCGGCGAGAAGGGGTCACGAATCATTTCGTGTCTAAATTTACTCAACATAATGTGCGTATTATAATATAACATTTGCAACACAAACATAGAACGTATACGCTGCGTATACACCGACGTATAAATAGAGAGGCGCGCGCGTGGTATTAATATCTAGTAAAAATAATGTGTTTGTAGGTAGAGTTGGCTGCATTTCAGGAAAAGGTCACGGTAAACGCGGCGGATTGCGATACCTATCTGGTTCGTGCATACAGAGATACAGAGGCGTATTGTTGGGACTTGATCGTTTTAGACTACCTACTTATTTATTTATTACATAACATAACATAGCATCACGCCTTTTTCCCCGAAGGGGTAGGCAGAGGTGTGCAAACACACCCACATCTCGCCAGCTATGTTAGGTCGCATGTAATAGGGGGCGAGCCTATTGCCATTTACCGGGCACAAGTTCCAGACTCTGGGATAATTATCTGGGTGAAATTCTAAAGAGAATTGTACATTATCCACCAGACCCGGGAATCGATCCCGAGACCTCGAGCGTGGCAGTCCGTACATAGTACCATTGTGCCACCGAGGTAGTCTTTATTGCCAATATTAAATAATAATAATAAATATTTTTGGACATTCTCACACAACGTCATCAATCCCAAACTAAGCTATAAGCTAAACTGATAAATATACTTATATATTTCTAAATACATACATAATATACATAGAACACACCCAATATTATTATTTGTGGATTACACGAATTTTTGATTCGACCCGGGAATCGAACCCGAGACTCAGGAGTCGAAAGCCGATGCACTACCGACCATGTCACCGAAGCAGTTGCCGAATATTGCCTTACTCAGACTACGTAATATGTATTATATAATATGTATTTGACTGCCTCGGTGGCTCAGTGGTATGAGTATGCGACTGCCGGCCCTGAGGTCCCATGTTCGATTCCGGGTCGAATCGAATTATTTGTGTGATCCACAAATGTTTGTTTCGGAGTTTGGGTATTTTCTATGTATGTTAAGTATGTATTTAGAAATATATGAGTATGTTTATCAGTTGTCTAGATCCCATAACACAAGCTTATATTAGCTTAATTTGGGCTAGATGACGTTGTGTGAGAATGTCCAAAAATATTTATTTTATTTATTTATTTTATTTATCAATGGCAAAAATTCCAATTAGCTCTATCTTGAAGTGGTATTTTTCCAAACAGCCTGCCCGATACTCGCTCGTCAACAACTATAGACTCAGTATATGTAACTCGTCCACGAACGGACCGTACGATACTCATATCTTATCTCGCCACTTTTTAATGCTCCCAGCTAAATATAGAACAGATATCTTCGAATCGTTTTATTTATATTTGTTTAGAAATATGGCGAGGTAGATATGAAAGCAACTATTTTGATGTAAGAAGGATACGTCGGTTATGGAACCCCGACTGTATCTTATAGATGGGTGACCAGTACAGTCACATTTGAGCCTTTTCGTACTTCGGAGGACACATTAAAAGCCTGTCTTCCCGTTTTACAGTCGTTAAAGCAGATATCTCAGAATCTTTAGAAATAGGAGGGTTTGGTTTCCACGATCTAACAAACGAGCTTACGAGCTAACGGTACAAAAAGGATCAGATCTAATAGTGAAAAACAACTGCAAGTTAAATGCTTTGAGGAAATGAGCATTGAATGAAACAGTCAACCTCCGTGACTACGGCTGGTGCAGTCGACGTAACAGTTAAAAGATGTCCTCTTTTAACTGTTCTGTGGTGCAATCCAACCAAACGTTAGGGAGCAATAAGGTTTTAGACCTTTAATAGGATTACTATTAAAGATGAGATATCAGAAGTGAAACCAGATGTGATGAGAGTTTAAATTATAAAAAATCTATGTCATCAGGCCGGCTTCGAACCGGGGCGCGGCATCTACAAAGATAACGGTATACCAGGTAAGCCACCGATGACCCTGCCTATGCCAAAAACAAAGTTGAAGCGAACTCATCGCTTAAACACAGACTATATCTAATGAGAGTTATTGGATGTGGTAAGTACCTGCATGATTTGGTGATGGAAGTTGGTGTCAGCGAGCTGGATGCGTGGAGCGTGCGGCGGCGACGGCGTGTGCTGCGGGGAGCCGTCCGGACCGCCGCCGCTCTCGTGGGCCATCTCTGCTGGACAAAAAACAACATTCTGTTAGAATACTAAATAGGTTCCCATCATTCGGTTCTTAGGTCCTAAGTCAGGGCGCATAGCATTACGGAGCGTAGGAATACGGCTCCGTACGACTGTGCTCGTGTGCGCAGCCACACGCACTTCTGACATTTACAAACATGGCGAGAATTTGCATCGTGCGTGGCGGATTCTGTATAGCCGGGACCAGGACTCAGCTTTAGTTATGAAGTACATTATTTAAAACCCTCAACTTGGCGACCTAGACATGTGCCTCTTCACGCTCCGCTTGAAGAATCCTGGGTTGTAAGTAGGAGGAAATATGTGCGCGGGCAGGGCGTTCCAGGTCTCGATCATTCTACAGACGAACGATCTTTTGAATCGCTCAGTTTTGGCGTCTGCGTACATCTTCGGAGGTAATAAGTTTGATTATATGTATGTAAGCGGCACAAAAGTTTAGGTTCAGTACCGCTAACATTCTCACATTTAGATCATTAGCTAAATTCGTCTGCGCAAAAGTACATAATTCGATCTCTACTGTAAAGACTGAATCTTATACCTACTACCCCTCAATCACAACCCTGTACCACTAAGCCAACATCTAATGGCCCATTAAACACACTTCGTCCCCTTCATTACCAAAAAAACAGTATTTAGAAGGAAAATACTTATAGTATTTTCTAAATAGTTCTTCTTGAAGCTTTTTAGGTAATGCCTTTCAGATGTGCAGTGTTGAAACGAAAGCCAATAATACTGTGAAGGTTAATTGTGTTTGAACTATTAATATCAGCGGTTCTGTTTGGTTTAACATTCAGACTTTATATTATAATACAGTTACGTATACGATTTATAATTAAACTTTACAAAAATCCCACGCAATACACCACGAAACGAACACGTACAAGTTGTTTCTATTCTAAACATTATAACCATAAAAGATACTATTTTTAAGAACTCTTGGCAATCTCTTGGCAGAGAAACTCTTGGCATATCTTGTTAGTTTTCTCAGTAGTGTTCAGTCTAGTTTTCAAATAATATAAACACTACCACGCCAATATCCCCGAAGGCACCACATTATAGATTGCAAAATTTCAAATAAAAATAATTGTTTGCTTGCATTGAATAGGGCCTACTGAACCGATTTTGAAATTTCTTTCACTAATATGTCGCAATATTATTCCTAAAAACGATATCACTCGGGTGGAGCCGTGTTAATATGCTAGTTATAAATAAGTAAACCAATGTATTCCTGGACGTACTTCATCAAAATTCCTTAATTAATGGACCAACCCCACGATAAATTAAGCTCCTTGCACACAAGCCTATAGTAGGTACACAGCCTGTGACCTAAATACACTAATCTAGGTAGGGGGGAAGGATTTACGACCTACAAGTTCCTATAACAAAGTTACCTATATTACTGACTTGTTATTGGACGAGACACAGGCGGACTTTATTAGATTTTCACAGCAGTGAGCCTCAGTCACTACAGTGCGACGGTATGAATATTGTGATACTTTGTATTTTATAGTTCAAATTATACATATCTGGGGGCACGGTAGTGCCCCTGCCAAGTCGAGCGCAAGGCAAACACTGCCGTACCATCCTTTACTGGAACCATTTCGCCGCATTTTCAGGCCACTATTTGAGAACCTCTGGATAAGACCAGAACGCAGAAATTTTCGTCATCCAGTAAGCTATAATCACATACTTAAAATCCAAAATTTCAAGTCTGTAGGTAATTTAGTTCCGAAGTTAAGCGAAAGCAAAGTTTCGCATTTATGACACTCACTCACTCATGATCATAAGAATAGAACTAGTACTTCCCATAAACTCAGAGAGCTGAAATTTGGTACAGAGTTAGGGTTTAATAACCACATAAAGGGAAAACTATAAAAACTAGGATAATCGAAGATCTGGAGTACTTGGTGACCCTGATTAGAAAACACAAGAGCCCAGCCAAACTATTAGAGATCGACATACCGCCTTTACAAAAAATATTCAACTTGGTGGGCCTCTTCATTTGATGTCAAAAATCGAAGGTCTGAAGTATCTGATGAAGAACATGTGTCCTTCTGCGAGCAAGTCATGCTCGCGAAGGAGGTGGCCGAGAGGGAGAGGGAGCGTACCCTCCCCGCTGAGTTTCGCAGTCAGTGGCCAGGGCGCCGCAGAGGACCATCGACCTCCATGATCGGGGCCTGAGGACGGCGGGATAGCCACCCGCGCCGATCTTTCAGAAATTAAACCGTCTAAAAGAATAAATAATGAACGCGAATGGGCAATACGGAAAACTGTTGCTAGTGTACAAGAATCAGAACCGGAAAAATTAAAAGGAAGATTTGTAATAATAAAAAAACTACTAGTAAAAAGAAAAAAATATGTGTCATATAAGAAAATCGAATAAAATAAATCAATATGCTCACGTTTCTACAATAAGAAGTGAAATCCCACCAAAAACATTCTGTAAAAAACTAGCCAAGTCTCCATGGAGCTGCTTGTTTATCTCTAAAAAGTAATGAAATCTAGATAAAGTCGTGCCAAGTTTAAGGTTCCTTACTGCGATTTCTTTATTATTATAGTTAATGTGTGACTTGGCCGTTGAACATCTTTATACATTAGTGTGTACAAGTCAATTTTGTTTACATGTAATGTTACATTTGTTGTAACTACCTATGTTAGTTAAGCGAGATAATAGCCCATACTGGTATTGGTAATTGGACGCTAGTGTCTCATTTTAGGCTGTTGTTGATTGTGCAACACATGCATTCAGCATTGACAATGCTGTCTTCTGCTCTCTTCTTTTTGGAGCGTCAAATCGACCACCGATCTAACATAAAATAGACGTACAGACGGACTTTTATCAATGATTAGAAGTCCGTCTGTACTAGAAAATTTTTTTTATACCTTTTGTTTCAGGCTCGCCTATACATAAGTATTATTGAAATACGCAGCTTTATCAAGCCTACAATTGACTGGTTATTGAATCAACGTTTTGCAAGTGGCTATTTTCCATCGTCAATGGGTAGCGGTTCTGGCGACAGATTGGTGCAATGGTGTCATGGAGCACCTGGTTTTGTACCCTTCAACGGCCAAGTCACACAACATTAACTATAATAATAAAGAAATCGCAGTAAGGAACCTTAAACTTAGCACGACTTTATCTAGATTTCATTACTTTTTAGAGATAAACAAGCCAAGCAGCTCCATGGAGACTTGGCTAGTTTTTTACAGAATGTTTTTGGTGGGATTACATATTTAGTTATGTATTTTTAAATACAATACGTGGTACTATCATTCCTTTGCGATAAAATACCAACGCTTTACTACGTTAGTGATTTTAATTAGCTATGTTTCTACTAAACATAATTAAAATCAGTAACGGAGTAAAGCGTTACTTCAATCAGAACATGTATGATGGGGTTAAGTAAGAGCTTTGCCGATAAAGACTTATGACGAAAACACAATAATTGAAAACTGCTCACCAAAAAAGCTAGACAAAGTGATCGTTTAGTTAGACGGAATGTTTAGAAGTCATTTAGTAAAGCAATACAGGAAAATACAGAAATAACATTCAGTCAAGTAATTAATTTCCAAAAAGTGCCAAAACATGCTTAAAATGTTGCTTAATAATTACGAGAGTAAAGACAAACTAACATATTATACAAACACATAACTTCGGACACGAAGACACATACCCATAATGTGTAGCCAGCGGGGTTTATTACGAACACTTTTCGCATGTCATATTGCTGGTCTCACGTAATACGGAGCGAGCGTTTTACCTGTTTCTAAACAATTAAGATATATTTACCAGATACTCCTTATGTTGATTTCACTAGTGGGTATAATAGAGTAGATCTCGGTAACATCGGTAAAAACATAAATTGGGATTTTTCCACTAAAACCTAAAAAAATTCACGATGAAACAATTTTATTGTTTTAAATCAAGGAAAACAAAGGTTTCTCGAAAAAGAGTCTCGAAATGTCAACGCTTCGCTCGCTCGGTTAATAATAGTCGAGTAGTGCCCTACAAGTTTTACTGTGCAAGTCTCCCGATATATGATCTAATGCACTTAAAATTGCATAAGGCCGGCTCCCGACCCGGCTACACTCAATTAATGTAGGTCACTAGGGGACCGCAGCGGGCCGGGTGGGGTGTGAGGGAGGCTTGTATGGAGGCAGGGAGGTTGGAGGGACGACTTGTTTGTTAGCGAGTTATATTTAGGAGAGCCCTCGCCCAGGGCGAGTAGAGTTCGTAGAGTCTGAGTTGGTCCGGAACTCACGAACAAGGCTCTAGCCAAAATATCCAAAATCCCCCGCAGTGACCAGTGAGGTGGTCAAAGTCCGCCGGGCGCCACTGGAAATACGTTCTGCTTGTAACCAGAGACGCCCGGCTACGGACGTTAGAGCGGCCGCGGCTTTAGGCCGCGGAATTAAGAAAATAATATCCGAAATAATTAGATAGAATTCGCAAAAACTAAATGTCATCGGTTGGACAGTTCCAACGTTGACATTCGTATTGCTATACCTGCCTAGTTATAATTTATATCTTTGTGAAATAATAGAATCAAATCTAAAGTTCCCGGAAACCGACAATAGGCTAGTTTATTGTAATTGTTTTTTTATTTATATTTTTGCTTTGAATGTTAGCTCGTTATGTACTTAATATTGCATTTTCATACTATTAGAAAAGAGTAGTCGTGAGTTTTATTGCCAGGTTCTTTCTCTCAGGCTCTACCTATTGTTTTGCGAATCTGGCAGTAAATGTAAGTTTAGAAGCAATTTAGTATTTAATTGTAACCTTTATAACTGACTGACTTTCAAAAGTGTTACCTTGTAACTCACTTGAATAAAAAATCTTTTTCAGTCTAATCTCTTCGGGGATAATGACGTCATTTTATACACATACACAAACGTGTTCGCTAGATTAGTAGATTATATTTTGTGGTATGTAACATCTGTCCTTGCTGTTGGAAATTTGGTTTGAATTACATTGTGGTTAGAGATTGTCCAATAACGACAGTATGCTTGCCCGCTATTACGTGCGACCAAAAACTCTGTTTGTTGTATACTTAATAGCGTTACTAATATTACTCGTATAAAGAGGAAAGATTGTTTTTTTTTGTTTGCAATAAATAGATAAATATTTAACTGCTTCGGTGGCGTGGTCGGTAGTGCATCGGCTTTCGACTCCGGAGTCTCGGGTTCGATTCCCGGGTCGAATCAGATATTTGTGTGATCCACAAATGTTTGTTTTGAAGTTTGGGTCTTTTCTATGAACGAAATGTATATAAAGCGGACGAAGCCGGGTAATCGGCTAGTTTCTAAAAGTTTATAATACTCTCTATTCTCTATACATTATTAAACAATATTCACCTCCACCCCACTGCGCCAGACTCAAAGTAAACTATTTTAAAATTGGGTTAAGTACCCTACAGAGCGGTATAATAGCACATTAAATGTTGCAGTTTTAAACGAACTATAAAAAGAAATATAATATTTATTACTAGTTCATCAGTTTTTTTTTTTCTCATTATGATGTAACTTAGTGATTACCTCATAACAATTACAATCTAGCCTTGAGGCTAATAAGTAATTTAAATATAACTTAATTTGCTAAAAAATTACAATTTAAAGAATGTGTCCATTGACACTTTTCTTATAGTCTCTATTATAATGGAAAGACACTTAGTTCTTGTGTTCTTCAAGGGTAGTAGCACTCACTTAAGGTCTTTGGTTTTTGAAGTCTATATGAGTCGATTTTGACTCATTTAGCTTAATTCGCCATTTTTTTGTCCAGTTAGTGATAGAGTTGACGGCAACTTGTACTTTCTCTACGGCTTCTTTATGAGTGTCACCTGTAGCCATGATTGCTGTGTCATCTGCAAAGGTTGCAATGACGTTGTTTTTTAATTCTGGGATATCACAGGTGTACAATAGGTACAAGACAGGTCCAAGGACACTTCCCTGTGGTAGTTCATCAGTAGCTGGTACTAACTACAGTTTCGGCCGTGCGGTTCCGTAGTTCAAGTTTCGGAACCCATATAGTTTAGTCATGTCTGTCCGCCCGTCTGTCCTCGGCTGTCCTCCTAAACGGTAAGTGCTAGAAACATGAAACTTTGCATGGATATGTGGAGTTACTACTTTGATAAGGTGCTTTTTTTTTTTCTAGTTCCGCGGCCACTCTAACTTCCGTTGCCGGGTGTCTCTGGTTACAAGCAGAAGGTATTTCCAGTAGCGCCCGGCGGACTTTGACCACCTCTGTCGTCTCTGCGGGGGTTGGTTCGGGATGAGAATCCCGCGTCGTTAGGGTAGGGTTTTATCCCGCGTCAGTGAGTGAATCTGGTTGCGTGCTATGGGGCAAAGGCCCCGCAGCACGCAACCCTTCTAGTCTGCTTCTGTAAGGACGGTCGGTGGCGATCCCGCCGTCCTCAGGCCCCGAACATGGAGGTCGATGGTCTTGGGCGTAGATGAGTCTGCGGCGCCCTCGCCGCTGACTACGGAACTCGGCGGGAAGGGTACGCTCCCTCTCGGCCGCCTCCTTCGCGAGTATGACTTGCTCGCAGAAGGACACGGCCGCGTTCCACCTACTCGCGCTGGATACTATGGCTTGGAACATGGTTTCCAGCGAGAGGATATCCACGCCCAGACCCACTACGAGGTCTCGGCGCTGACTCGCCCACGCTGAGCACTCCACCAACGTTTGGAGTGCGGTGTCGTCGCCGGAAACCTCGCAATGTTGACACCGGGGTGTGACCTCACGATGGATGCAAAACAGATAGCTACCGAAGCATCCATGCCCGGTAACGATCTGCGTCGCACGATACGTGAGGTCACCATGCTGCCTCTGCAGCCAATCGTCCATGATCGGTCTCACCGCCGCGATGATGGTTTGATAAGGTGCTACAATAAAATTATGAAAATAATTTTTTTGGGGTACCTCCCGTACACGTAACCAGAATTTGTATTTTTTTCTTGCGTCAACCTCGGAGTGTGGGGTATCATTAGATAGGTCTATAAAAAACATAAAGAGGTTGCTAAAACTGAGTTTTTTGATTTAAGTATTCGTTTGCGAGATATTTAACTTTATAGCTCATTTTTTTGGTAAAACAGAGCGTCCCCCCTCTAAAATCTAAAAACGACATATTCGGACAGATAAAAACTACTCTATTTTGTAAGTTAATCCTTTGATGTGTTATCAAGTAGGTATGGTACGAGTTACGAGGTAGGTTCTGTTCTTTATAGAGAACAGGAATAATGGCTACGACGCGACGTAGCTACATCTGTGAATGAACAGGAGTGCTACGCGAGGGTGCAATCCCCTACGAACGTAGCACATGCTACGACAGTTCGACTGTACAAAACTACAGTAGGTTGTGTAATTTATTAATATAACCAATTTAAGCTGAAACATTATAATAAGTAAGCAGACACTCGTACATATATTTTTTCAAAATGATTACAATTTCAAGATACAGTATTTACAGTAATACTTAAATATAATTTGTCCTCCAACAATACATTACATTCACTGTAGTTTATTCAACTTCATACGCTTTTTGACTTTCATTATTTATGATTTTGGTTTTTTTTCGGGTAGGTATATACAATGAGTTATAAGAACATAATATAAGTCAAGAAGGCCTTGTTCCAACGTCAAGTGATTTAAAATGACAGCCTTATTGTACAAGAGCTAAGGTACAACAAAGATAGGATCAACAAAGGACTGTAGTGGTTAATCCCCCAAAATTAATTTTCTCTAATATTTTAATTTCCATTCCTTTTTTTCCCCATTTTATCTTTATACTATGCGGAAATTTTCCCATAACATTTTGGCCCCATGGTCATAAATTCTTTGTCGATTTTCACACCGAACGATATTTTAACCAGTCCAATATATTGCCAGTCTCTCGTTAAATAGGACCTTATCTACTGAAGGTTTTTCTTCTGAATACCGATTGTCCAATGGTAGCGAAACCTCTTTAGATTACAATTTCAATGAATACTGAAGAGGTACTATTGCTTTTCAATGACTGTGACAGTAACAAACAATATACTATCAACTAGGAGCTTGTCACCGAGGAAATATCCGTGTAGTCGTATGAAAAATTTACTTTAACGAAATTTTAAAACTAAAATGATGGAACCCAGTGAAGAATCTCCAGGTTGTTCCTCAGGTTCGTGTAAGTTCAATTTCATTAAAAGTACTCACGGAGGCCGGGTTTTGATACGAGCCGGATACAGACATCTTTTGAAAAGAGTTAACAAAAAAGGTACTTCTGTATGGGAATGTCACTTAAAACAAAACTGCAAGGGGTTTGTTATATTGGACATTGAAGAAAGAAATATTATAAGAGATGCAAACCATAGTTGTGTGCCGGATTTCGAAGGGATTGACATCGAGAAGAAAATGATCGATTTAAAAGGAAAGGTTCAAAAAGATTATAGACCTATTCCTATGCTCTATAAAGAGCAAATGAGATCATTTATGACCGAGGAGTACGCAGATAAATTGCAGCCCTTCCATTGTGTTAAAAGTTCACTATATGATGCACGCCGGTCATCGGCTAAAACATCGTCTTTCCAAACTTGTGCCGAAGTGACATTACCTGAAAACTTATCGGTCAATTTTCTGTACACTCAGGACGATGACATATTAATTTTTGTTACTAACGAATGTAAGCAGTGGATTGCAGCCATAAAGACTTTTTTTGCTGATGGAACCTTTAAAGTGGTACCCTCTCCGTTCAAACAATTATACACGGTGCATGGTGATATAGGCTCAGATGATGATCGCACTAGAGTTATCCCGTGTCTTTATGCGTTACTACCAAATAAGCAACAACAAACGTACGAACGGTTGTTTAATTGTATCAAACAAAACATTCCTAACTTTCAACCAGTACTTATGAAAATAGATTTTGAAACCGCAGCAATGAATGCATTGAAAACTGTATACCCCACGGTAACGGTCAGCGGATGTTACTTTCACTATGCACAGGCTCTCTACAAAAGAGCAAATGAACTTGAAATTACTACGACTCGGGATGGGTTTAGACATGTCGCAAAATGTGTAGCGTTAGCACACCTGCCACCATTACAAATCCACGAGGGATGGCTCATTGTAAAGGCAGCGGCACCTGAAGGTGAAAACATAGAAGCGTTTAATATCTATATGTCAAAGCAGTGGATTAGATTTGAGATGGTACACATAATGTCGTGTTATGGGCACCGCCACCGCACGAACAACGTAGTGGAAAGCTGGCATAAATCTATTAACAAAAGAGTTAACAAAAATATAAACATCCTTTTTTTTATCTCACAGCTAAAGGAAGAAGCCTTAGCAAACAACTTTAATCATTTATGTATTGGGTTGCGACCAGATATTTGCCGCAAAAGAAACAACAAATATACCGCAATGGATAGTAAAATACAACAGATCGTTAATAATTATTTACAAGAAATCAACACACTGGAAAAATGTATCTACCTACTATCTGTTCTGAAATATAATTAAAAAACAAACATTTCCTGAATAAACAACATGTTACGATTACTTAGTGTAAGTGGAAATAAATCTTTGGAAGTTATTTTTAAGTTACTTTATATGCACGGCAGAGAAAAATGTTTAAATACATATAGGGAATAATAAATATCCTTTCTTTATTACAATGTTTTTTTTTTAACTAAGAACCAATGACGAGAAAAGTCACTGGCAATATAATGGACTGGTTAACCACTACAGTCACAGAAGTGACTGTAGTGGTTAATCCCCCAAAATTAATTTTCTCTAATATTTTAATTTCCATTCCTTTTTTTCCCCATTTTATCTTTATACTATGCGGAAATTTTCCCATAACATTTTGGCCCCATGGTCATAAATTCTTTGTCGATTTTCACACCGAACGATATTTTAACCAGTCCAATATATTGCCAGTCTCTCGTTAAATAGGACCTTATCTACTGAAGGTTTTTCTTCTGAATACCGATTGTCCAATGGTAGCGAAACCTCTTTAGATTACAATTTCAATGAATACTGAAGAGGTACTATTGCTTTTCAATGACTGTGACAGTAACAAACAATATACTATCAACTAGGAGCTTGTCACCGAGGAAATATCCGTGTAGTCGTATGAAAAATTTACTTTAACGAAATTTTAAAACTAAAATGATGGAACCCAGTGAAGAATCTCCAGGTTGTTCCTCAGGTTCGTGTAAGTTCAATTTCATTAAAAGTACTCACGGAGGCCGGGTTTTGATACGAGCCGGATACAGACATCTTTTGAAAAGAGTTAACAAAAAAGGTACTTCTGTATGGGAATGTCACTTAAAACAAAACTGCAAGGGGTTTGTTGTATTGGACATTGAAGAAAGAAATATTATAAGAGATGCAAACCATAGTTGTGTGCCGGATTTCGAAGGGATTGACATCGAGAAGAAAATGATCGATTTAAAAGGAAAGGTTCAAAAAGATTATAGACCTATTCCTATGCTCTATAAAGAGCAAATGAGATCATTTATGACCGAGGAGTACGCAGATAAATTGCAGCCCTTCCATTGTGTTAAAAGTTCACTATATGATGCACGCCGGTCATCGGCTAAAACATCGTCTTTCCAAACTTGTGCCGAAGTGACATTACCTGAAAACTTATCGGTCAATTTTCTGTACACTCAGGACGATGACATATTAATTTTTGTTACTAACGAATGTAAGCAGTGGATTGCAGCCATAAAGACTTTTTTTGCTGATGGAACCTTTAAAGTGGTACCCTCTCAGTTCAAACAATTATACACGGTGCATGGTGATATAGGCTCAGATGATGATCGCACTAGAGTTATCCCGTGTATTTATGCGTTACTACCAAATAAGCAACAACAAACGTACGAACGGTTGTTTAATTGTATCAAACAAAACATTCCTAACTTTCAACCAGTACTTATGAAAATAGATTTTGAAACCGCAGCAATGAATGCATTGAAAACTGTATACCCCACGGTAACGGTCAGCGGATGTTACTTTCACTATGCACAGGCTCTCTACAAAAGAGCAAATGAACTTGAAATTACTACGACTCGGGATGGGTTTAGACATGTCGCAAAATGTGTAGCGTTAGCACACCTGCCACCATTACAAATCCACGAGGGATGGCTCATTGTAAAGGCAGCGGCACCTGAAGGTGAAAACATAGAAGCGTTTAATATCTATATGTCAAAGCAGTGGATTAGATTTGAGATGGTACACATAATGTCGTGTTATGGGCACCGCCACCGCACGAACAACGTAGTGGAAAGCTGGCATAAATCTATTAACAAAAGAGTTAACAAAAATATAAACATCCTTTTTTTTATCTCACAGCTAAAGGAAGAAGCCTTAGCAAACAACTTTAATCATTTATGTATTGGGTTGCGACCAGATATTTGCCGCAAAAGAAACAACAAATATACCGCAATGGATAGTAAAATACAACAGATCGTTAATAATTATTTACAAGAAATCAACACACTGGAAAAATGTATCTACCTACTATCTGTTCTGAAATATAATTAAAAAACAAACATTTCCTGAATAAACAACATGTTACGATTACTTAGTGTAAGTGGAAATAAATCTTTGGAAGTTATTTTTAAGTTACTTTATATGCACGGCAGAGAAAAATGTTTAAATACATATAGGGAATAATAAATATCCTTTCTTTATTACAATGTTTTTTTTTTTAACTAAGAACCAATGACGAGAAAAGTCACTGGCAATATAATGGACTGGTTAAAATATCGTTCGGTGTGAAAATCGACTAAGAATTTATGACCATGGGGCCAAAATGTTATGGGAAAATTTCCGCATAGTGTAAAGATAAAATGGGGAAAAAAAGGAATGGAAATTAAAATATTAGAGAAAATTAATTTTGGGGGATTAACCACTACAGTCACAGAAGTACCTTTTTTGTTAACTCTTTTCAAAAGATGTCTGTATCCGGCTCGTATCAAAACCCGGCCTCCGTGAGTACTTTTAATGAAATTGAACTTACACGAACCTGAGGAACAACCTGGAGATTCTTCACTGGGTTCCATCATTTTAGTTTTAAAATTTCGTTAAAGTAAATTTTTCATACGACTACACGGATATTTCCTCGGTGACAAGCTCCTAGTTGATAGTATATTGTTTGTTACTGTCACAGTCATTGAAAAGCAATAGTACCTCTTCAGTATTCATTGAAATTGTAATCTAAAGAGGTTTCGCTACCATTGGACAATCGGTATTCAGAAGAAAAACCTTCAGTAGATAAGGTCCTATTTAACGAGAGACTGGCAATATATTGGACTGGTTAAAATATCGTTCGGTGTGAAAATCGACAAAGAATTTATGACCATGGGGCCAAAATGTTATGGGAAAATTTCCGCATAGTATAAAGATAAAATGGGGAAAAAAAGGAATGGAAATTAAAATATTAGAGAAAATTAATTTTGGGGGATTAACCACTACAGTCCAACAAAGCCGCTGTCCCTCGCCGCCCGCGCACCTTACCCTCCCCTATTTTTAAATTTAGAACACCCGGCAACGAGCCACACGACAAGTGAAGGACGCGCCCCTCCCCCACGGCTCTGTACTATCTCTTTCTCGCTAACCTAACACTACTACCGTGCAAGCGAGTCGTACATAATACACAACGAAATGATTAAACATTTAAAAATAGAACACACACGCGAGCTACTAAACGTGACAGAGTCGAATTATTTTATCAATTCGTGGTGACCATTTTGTGTGCCAATTAAACACATAATACGTAATCGCGTACATGTATACATAGCAACCGTACATTACGAGTACGGTGGTGACATGCGAACATACACCTACAAACATACAACCCGACTAGTTTGCGCCGGTTTAATTTTTTACTTTTCTAAATGGAGTTTCCCGAAAAGTGTTACCGGTAAATAAATACAAATCTGCAAAATTTTCTAAATATTTATTTATTACCAACAATACGGTAACAGATAAAACACGAACGAAGCTGTTCAGACGCTTTTTGCAGTGATTATCATTATGTCAGCCAAAAACTTGAACAATTATGGTAGTTCTGTGGCCACGTGACCGGACCACACAATAATGGTCATATTTTTTTACTTCCAATCCGCATCCACGTGAGCGTCTCGTCATGTAATTTGTATGACTATGCTCAACAACATATGTGTGAGTGAAACGTTTTTGACATACTGGTTTAACGTTCAATGTTAATTTTCAATGTTATTAGCATAAGACTGCACACTTGCTGCACCGCATATTAGCATAGTTATGGCATTATTGTTTTTTTTTGGCAGGAAACTTTATCCATGCTTACACGGGCGCATGTACGCTCCTGAGGTATGGGGGGTTCCTACCCACTAAAACAAGCTGCCGTGTGCCATACTCTGCACCTGGACCATTCGGGGCTTCACCATGTAAATTCCAACAGCCAGAACGTAATGTTGCAGTCCAGAATTTATATTAACCTACCACATCCGAAATTCGCAGCTCCGAGTCGGCGGCGGCGGTGTGGTCACCAGAAATAACTCTCCGTAACGGCTAACTCTTCTGCGTTCCATATTCAGAGGCAGTTTCTATTTTTGGTGTAAACTGTTTATTGGACTGTGTTGGCGCACGCGCCACTATTTTCAAAATAAATGCAATGCCACCGGATACAGCTCAAATGGGTTTTTGGTGGTGTGTGTATATTTTGGGGGTTCAAGATTTTTTTAGATGGAGTCCGTACATTGAGGCCGATATCTTGCAATCTGATGATGCTGTATCTTAGGGTAACAACAGTGTAATCTTCACAAAATACTCAATCAAATATGGTTTTGGACTTTGTTTTACGATGATAAGTGTCTCGGTATGAGGTCCCGCCTTTAAGTTGGAATATTTTTGGGATCTGAGAATTGTACCTCCAAAAATGGAATTTTTATTAATTTCAGACAATCCAATCATGTCCAACCAAAACGTCGGGAAGCAATCAGGTATCGTAAGTTCTATTGAGTCCTGTCATGTGTTTAAAACCGTGTCAAAGAATAATAGTAAATAATAAGAACCTACTCGTACTCTTAAATCTTCTTACTCTTAGGAGTAAGAAGATTTAAGAGTGAGGATTGAAGAAGATTGAAGAAGAGGATTTAAGAAGTGTTTATATTAGTATAAACACTTCTTAAATCCATGTACTCGAAATAAATTACATCAGTTCAACAATCGGTTAAGCCCCCAAGTTGATCTGACATACGATTTGATGTTATTTCAAGATACTTATTGCGTAGATAATCATTTAGAAACTGTTACCGACCACAGACATATATGATTAGATACGAGTACAAGTACCTACAACCGTCTCGGACCGGACTCGAACAAGCGACTGTTGCCTCTCTAGGAGGAATGTTCTGCCAACGCAACGAGCCAAGACTCCACTAGCCCAAGATCTTGAAACTTGCCATCAATAATGATATGTGGCTCCAGTCCGGCCTAAGATTTATCTGTTTTGCGATTGATAATGTAAAACAGAGTTTAAAATTAAACACGAGGATTTAATCAAAATTGTATACCTATTTGTAAAAACGTACAGATGCATAAAACAAATGACATTCATTTGACTATGTACGAGAATAATTAAATAAATTCTTATATGCTGACTGTAATAAGTGTTATTTTATAAATAATATAAATAAATAAATTTAGATATTGTTGGTCATGCTCACACAACGTCATCTAGCCCAAACTAAGCTATAAGCTTGTGCTATGGGATCTAGACAACGATAAACATACTTATATATTTCTAAATACATACATAACATACATAGAAAACACCCAAACTCCGAAACAAAATGCAATAAGTAGGTATACAAGTAAAAGACAACAAATTTGGTCTTTATACCGTTTTCGATACGCTTATACATTGGAAGCAGTGCAAAATACATTAAGAACTAAAAATATGCTGGATTTAAAAATAACGTGGGCTGATTCTGGACGTGTGTAGTGTACACACGGGCGACAAATCGTGTGCGCGTGCGCTGCCCACGGGTCGAAGCGATTCATTCAGACAAGAGAGCAGAACTCGATCATACTGTATACGACTTACACTAGGTATCTTGAACTTATAATACACGTAGGTGGCAGCTGAATAAAAAAAGACAAATATTTGTATTTCGTAAGAACTACGTATTATGTACATAACGTTTATTTTGTATTGTTATTCTGAGTTACTATGCCAGCGTTTTTGGCATAAACCTAGTTCAAGTGACACTTGGATTACAGAGTGCATATTGATTTCCTATCGCCGTCTATGAAGTGGGGCCAGCAAAATTACTGGCAATTCGGGTGTGTAATTCAACTCTGAATACCCCCTAGGGGATATAGGCATGATTATACTATGTGTTGTTAAGATGAAAAGTAACACAGTGGGACAGTAGCAAAAAGAGCAAGTTCAGTGTCATACATTCACAACAGCAGGTATATAGGTATAGGCTGCATAATGTGAAATAAACACAGTCTGATATTTGCACGAAGTAAGGGCCGATTCAGTGCGCCGCGGATGACCTACGCGGATGTCCGCGACGGACGGTAAAACGTATTGAGCCTATCAAAGACCTTATAATACAACGGACATAGGATCTAGAACAAATCGCAAGAAAATAATGTCCCGAGTCGACCTATACATTATACATAGGCATACATAGATATAAACAAATTTCATATTAAAATTTAAACCTTGATTCAACGGAATAGTGTTCACTTTTGTTTGCACTAATTTATTGCATTACGTAGCTTCTATCTGTCCGCCTGACTAATTCACCTTATGCAGCTTATACTTGAACTACGTGAACATAGAAACAATGGAGTAGGTTTATTTTGTTAAAGTCTTTTAAGGATTCCATGATATGTACCTACGTAGGCGTAATAATTAATGTAAGACTACAATAAATTCCATAATCTTATAAATTGTAATTACTTGTTTATGTTAGACGAAATAAGCTGAAAAACGAATTAACGACTGACAAAGATTTTTTTTTCGAGTCAGTTTCATAATAAGTAACTGTAGTGTATGAATAACAAAAAGGGAATTAATGAATTTAACTAATTATAATATTATAAATGCCAAACTTCTTGCGGGTGTCAAAGTTCTTCCGCTTTCATTACTATTTTCATAACGCTATGTCGCTACGTCTACTACAAGATAGCCGTGTTTCAAGTGACTGAATTAGTTGCTAAAACTGCGCATCATTAATTTATTTTTATCTTATGGTTAATTTTTGGGATACGAAATTATTGGCTACTAGCTGATCACCGTGACTCCGCCCGCGAGATATAGTTATCTCGGCCCCGATTCCCGTGGGAATACATTACCGAGAAGCCAAATAAAAAGAAAATAACAGTACATACACGAAATAAAATGACATGTGTAATTATATTTATGACAAAACAATGATACCCTGTGAAAATTAAAAACATTTTTGGGCTTATCTCCTCCATTCAATCAAGGGATTCTTGTACAAGTTTCATAAAGATCGGACCTCTTTTTATTATGTCCATAAAATGAGCCGAACAAACAAGATTGTTTTTTGGATCAAAATATTCTTCTCGCCGTGCTAGGGCAATAATATTTTTCCATTGTGCACAGTGTACTGGATCCCGAGGAAAACTGAAATAGATGTTGGTTCATATAACGAAAACAAAATCATAAAGAGCCAAGGCGTCTCCACTATAATCTTTGTTCCAAATAGTTTTATCGCTATCGGTAATCCGAATAAATCTGAATGGTCATTTTGTTAGTACATTATTCAGTGAAAATGAAATGGTCTCTTTCTTTTTACTGAGCTTGGGATGAGTTCGAAAGAGACAGATAGGTACTTCGGTATTGGACTGGATTGCAATATTTACTTTTGTCTTTTAATTTATTATCGACGAAATACTGTATTTTAAGTGAAATAATAAATTGCAAATAATAAAACAAAAGCTTATTTACTGAAAATATGATACACCGTCTTCAATTTGCTTTTTTTTCGTAGTTTTTACACGTTTTTACAATACAGTACGGCATTGTGCAACGTGTTGTCGTTCAGTTGTCAAAATCAAGACTGGCGCGCGATTGTTTCTCTTTTAGCGTTTTGTTTCTCTTTTAGTTCGGACACTTTTGAGCGATGATCCGAAATCCATTGTATTTAAAATCATTGGAGCCTATGCAGCGCGTTCAGTGTTACGCGGAGCTCTCCGCGCGAAACTTCGTCCGCCACAACGGTCCGCGCCGCGGACGCACGCGCGCGGACGCATTATGCTCGTAATGTTGTTGTTCAGAGCTAGGCGGACGAGCGTGCGGTGCGAACGTGAAGTACTGTCGTCGTTATGACTGCAAACGTGCAAACTACAACGATTTTGGACGTAGCTATGGAGATCAGTGGTCCTACTACGTGAACTTATAGGTTTCTTATATAAATCACAACGAATCATATAAGACTCTAGTTTCGTATGCAACTCCTTAAATGTCCTGATGGACATTTTGAAATATTTGAAAAAATTTTGTTTCATCTTCTTGCAAATCAGAAAATAAAGCTATAAATTCTCCTTTAAGAAGCCTTTTCGCAACGATTGGATGAACATTAAATCTTCTAACACCATGGCGATGTTTTCTCTTGTTGAAGAAATAGGCAGCAACCACCAATGTAAGTTGTTTATTCATGACTGTACCGCTTTCAATCACGGTCCGCACAGAACTGAACGAGACAAATCCATCCGCGACGGGCGAATGCGCTACGCTCGCGGTCTGTCCGTGGCGCACTGAATCCGGCCTAAGTCTCTGCAGCTGTTATGAGTTTGCATTAGTTTATTAATACGAGTTCACTCACGAGACACAATGAACTTCATTTTAAAGTTACACGTGTAATTTAATGTTCAGTTTTCCAGCTTGTTTTGTCCTTGTAACTAAGTTAGATTTTATAAAGATATTTCGTGCCTATCGATGTTAAATTCTATCTAAGATCTTCGATGGAGGAAGAAATCGTGAATCAGATATAATCCGGAGTGAAGTGGGATCACTACTGTTGAGAAAATATTATTTCCCTTGCGAATAAGAAACAATTCAGGAACTAAGCGCGCGTCCTTCAGTATTAAAGAGGCACTTACAAGAATAATTAAGGTTACAAATCCTTCCCCTTTATAATATTATGGATCTATGAGATCTATGAAATTATCTATGGAGGAAGAAATCGTGATTTAGGTATAATCCGGAGTGAAGTGGGATCACTACTGTTGAGAAAATATTATTTCCCTTGCGAATAAGAAACAATTCAGGAACTAAGCGCGCGTCCTTCAGTATTAAAGAGGCACTTACAAGAATAATTAAGGTTACAAATCTTTCCTCTTTATAAAATTAATACGAAACGTTTAGTAGCTCTTATAGCGTCTATTATTGCTATAAGTTACCGTATTTATGTACGTTTCGTTGAACCGACTTGGAGCAAGCGTTCGACCCGATTTATAATAACTCCACACGCTCAAATACCTACGCTAAAAATAATACAACATACGAAACATGCAACGTATTCTTTATGTGCTTGTATGAATATTTTAAAGCAAGCTACCTTAAAGTAAGTGGGACACCAATACCATAGTGAACTAAAATTTCATACACAAAACAACGTCTTTATATAAACAGAGGCGTATATTACGTCCATATTTTGTCCCACAAGATGCGAGCTTAGCCATTTCCAGGCGCATTAGTCATATTTAGAAATCATAGTTCATCTGCAGGTGAAAATGACTTAGGCCTCGGGATATTGATAGTAGGTTAGGTACCCAATTTCATTTCGGATGTATTGTATATTATGCTTATAGGAGAATATATATACCTTCGAGGAAAACAAACTATTATTTCTACGATTCTGCTTCAACCAGTAGCTTCGACGTGGTAAGTATATTCGGGGGTTATATTAGAAGGGGGATTAATTGAGCGGAGCGAAGCGGAGCTCAATCTTAGGCTTAGTGTAAATCGTTTGTGTTCCAATTTCTCCGAAACGGCTTGACCGATTTTGATCAAATTTGGCATGCTGGTCGACATCATACCCGGGAGTACATATCTCTGAAATCATGAAAATAGAGCTGACCACGGAGGAATAATCACCGAAAATGTCCTGAACATCCCCGAAAAACCATGATTAAATGGTTGCCATGGAAACACGTGCGTCAACAATGAAGATAGATTTTTTTTCATTCGATTAATTAATTTAAGTGTTCGATTCTGATTCTGATATGTAATAAAAACATTTCCTCCGCTCAACATTTGCAATTAGATTAAAATGATACATCGCAAAAGTGAAATATCTACAACTAAGCAGGTGGACCGCGGGCAAAGGGATCCAAACCACAGAATAGGGAATAGTACACTTACATACAGAACTTGCACTCCGACGTTAATTAAAGCACATTCTTTAGTTTACAGAGAACATAATTCGAACGTTAGGGTTGTCAGTAAATTAAAATATATACCAGCATAATTTGACCAAAAATTATGAGGCATTAAGCCTTAATATCAACTCTTTGGTGAAACAAGCAAGAGACAACCCACTGATTTACAACTTCAAGTTGTCGCTGACGTCACGTATTTTTTGCGGTTGTTAGGCGAGTGACATAGGCCTGTCCAAACTTGGCCTGTTAATCATGACACGGAACTACAATAAGTTATAATAGGTATGTACAAAAGAATAACTACTCTAAGTACATAGGTGTTTTGACTGAAGTTAAGCATAAGCATAAAGCACTTTTATAGTTGACTCATAAACTAGGCACCTCCTAGACTACGCCGATGTCAGCTATCTCAATGTCACTGAAGAGCAACTTGACAAACTTGAGCGACTTCAAAATTTCTGCATTAGATTCATATTTGGCTTACGTAAATATGATCATGTCTCAGAATTTCGCAACCAGCTCAAGTGGCTCCCCATTCGACTTCGACGGAATGCTCACATTCTTTCCTTGTTGTATGCTATTCTTTTCAATCCCACTACCCCCAGTTATTTAAAAGAACGTTTTGTGTTCCTCAGTGACACACATTCAAGATCTTTGAGGTCGTCGGTATCCCTGGAATTGGCAGTCCCTACTCATTCCACTAATTTTTATGATAAGTCTTTTACTGTACAAGCTGTTAGGTTGTGGAATGCATTGCCGGTTGCAATTAGAAGGGCACAATCCCTAGCTGTTTTTAAGAGACTGGTCAAGGAACACTACCTGGGTCCTTAACTGGTGTCCCTTGTATTCCCATAGGTACCGTTTTTATTTTTTTGCGTTCAACTCATCTTTTCCACTTAGTTCTTATTTATTTATATATAGCTTATATAACGTACCTGCATATTATATGTATTTACAATGCTTTATACCATAAATGGCGTATAATATCATACTTACATCATTAATGTATCATTAAGTAAGTATAATCTTCTATAATCCTGTTCATGTGTATCTGTTACTTTGTATTTGTTTCTATATTTCGACACCAATAATATTGCCAGTAAGTCGTAAAGTAAGTTGTCAACTCGTAATAGTGTAAAGGTTATTCGGAGATTTAGGCTTTTAGAGAATTAGCCATTAAGAGAATTAGTCCTTCTGCGCTTAAACCAGTTCCAAGATACAAAATAGCAATTTAAGTAAAATGAACTCATAACATTAAACAAATGTACAATAAATCAATCAGCTTATTAACAAGTATCTGCGGAAACGTCGCTATATTTCCATAAACAATATTGTAGAAGAGTTAAGTATAGAACTAAAATCATTTGTGTTAAAAATAGTACATGTACCCACATGCCGACATGTAGGCAATCATTCACGCCTACCTATTAAACCAGACACAGAGGGCTTCAGTGAATCACAGCTATTTATAGACGACATAATATAATTAGTTCACAATACAAAGGATAGTGCCGTTAAGGATATTGTTGAGTCATTTTCTTTGTGTATACTTTTTAAACTATAAAACTACATACAAACGAAATACAGAGAAAAAATCTACAAAGCTACAACTTTAAAAGGTTAACAGATAAGTAGGTACTTGAGCTGTCAAATTAAGCATGTTGAGTTCAGGAGTATGCAAAAAAAATGTGTGAAACGGAGAAACGTAAACAAATTAGTCACCCATTCCACTAATGAGTGCAGTAATTTGCGTCCCTCTGGCATGCGGCACCGGCACTTGAACACGCCACGTGTCACCTGTTCCAACCCTCTTATTCACTTGTCACAGAACAAGTTAATTTTTTGTAAACCTGTCGAGACCTGTCCCCCTGTCCACACAAATAGAATAGTAAATCTCCCCCGCTTGCTCTATAAACAGATGGGCGCATTCCGTTCACAGTTATTTTTAGACAGACCTAATTCGGGATTCACCGACTTGTGACTTTTTTTTAACGTAATAATTTTAATGAAAACAATTTTTTGTTGCATTCTGTTTATTACTTTTGAGGATTCGTGAAGTATAACTGTAATTGTTGTTATACTTATCTGTTAACTCTAATTATATTTACTTTCAGTGAGAGTGGTATAGTGAAGTACTTAAAGTGTTATACCCAAGGGCGTAGCCAGGATTCCATCAAGGGGGGGCAGACCTAATCCTAACTAAAAGAATTTTCAGTGGCGCCCGGCGGACCATGGCCACCTGGGTGGCCCCTGCCTGGTGGTCGGGTTTTATCCCGCATCGGTGAGTGCACAACGCATTACACATCTTGCCGAGCTGTCCCGAGCCAGCTAGGGGAAGTTATGGCCTTCTCGGATAAAAATGCCACGACAATACGACGAGAGGCAGAGAGAGGCACTCCGTGGTAGACCAGAGCCTCTCTAACGCAGCTTCAGGGTAAGGTGTTAAAGGCGTTGGCGATGTCAAGAGACACCACCAATACCACCTCGCCCTGCTTCCTCCGTCAGGGTCTTTGAACAACACGATCTAAATCGAAATACTAGAAATAAGCATAAATTGGTTGAGACGTATTATCGTTTACAGAAGGTTCATGACTCCTTTGCAGGATTTGGTGTGCGTTTTTATAACAAAATTCCTCTAAACATTATGAACCTTCCTTTGAATAAATTCAAAGCGACTGTTAAGACACACCTCCTAAAAAAGGCATATTATACTATTAAGGATTATCTAAACGATACAGAGAAACGGCAATGAGTTGCTTGCTCATCACTCGAGCTACATAGGGGCTACTTCTGTTTGAAATGTTGTTTATGTATGGGTACTTTGAGATTATGTGGCACCTTTAACTAGTATTTGATTTTTTTGTGAATAACAGAGATCCATAATTTTTGAGTTCACTTGGTCCACACATGGTCACGTACTGCCCTTGCCCTCTTTTTATTGTTGTAACAGAATCATTGTATTTACTGGCGAATAAAAAGAGTGGCCGTGAGTTTTCCTTGCCAGGTTCTTTCCTCACAGGCTCTACCTATTGCCTTGCGAATCTGGCGGTAAATGTAGAAGCATTTTCTTTTTTTGACGTTCATAAGTGTTACTTTGTGACCTACATGAATAAAGATATTTTGATTTTGATTTGATTTTGATCGGCCGGTAGCCGGACGGTGAGTCCGCTGGCCGCCCCGGTTTCCGAATCAGGACCAGTTTCCCCGTCCTCCACACCTTGGGAAACTGGCCCCTTTCGAGGCATGCGCTGAACAGCTCGCCGAGCAGTCGAGGCCTGAGTTCATTGAGGGCCACAACCCATGCACAGCCCGGAATGCCGTCGGGTCCAGGGGTGGTGATTATCCGGCGACTGAGCCGAAGTACCACTGCTCCTAACTCTCTGACTTCGGGTACGTCGTCTTCGCCGCTGCTATCCGCGTTGGGCGTCTAAGACCGAGCCAGGATCGGAGGGATGTGCTCCTCCGCGCTTGTCGGAAACAGAGAGCCCAAGACCCCCTTCAGCTGATCCGGCTGGAGAATCTGGGTCAGTGGGAGTGCCCTCGGTCGGAGCGGGCGCCCCCATGGGTTCAGTGGCGCTCCAGGGTCTCCAGGAGCTCCTCGCGGGCTGATGATGGGAAGACTAAATTGAAAGCATACATTTGAAAAACTTCCATATACCTATCCAATTTTTAATTAATACTGCTCTTCAGAAATTGCACAATGATGCAGGTACGCAACGGGCGACACTTGCACCACAGAATCCACAGATGAGAATGAGAAAGAATTTGATTATTTCTTCAACTAAATGTGCTTGCACTTTTGCACTACCCTTCCCGGCCTCGCCTGTCGTGTTCGACACAAGTGCTATACCAGGTGGTGACCCCTACAGAAAGCGCAGTATAGTCATCCCATTCCGCGTAAAAATTCCAGGAAGTGAATACATTTTGAGATGCGATACTGCCGCGTTGCTTCTATTATTGATTTTACTTGGCTGCCTGTACCTGGCTACGCCCATGGTTATACCCAATTCGATACCTAATACTGATCCAAATGAACTATTCCAATATACTTTACAACAAGACAGTTATAACACTAATAAGTGCTTCGAAGAAAACTGTATTACAACAATCACGTCTTTATCCCGAAAAGGAAGACAAATGCGTTTATGACAGCCACATTACAGCGAACCTATTGTCGTTTCCGTGTACCTTTTTGCCAGGGCCGTCTGTCAGCAGTTGCAGACCCTAGAGACGTTGATAGGGCTTGATAGTGCCCCTAGGCACTATTTACATACATAACTTAACACAATATGACATCATAATGATCTAAAATTATAACTAAAATCCGGCTACTTACCTACATCAAGCGTAGCTTTCATGACCACGACAATATAAATGTTAACGACTAACCTTATAACACTTTGATTTAATGCATGAATCACAGGAACACAACATTAACTTACGACTCGACAGTAATGCAAACAATCAAATGCCTTACTAAACTCGCTTCACCAAACTGAAACGTACCAAAAATATACACAAGTAAAACTCTCCAGTCACGGAGGGAGGGGAACATGGTTATTTTGAACTAACAAAGAGTCGAACAAGTTGGCTCACAGTCTCTAAAAATAGCCAGCTCGATACTTTCCCACTGGTTTATTCCCAGAGTTGGTTATACAAGGAGCTATTTTAGGACCAGTATTGTTACTTGCTGCAATAAAATCAGGTTTATGTTTTTTATGGTGTTATAAATTTGAGAAATAAATATTGGAATATTGAATGTATTTGTCCTAACACACTATATTATATGTACCTAAAATTCACGAACAGTCACGTTACAAAAATCGGATCGATTACTATAATTATCTTTTTTAATTAATAAGATTACCTACACTTTAATAAATGGGTGTCACTTTTATGTGTATTATAGTATAATGCCGCTGTAATTAGTTCTGAAACTAATATGACACTTTTTAATATCAGAGCGTCAGTTTTACGAGACTAGTCAAAACAATTTACTTTATCTTAAAATGGCATATGGTGCAAGCAAGACCTTCAGTTCTGTCAACTTGAAAAACATTGTATTATTAATTTAAATTGGCACGAGTATTCTTAAAAACAGTCGGGTTATATCATTTAACAATCAGAAAAAAACAGAACAACGTACATAATACCATCTTTATCCCGAATAGACAGAGTCGTTTATTAAAAAAACAAGAAATTTTGAGGATGACTTGACCCCTAGAGATGTTGGAAAACAATGTATATTTTAAATCATAATATAGACCAGGGCTGAAGCCTTTGAAAATTGTAAAAAGTGAAATAAAATAATAGTAGGATGAAAGTCGTTACAAAAGAACGAGAATATAACAAAAATGAAGGGAAAAATAATTTACGGGCGATCTGAGGTCGGAAAGTGGAAGGGGGTGTTGTTGAGGGAGGAAGTTGTTAAGGGTAAAAAACGATTTTTCTCGATTTCCGGCAAAACTACAAGTTCTATGGAAAAAAAAATATGACTAAGTTGTAGGTAATAAAGAGACCGACAACTTTTGTATTTACACTTTTCTTTTACATAACCTCAAAATTTATGTGAAAAATTCAAATAATCAAGTTTTTGGTTTTTTATTTTTATCTTATGCAAAACAATTTTTTTTTCACGAAATTTGGTTAAAACTTACCTTTTTATGTCCCAAAGACTCTGTAATTTTTTTGATATGAAATATTTATTTTTTCACCCTATTTTGACTTAAAATCGAAAAAAACACCCTAATTTTCAATAGAAAATTCTCACGTCAAAATGTCAGCTTTTTAAAAAAGTCGGGGAGTTTTTTGTACTTTGATATCTCTTCTTTCTGAAAATGTAAAAAAATACGCGAAGGTACGTTTTCATCAAATTTCGTGAAAAATAAAAATTGTTTTGGATAAGATAAAAATAAAAAACCAAAAACTTGATTATTTTTACCCGCACGCAGGTTGCTATGGTAACGGGGCTAGTTGCGAATTTATTTGACTTCGACATCGACACGCATTGCGGGCGAGATCCAGACGCTCGCTGGTGAGAAAACGCATGACAGGAAAAAGTGCCCGAGAAAATTAAGAATGAATATAATGGGGATAGATGGTAGTTTCTAATTAACGCATTATCTTCTAACATACCAAAGGATTCTATCCAAAGGTTTCCAAAGGTTAAGAACTTGCATAATGCTGTGTTTGTTATTAAATGTTATCTTGTATTTTCTTAATTGGTGTACTTACAATAAAGTTTATTGTATTCTATATATTTTCCCGGTCCACTGAGATAATACTTTAGCGCCTATAATAGTAAATTACAGGAAAACAGTTTGTTATTTAAAGAACTTAAGTTGACGACGGCGCACGCGATCGACTCCGCTATTATTAAACTTACGTTATCAAGCCAATTGTTTAATTAGCACACAATTAAATGTTAAATATACCACACATGTAGGTAATATGTTTTCCTCTTTATTATTCTTCCTTTACCTTTTATAACTAGTATGTATATATAGGTACGCGTCCTAGATTGTTAAGAACTCACTCGTTTGAATGGAACTAACGAATATTATGTCAAATCGCAATAGACGCTAAATACCTTTTAGCATCACTTTTTTGTCGCCAAAATTAGCATTAAACATGAATATATTTTGCTCTCAAATTTTGTAATGATGGTGCGGTGACGTGGACGCATAATACGAGGAGTGTTGTTGAGAGAGACAGAGGAATCAGAATGAAATTAAATAAGCTTCGTTCAGGACAGTAGGTCATGCTCACAACAGCTCACATGCTGCAACACATAATGCTCATAAAAATAATATCAATCTTTTAAAATTCGATATATAAACAGCGCCGTCGTTGGGTATAAAAATAAGAGCCTTTATCGACCGGATCGTATTTACCAGAAATAATTTGATTTTTAAAAAGAAAATAAAGAACTTTTCTTTTCTAAGTTTAAACGTTTTATTTGATGTTTGGTTTCCGTCTTTGTTTACCGATAATTATACTTTTATATTGTATTTATTTATGGCAACTTACGCACGGTTCTGGTAACTGAGTTTCAAAGTACTTAATTATAAATGATTGATGACGCCACTAATGTTAATGTTTAATTTATTTTACAGAAATACGAGTATTCAATCATGTATTTCAAGTTAAGGCGCTAAAAAACTGTGCAATCACACAGGCAGGACATCCCCTATAAACAATTTGTAACTATTTGTATTTTCTTTTCATATTAGCCTTCCTTCTCTCTACATTTTATTCTATTCAAGGCGGTATCATACATTACTTATTTACTCCGTCCATAGCTGGTACATAAATACCTACTAAGCCCTTTAAAACGAACTTGATAATATTTAATCAACCGCCATTGTCTATTTCCGACATCTAAAAATATAATTATGCAGCAACACACCACGAATTCCGTTCGCGATTAAAAACATCCGATACCGAAATAAATTGCTGTTGGTCTGCGCCCGCGCCGACAAGCTTATTACTCATAATATTTGTTTGTATAAAGTAATATTTACTTTTAGTTAATGAGGAAATATTATTTATTTATTCAAACTTCACGCACTAACTACACTAGCGGATTTAATGCCTAATGCGATTAATCCGCTAGCCGCTAGTTTTATGCCGCGGACGCAAGTTAATAAGTTTTACATTAAAAAAGACTTTGTACACATTAATAGTTACTTACTACCTTACCGCTAGTAGTACCCGTCTAGTAGGTATAGACGTTAAGATGACAACGCCTCCTTCATCTTAGCCGGTTTTCCAGTCCAACTGCGATGCGGCTGAACTTCAATATTTTCCGTGGAGCGACTGCCGTCTGACCTCCACAACCCATGGGTGATATCGAAGTTCTGTAGTCAGACCAGTCGGATTTTGTTTTAGGGCTCCAAATACCCGTAACGACTGCCATAGATTTCGTATGACAACCAGGACCGACGCTTTAAAGTTCAGAGGCGTTAATAATTATAATATCCTGCAGTCGCGAAAATATGTGGACATACAACATATAAATAGCATTTCGTTATTTACATATGAATACAAGTTTGTTGCGCAATTCGTCAGCGGTCGACCAACACCGCCGAGCAGGTCGGATCGATTATAGAATAATTTGTAACACAAACTCCGCATTATATTTAGCTCTCTCATCGATACATAATGTAAACACACACGGTAATGCATTCTTATTGCATTCTTCAAACATGTATCCACCGCTATTTATAACATCATTGCAAACTTGTAAGCATTTCCTTCTTACCATTGGAGAATATTACCTTCAACAGGTACTTGAATCACTTCAACATTCCAACAAGAAGGCAATGTTTATTTATTTATTCATTTACTATAATCATGTTGACTGACGGAACTGAAATGGCCATTGCTCACCGGTACACTACTTAAGAGCAAATGGCAAATATATAAAAGAGTTATTTGTTTGCAAGAGTAATCCTTTAAAACACCAGAACTGATTCTGAAAATTCTAAAAAGATATCTGAGAACTGTTTGTAACTTAACGTAATGTGTTCTCGTGGAAATTCCTAACTCTACAGCAATCTAAGTGCATTTGACAATAAATACCTAATATGTTCGAGTCAGTACACGAACACTTCGTATGGTTCTGTTCTCTAGTTCTATTCTATAGTCAAGTGTAAGTAAGACATGATTGTGTATAATTTAAAATTGTTAAGTGTATAAATTATTTTGCATTACATAGCAAGAATTACTATACTTATGTAATAATGACTGATTAAATTCTGTAATGAGTTAATGACCTATGACCTGGTGTCGAAATTAATAATTTGAATTAAAATTCGCAATTTCGGTATCTGTCTCTAGAATACTATTGTATACAAGCACAATCCACATCCCGTAATTTAGTCGGCTGAGGTCCGTCGAAGCCAAGGTACTCGTAATTTACTACGTCAATAAAGGCCCCAAGGACCCCAGCCGCAATTATCGCGCGCATATTAATAAATACTAGCGGACATCCACGGCTTCGCCCGTGACAAATTATATACCGAAACCTTCCTCGAGAACTACTCTATCCATTAGTGAAACCTGCACGAAAATCGGTGCAGTAGTTTTTAAGTTTATTGCAAACAGACAGCCAGACAGTTTTAGCAATAGTGATTCAAGTGGAAGGTTTATATGTAGATGTCACTTAAGTTTGGTATTATTAACATAAATAATGGAAGCGAACCTAGGGCGGGTCACTAGTAATTTAAAAATTATATAGACCCGCATATCTAACACCAGCACCGATATAAACAACTTTCATACAAATACCACAATGCATAAATTGACTATTCGAATAAATTATCATAATATAAAAATATTTAAATTTGTTGATGGGTTACCTACCTACCTGGCTGTTCTATTATTAGACTATTCTACACTGTTCATAGCAGAATTATTTTACAACTTAGGCAGTGTTATGAGCTAGATACAGTAACTAAAGTCAAAGCGGTCACGTCTCTACTAATATTATAAATGTGAAGTTTGATTTGTTGAACGCGATAACATCCGAAGCCACTGATTGGAAATATATGTATCTTTTAAGCGTTGAGTAGTCTATTTACAGTAGGCTATTTTATGGTATATAAACTCACGCTACGACCCATAGAAGCAGCCATTCCTTAGTTCTTTACAATTTTCCTTGAATCTCGTGGGACTTGAAGTGTTTGGAAATATTCTAACATATTATAATATTTCTAAATTGTATAAGTACTATTATAATGGCTAATATACATAGACAGACAAGACAGACACATTACGCCTATATCCTCGAAGGGGTAGGCAGAGGTGCATACTGGCAAATTGTGGGTGTGTAACCCACAATTTGCCATTATAATATACATAGATAGGTCAAAAATATATTACAAGAAAGTGAAAACTAATTGATTCCATACAAATTTGCACAACACTCCTCTTGAAGGATATTCAAGCAAATTACAAAATCGCTAAAACATTATGCACAGGTTACATCACTAGTTCTATAAATAGCTTGGATCATCTATTGTGATCGGCACTATGTCCGCCCGCGCCCATGCAACAGACAACTCCATTTGTAGCGTCTCTATTTATAGAATCGTTTTAAATGGCCGTCGCTATTAGTGTTATGGAAATTTTATACGATTCAACGGTCACCTTGGCGACAAAGTTTTATTATTTAACACTTTTATTATTTCTTCTTGGGGCATCACAAATACAACTACATATTCACATGATACAAATTATATGAAGCTACGTTTTACTCGTTTTACGTTAGCTTCTCACAATCCTTAAAAATGTGTATGTTCAGTTGGTAAAACTAGTATTATAACAATACTTTTATTCGTGAACTTAACCGTGAATACTTTTCACAAGTTAAGTACGAAGTAGTTATAGCATGTATAACCATAACCAGTGACCTGGTAAACATACGGATTAAACGACGGTAAGCGGCGGTAGGGGTTAAATCCGCTAAACTTCAATATCGGGTTAATACAAATGTAATTAATTGTTGTACACGTTATCTTGGTAAACCACATCTGTATTAATTTTAATACTGAAGTACATTGTGTGCGGTAGACAAATAAATATTATCGGCTAATTATGTTAGGCGGAAAATGCGTACCTTGGTGCGGTTACACAACAAACGGCTTGATAAACTAAATGGTTCAACTAACGACTGCGTACGTTATAGTGAACTAAAAATATACCTACGTTATGTTATTAGTATTTATACTAATACTTAATTTAATACAGATTTCCATTAGATGCAGTTGTGACCTCATTAGTGGCAATCTATAAATAGCTGTTTACTTTTTATTAGGTACATACACATTCTTCTTCTTCTTTTTTAAAAACGTAGATCCATCGATGTTTACCGATGATTTCGCCAATGTCAAGGTAATGCTTGATATTTCCGCACAGAAGAACTAGTTACTCTGAACTAGTTCGCGGTCCGGGACATTGAAACATTGTTCGGTATTGCAATTGAGCGTTTGGGCCTGGATTTGCCCATCGCCAGAGGTAACCTAAAAGGCCCCACCAAGCGCTCCGCAAAAAGTCAAGACTACCTATTCAAATCAAGTCGTTTTGTTAATTTGGCATCATAAAAACTTCTCTTATTAAGTGAAGTGGCCGTTTTTCGAACAACAGCTAGGCTTCACTTCAATTCAATTACTCGACCTATTACCTCGACAGATTAAAGACATTATAAACAATTTTGAACATTCTGCTGTCTGTTTTTATCGGCAGTCTGTTTCGTAATAGATTTGTTGCCAGTAGTTTTAAGTTTATTATTGATATAATAAACTTAAAACTACTGGCAACAAATCTAAGACCGGTTTTAATTATATTTGAACATGACACGCATGCATTGTGTTAGTGTGTGTATTGCAAGTAGGTATTCGTAGGCCTTCGTCTTAGTAGTTAGATCGTACTTCGTAGCATTTATTCTCACCTCAGAATAAATGCTTTTATGTTCGACAGGTGGTGAAGCAGATATGGACATACCTGGAACAAAATAGATAAAATTAGCAACGGTTCAACATACGATATAAAGTGTTGGTTGGTTTTAATTTAAATTAAAGTAATAACCTTTTTAGTTTTTAAACATTATAGATAGTCAAGACTATGGTTGCAACATGGACGACACAGAACAGTCAAATATCGATCTACAAGGCCTGAGAATAGTTTATTAATCCACAAAGATCATGTTTATGTAATCATATATTTCTGTCAGAGAAACCAAATCTTTTTTAAATAAATAAATAAATTATTTTTTTGGACATTCTCACACAACGTTATCTAGCTCAAACTAAGCTATAAGCTTGTGCTATGGGATCTAGACAAATGATAAACTTACTTATATATTTCTAAAGTATGTAATCTATGGTTAAATTCCCCATGGGAAAGTCTAAAACGACATTACTATCAGTCCAGGCGCGCGTGTTAATACGATTGGCGTCTCCGAGAGGCCGTTGTCGCAAATTTCTATTTTCAAACCCATACAAATAGGATTTCCGAGAGAATTTTTACATTCGTGCTATTTCCATCGGTGTCGTTTCACACACCTACGTCGGAGGTAGGGTTGATAAATCGTATAATTTAAAAACACTTTTAGTAAGTAGGTAGGTACTAATTAATATTGGTTAACAATATTTTTTGAACTTTTATTGCTAACTAAGTGATGAATTGATGATAACAAACATACAAAGACAAGAATTTTTGGTTTACTCTATGATAGGTATGATACGGGTGAGAAATATTTGGAAAAAATAAAAATTGTCTTCATTCAATATGAGATATGAGTTATTATAGTTAATAATAAAATACTAGAGTTATATAAGGTATCTTCGCTCTCTTTAATATATTCTGTACATCTTTATTTCAGGTTTTATATATGTAAGTAAAGTCATGATTCGCTTTCGATCTAAGAATATTACAGATATTATAACCAACCTGACTGATACTAGCTTATAAAATATCGTCAAAATATTAGGTAACGTTGAGTTCATCACTCGCGCTAGCTTACTTCCAATTTTCCACTCACACGAGTGCCAACCCTGGCGTAAGTCTAAAATAAACGCAGCGATATTGATACATAAGTTTGCGCGAGTAATGGGACGTACGCAGCGAGGCGGCCCTGAACTTCTCAACGCGTCAAATGTTACTTAATACCTCATGTTTTAACATTTTTCATTTCTACGGCCTCTACTGTTTTACATCTTTACCTGTTTTATATTCATAGTTATTTTAATCCATACTATTTGTTACCACTATGATGATAATATATGGGATAGTTTTGTGGATATTTATCTACTATGTATGTATCTCACGCAATCGTTTAAAGCTATATTTTTCCCTAAAGAAAAACTGACATACTCTTCAGTACAGTCTATAAATATAAATATAAATAAATATGTTAGGACAATTCACACAACGCCATCTAGTCTCAAACTAAGCAGAGCTTGTGATATGAGTACTAGATAAACTGATATAAATACTTTTATACATTTTTTTTTGTATATACATACATATTATACATAGGAAACACCCAGATTTCGGTACAAACGTTTGTATCATCACACAAAGTTTGTCCCGACCGGGAATCGAACCCGAGACTCCGGCGTCGAAAGTGGATGCACTACCGACCACGCCACCGAAGCAGTCGAAAATAATAAAACCAACGAGTAACATTATGATAAATCCTACTAATAAAATGTGCACACACTTGTCCACGTGACACTGAGTCACAAACTCACACACAACGTACAATATGGCGACCTTATATTACTATCAAGTTTTCAATTAGTTTACCTACCTCCTACATAATTTTAAGGGTAGAGGTTTTTTTTTATAACATAGCTACCTCCCCCTTAAGTGGAGTCGATATTAAACCTACTGCTCTTTGTCATTCTATTTCTTCTCGTATTCCTCTCGCACTTTTATTCTTCATACTATATCTTTCTTTCATTCATCTCACATTTAGTCTTTAATTATTTATTTATTGTTGGAAATGGTCACACAACGTCATCCAGCCCTAACTAAGCTATAAAGGCTTGGGCAAACCAAAAGCAAGGCCCGCGTTTGTTCAGTGTGTCATCCCTCATATAACTACATTATTTACTAACATAGACGCACTGCTGCCGCACTGCAACTGCTTTTGGTTTGCCCAAGCCTTAAGCTTGTGCTATGGGATCTAGACAACGATAAACATACTTATATATTTCTAAATACATACATAACATACATAGAAAACACCCAAACTCCGAAACAAACATTTGTGGATCACATAAATATTGGATTCGACCCGGGAATCGAACCCGAGACTCCGGAGTCGAAGGCCGATGCACTACCGACCACGCCACCGAAGCAGTCTTTAATGGGTGGGACTCCCATGTTGCCCTACTCTCACTGGCTTAGTAGTTAAGGTTTTCGTTATTTTTAATACATTATAGGGGTTTATAATACACATAACGGTTTTCTTCAACAAATAAAGCCAAAGACCTATGTCTAACTTATTTCTAATTTAAGTGAATAATTCCACTTACACTACAGTACATACATGAGTGTCTTTTATTTGCTAACTTCTATTTTCTTATACATGGGGCACACTCAAAGTTTTGCACTTCTAGCTAATCGGAACTATTTGAATTTCGAATGTTATATTTTTTAAACGTTGCAACCTTCTTAGTAATAAAAAACAACAATTGGCGGGAAATCATTTGTCAATTGTTTTTTATCACACATCAAAGTTTAAGAAAAGATTTTAGAGCGATGATTTTTTATGATTTTAAAAGTTCTCTCTCTCCGCAAGACTGTGCCGCTCGTCTTCAAAATGCTTTTAGGAGAGAAGCACCTTGTTTGAGCACCGTGAAGCAATGGTTTGCTGAATTTGAGAGAGGTCGAGTTTCTTTACATGACGAATTTCGTGAAGGGAGGCCTTCAACTGCCGTCAACGAAAATAATGTGGCTACTGTTAAGTGGTTAATTGAAGAAAACCCGCGGATTACCTATGAGACAATTCGACGACTATTGGGGATTGTTATGAGTGAAATCCAGAAAATTTTACACGAAGAATTGAAAGTTCGGAAACTTTGTTGTCGTTGGATCCCTCATGAACTGACAGCAGAGCAGAAGCGGGCTCGCGTGGAATGGTGCTCACAGATGCTACTGAAGTACGGCCACGGACATTCTAATGCTGTTTATGACATTGTCACAGGAAACGAAACGTGGATTTATTGTTTGAACCCGAAAAAAACAGCAATCTTGTGAATGGGTGTTTGAAAATGAGAACAAGCAAACAAAAGTGAGGCAGGCGAGAAACATTGGTAAAAAAATTATCGCGTTTTTTTTCTCAGCTACGGGTCCCATCTGTACAATTCCACTTGAAGATCAAAAGAGTGTTAATGCCGAGTGGTATTCTACCATTTGTTTACCCACGATATTAGAAAAAGTTCGCGAAAGACGATCCAAAAGCCGCGTTTAAAACGTAGGAGAGTATTTTGAAAAGCAATAAACATAATATTTTGGTTTTAACATGTTGTTTTTTTAAGTTACGCAAATCTTATAGTGTGACCTACGTATTTATTGCATGTTCATTTTATTATCTTAGTGTCTAATTTACATCATAGCGTCACTTTGACGCTTTCTGGGGTTGTGTTTAGTAACACATTGTGTTTTCCTTTTCTGAGCACCTTTTTTGGAGCAATTCATAGTAGTATGCGTGTATTGGAGCAATTCATAGTAGTATGCGTGTATTGGAGCAATTCATAGTAGTATGTGTGTATAAACCTGGAACCTCACCCTTTTGCGAATTTGAGGAACTTATTGACAAAGTTCTATGTAAACTTGGAAAAACTAATAAGTACCTAATAGTATGTGGTGATTTTAATGTCGATTTACTTGTTAATACGCCTATGAGTTATAATATTTTAAATTTATTTAAATCACACAATCTTACAAACTTATTTTTGGAGCCTACTAGATATTGTAATACAATAGCCACTTGCCTGGATAATATATACAGCGATATGTTGCCAGAAAGTAAAAGTATTATAAAAAAGCTAGATTCAGACCATTGTGGGCAAATAGCATCTTTTAAAATCACTAAAGAAAAAGTTATAAAACGTAAAATATTATGTAGACCAATAACTGGTGACCGCTTGGAACGTATGAGGGTTGGACTTTGCAATAAAATTCCATTCTTAGACACTGGCTTAGATCCAAATGTAATGTATAAGATATTTTTTGATTCTTTTTACAACGAGTTCAACTCCATATTCAAGTCTAAGGAGGTCATGATTAGTGATAGTCCTACTTTCAGTGAATGGGCCACTGAGGGTATACACAAAAGTAGACAAAAACTTTATGAACTATACTCAGAAAGACAGCTTAATAGATCAGTTGAATTTCTAGATTATGTTAAAACTTATTCAAAAAAGTTTAAAGCAGATTGTTTAGCAGCTAAATCAAAATATATAAGTGATAAAATTCTCAATAGTGCAGACAAAGTTAAATCTACTTGGAAAATTATAAACGCGGAAAGAGGTCAACAAAAATTAAATGATAATCATTTTAAACTTAATATAAATGGTAAAATAACTACATCAGACTTCGAGGTCGCTAACGAATTTGAAAATTTTTTCTCCCGAATTCCTGTAGATTTGACAAAAACCCTAGGCTCTTCAACCCCCATTGCAGAATCTTTGTTAAAAGCAAACGTTCCTTGTTGTAACGTTATATTTAAATTCAGTAAAGTTAACATAAACACTATCTTAAAAACTTTTAAATCTTTAAATATCAAGAAAACAGCTGACCTCTGGGGCATCTCTGTGTATTTAGTAAATTCTTTTATTGAAATGGTTGCTCCTGAACTAGTAATAATATTTAATAATTGTGTTGATAGTGGTGTGTTCCCTGATTTAATGAAATCTAGTAAATTAATTCCCCTGTTTAAATCGGGTAGTACTTCAGATCCGTCCAATTTCCGTCCCATTTCTGTACTACCTACATTTAGTAAAATTTTTGAAAAAATTATGCTTAATCAAATGCAAAATCACTTTAACGTTAATAAACTATTACATACAAAACAATTCGGTTTCACTCGTGGTCGGTCCACCACTGATGCCGGTATTAAATTATTAGAGTGTATATACAGGGCCTGGGATGAGTCATATGATGCTTATGGTGTATTCTGTGACTTATCTAAGGCCTTCGATTGCGTTCAGCACCAGACTTTAATTAAGAAACTTGATCATTACGGAATCCGGGGGACGGCCTTGAATTTCGTCAATTCTTACTTAAGTGATAGGGTCCAGAAAGTAGTGATCCATGGTAAACAGTCACCTGGTTCTCCTGTAGCAATGGGGGTACCGCAGGGTTCAATTTTGGGACCTTTTCTTTTTCTAGTATATATTAATGATCTCCCTCACCTCATAAGAGACGACCACGAGGTAGTTTTGTTTGCTGATGACACTTCTTTAATATTTAAAGTTAAACGTGGACAGCGCGAACTTGACTATGTAAACATGGCCCTCTCTAGGATAGTCCACTGGTTTTGTGCTAATAATTTATTATTAAATGAAAATAAAACTAAATGTGTAAGATTCACCTTACCTAATGTAAGACTTGTTAAAACCAGTGTTAAGGTTAGGGATGATATAATAGAATAGGTCGATGACACTGTCTTTCTGGGCATAACGTTAGACTCCAAATTGCAATGGGGGCCTCATATCGGGAAAATTTCGGCCAGGCTTAGTTCAGCAGCCTATGCTGTCAAAAAGATCCGACAACTTACAGACATTAAAACGGCGCGTCTTGTCTACTTCAGCTACTTCCACAGTATCATGACATATGGCATACTACTGTGGGGTAACGCTGCCGATATTGAATGCATCTTTGTGTTGCAGAAGAGGGCTATCCGGACTATATATGGAATGGGGTCTCGGGAGTCATTAAGAGATAAGTTTAAGCATATTAACATCCTTAAAGTGTATTCACAGTATATTTATGAAATTTTATTGTATACCCACAAGAACAAAAGTAAATTTGTGAAAAATAGTGATAATCATAATCTAAACTTAAGAAATAAGGATAAACTGGCTGTTGCTAAATTTAGGCTTCATAAAGTGAGTAATTCTTTTGCGGGGAACTTTATTCGAATGTACAATACATTGCCAACCGAAATAGCAAATTTATCGTTTATTTTTTAATTTATTTATTGTCAATAAATTTAAAAAACTAATAAAAAGTAAATTGTGCCATAAAGCTTATTATAGTATTAATGATTTCTTAGATGACAAGGCGGCCTGGTTGTAACAACGTAACGACTTGCTCCTTTCTAAATAACTCTGTATTAGATTTAAGATGAAATATTTTGAAAAAAGCCGAGCTGAGTTTCTTGAGGGCTCTTCTCAGTCTCGTTGCATTTTGGAACCCTCGGTAGAGTCACACCAACTTCTGACGAATCTAAATAATTTTCTGAAAATTTCAAAGATAATAAACGTTATTTTATTTTATTTTATTTTATTTTGATGTTACTCTTTATTCTTATTCCGTAAGCATTCTTTTCTTCTTTATTCTTTGATTTTCTTATCGTCCACATTGGACTTTGTAGCAATAATATTATTTATTATATTCTCCTTTATTTATAATATTTGTGTGCTTGTTATGTAGTTTCTGTTGTAATTTCGTTCTTTAGATTTGATGCTTTTCATTAAAATATTACATAGTATTATGAAAACATAACTTTAATTTCCGTTATGTTTTGTAAGGATAGAGGTTAGAACTAGACTAGAAGTTATAATTTATAATAATCTTTAGTACCTCAAACGAATACTTTGTGTTCTTCTTCAGGAAAATTACCTATGTATTACTCTTACTAATTGGGAACTACTTGATGAAACTTTTTGATTATAGGCTTGTGTCCCAAATTTCAAAAATTGATTAAATCTGTAGTTTTGAATCTATACATATAGTCACAAAAATGTATTATTTTGATTTAAAACAAACATTTACATAGTTTATTTTGCGATCTAAAGAATGTATTTAAATTGGTAACGAAAACGCTCCAATCTGTCATGGCGCCTTGGGTGATGTCACACATTGCGAAACAAATCAAAATGGGTTTGACGAAGCTATCCTGACCAAAAACGAACCAAAATTCGACAAAATTAAAAATTTTTAAAAACCCTACGACGATTAAAAAGTAATTGAAACAAGGATAAAATAATTTAAAAACCTCCAAAAAGTTATAAATAAATTGTGTTGGTTAGCCTTTTAACTTTAATATAGGTGCCTAGCAATATTTTGATTCAAGCGTTGTCTCGAAATGCACATCGAAATAATGCGCCAAAACTGCTTTTTGTTCAATCTACTTTTGTTAGATTTATAATAATTTAACTTTCAAATTAACAAAAAATCGTAAATTAATAAAAACGTACGAACAATTAAATTACACAGACACAACTTGAACAAGAAGTCAGCTCTTCATACATACTTACTCTATGGTGTGAGAGCACAACGTGTGACGTCATATTTTCGGATTGCTGTTTGATGTCACGTGACTGAATGCCTAATTTATCTAAACTTATTTTCTAAAAATAATAGTAATCTTTATTCTGTCTACTAATTTATATTACTTTTTGTTGTCTATTCATTGGAAATAGTCATAAGAAACATACACCAATCCGATTTATTCTTAGTGGACACAAGCCTATTCTTTACTAAACGTAATAAATGACACGGTATGTTGCATGCGTTCTCTGTGAACTTTGACCGTACAAATTTTCATATTTGTGTTACTATCGACTATCGATATCAGAATGCAAACATGTAAGTAAACAAATCGAAAGTCACAACCTACCTGGAAGTCACAAACAGGGTGTACTCAAGACGTCGTACTAAATATAAGGCCAGTGTCTCCGAAGTTTGAAAGTTGCACCAGTGAATGAAAAACTGAAAAGCGAGCAACTGCCATGGTATGGACATTAATATGTCATAATTGACAAGAGAGGAAAGTAATGTGGTTAGATATGTGCAAAGAAGGAATATAAAGGGTGGAAGCAGAAGTAGGCCCAAGAAAAGATAGATAGAATGCGTGAAAGAGGACATGACAAGAAAAGAGTGACTGAAGAGATGGCATCTAACAGGGATGTGTGGAGGAGGAATACCGACCTCCAACTTCCATTGCCAGACGCGCCGGATACGCCCGCGAAAAGGAAAGGAAACCCCAGGGCGCCTAGCAAAACGTACAAGTGAACACAATACTTGAAAGAAGGTTGGAATTGATTTCTTGCGTAATCAACTAATCAACAATTACAGGACTGTCGACAATATCGTGATGTCAAAGTACCTAATGATATTGGCAAAGATTGGCTTATCGCCGATTAATATTGCTATAATGATCATAAATTGCTATTAATAAGATTGATTTGATTGGTTTTACATACAATACAATACCTTCATAGATATACCTAACAGTGACGCAATGACGCAAGTGACAAGCAAATTATGTCCTTATGTCTGGGAACTGCATGGGTGTGTACGGTGTGGGATGCACATGGGTGTGAATTCCTGGCTGATAGAGCATCCGGCGAGGTCGTTGCCCTTCCGCTGATAGCGGTCAGCTGGACGGACGGCTTCAATGACATTGCCGGCGATATACATACTTTTGCCTTCTTTATCGATAAACCCTATCTTTACCATAAAATTGTAGACTTTTATTTTTACAAAACATCTGATTGATGAACATTTGCCTTAATAAAATGGAAAGTACTGTAATAATAAATACCACAGATAAAATGATACTATAGGTACCTACAAGTCGGCAAAGATGCCATCCCATTAAAAGAAATGGGGCGTCTTTGCGCGGGTTCATATTTCAGCCCTTGAGACTACTATTCGCGTAAAATTCCCAATAATGGTCTTATAACACAGCTTCTGTTATATAGAAACTCGTCACTCTTCAAAACGGCAATGGTAGAACAAATGAACTGATGAAGACCCACTTCGATTACTGGTTGATGTTGTCTTAAACAAATTCTTCTAGAAAGGTTCTGTACATTATTTGATCTCCATCAAAATCGATCACAAATAGTTCCATCTCTCGTCTTCTTCTTCTCATCTTGTTTATTACACTCACGCATTCTATACGTACTGAGTTTACTAGCATTTATAATACTTACGCAGCAAATTTAATGAAAACACACGACCAATGTGTCATTAATAAGTACTGACACAGACATTGCGTCGGGCCACACTAGTTATTTTCCTACGATTAATGCCCTCGCTCACGATACGATCCATTCCACGGGAAATTCCTTTGACACACTTTGTCTTACGTATACATATAATAAGACAGCTGACTATTTCATTTGTTTTCCTTCACCTTCAACATTCATTCACAATTTTAAACAAATACGTTTATTTATTTAGCGATTGCAACGTCATTACCGAGTTGTTGACTAGACCAAATGGGCAATGTGGTCAGTTAGACACAAATCCTTGATGCTCATTGTTCGGATTCGATTGAACACGATGCGGCGTTTCTGCGTAATTCCAAAAAAAAATAGAGCATATTTTATTATGCTAAAATAAAAACGATTGTAAACAGTTGCTATTGAACTCATACGGATTGCTACTATAGGTCTCTACATAAATCAATTGCATAGATAATCAAATTTTCCCACGGTGCATTAAGACGATAATGGACACTGGTGTTTACTTATCTTTGGTTTTGACATTATCACATAATTTTCGATAAAGCGACGCATCGGTATTATTTCAAAATACCTAGAGACCAACCGACATGTTGATTAGATAGAGAATAAAATAAATATAATATATGTTTATACTATATGTATATGAGATGTGCTATCACAGTCTCAGTGTTTATTGTATGAGTCTATAGCAAGTCATAGTGAACAATTCATTCATGTAAACTAGGTCAAACTCATCTCATCAAAGACTTTGAACTCTCGGTAATAATTCTTGGCGAGTCCAAGTCAAACCTATAAATATGAGTTAAATGTTAGATATACTTATAATATATTATACATATGTAATAAGATAATAGAATCATTCCATAATACAGTTATTATAACTGTGAAAGTCTACAAAATATTCTGATTGTAAGCACTAGTACTAGTACACAAATTATTTTTTCGTAAGCTTTTAATTACGATACTCGCGAGAGCGTCCAAAAATACCGTGACGCGAATTTTTATACATTCATACAATAAATAAATAAACGATGCCATTTTTTTATAAATTTAAGGGTCCCTTAAGTGACGCCCGCTTCGCCCGTGCAAAGGGAAGCCAAAGCGAACGTCTAGCGATTAGGGGTCACTGTCATAGCACATACTACTACCGAAAGTGGTCCTCAAGTTTATTTTAATTTCAATGTAGGCACTATAAATCGCTACATGTAGGTATGGCACATGTAGGTATGGCTATAAATAAAGTCTATCGCTTTAACCCTCACTGCTAACAGATTTCATTACTTTTTTATCTCCATATTTATATATCAGTTCTGTACATCTCTTGTTTGCACGTGTTTACAACATTCAAAGAAAACGTCTCGATGTCTGGCAATTTCCATATATTATTAGCTCATATTTCAACTGGTACTCATCAGTATAAATAACAAACATCTTGAAATAAATAGGTCGTATTGCTGAGTCAAGCTAGAATTGTCACTACAATTTGATGTGATGTGAGCGGGGGAGGGGTAAGCACATAATGGATTGGGAATAAGCATGTCAGCGACGCTCACAGGTTGGCCAGATTAAGGTTCACAGAATGGTCGTTGTGTAGTAGGCCGAAATCGGGGCCTATGTATAAAGAAATGTGTGATACTCGCAGAGTGTTCAAATCAAAGCTGAAATGGTGTCAAAACCATCAGGAGCAAATACGAATGGACGCGCTGGCTGATGCTCACTCTGGGGGTGATTTCCGGGTTTCTGGAAAAGTAACAACAAATTGGGAGGTGTTGCTGCTCTTCCTGTGAGCGTCGATAGCGTGAGCGATCCTAAAGACATAGCAAATGCGTTTAAAAGGCATTTTTCTATAACATCTCTGCTGGGTCCGGCTCGGACTATGCACAAGGTTGATAGTAAAAAGCAATCAATTACCACCTTTCTATATCACTAGCCATTGTCATTGCAAAAGTGCTTGACTGTCTACTTGAAGCCCAGTTAAATAGATACGTTACTATACACGACCGATTCGGGTTTCGCCCTCGTCTGTCCACTGAAAGTGCGATACTGTGCCTCAAGCATACTGTCAAGTACTATACAAATCGAAACACTCCTGTTCACGATTGCTTCCTCGACCTGTCAAGGGCTTTCGATCTGGTCTCATATGACCTTCTGTGGGAGAAGCTGTCGGGTACTAATTTGCCACAGGAACTGGCCTGCATGTTCCAATACATACTGGTATTCACATCAACGTAACAGTGTTAGGTGAACGGGGGCATTGTCGGACTCCTATCAGCTTGAATGCGGTGTTGTTAGGCAGGGAGGCTTGTCCTCTCCGACCCTAATTAATCTATACGTGAATGGACTGATTAAGGCACTGACTGGGCAACATGTCGGCTGCCATATTGATGGTGTTTGTGTTAATAATTTAAATTACGCAGGCGACATGGTGCTCCTCAGTGCGTCGTCGGTCTGTGGTCTGAGACAGCTGATACGTACTTGCGAGAAGTATGCCTGTGATCACGGATTTCTGTACAATGTAAAAAAGAGCCAGTGGATGGTCTTTGAGGCTGGTGGTGACTGCCCCCAGGATATACCTAAAGTCTTGCTTAACTCGGTCCCGTTGCTTAGAGTAACTAGGTTTAAATATCTGGGGCATGTGGTCACGGCCGACCTTAGGGATAATGAAGACATTGAGCGTCAGCGGAGAGCATTCTCGGTGAGAGTTAATATGATAGCTCGTAGGTTTGCACATTGTTTAGCTGAAATAAAAATTACACTCTTCCGAGCATATTGTACATCCCTTTACACGTGCAACCTGTGGGCGGATTATAATAAAAAAGAAATACAGTAACCTCCGCGTCCTGTATAACAACGCGTTTAGGATGTTGTTGGGGCTGCCTCGATTCTGTAGTGCCTCGGGAATGTTCGCGGACGCACATACCGGATGTTTCCATGCGACTGTGCGCTCGCGGGCGGATTCCTTGGTCTGCAGGGTGCGGGACAGTTCGAACAACGTCCTACAAATGATATCAAGGAGGCTAGACTGTCCGTACCTCCGACATTGTTGTGAAAGGCATATTTCTGTTCCGATGCCGAAGAGGCTATATTGAATTAAATTATATATAAATATTTACATGACTATTTTGAATTCGGAATGTATTAATTTATACTATTAATTTGACTAATTTGGACTATGTATGTAATGCTAGAAAATTTAAATTTTATATTGACTGAACTTGACTATTTACCTACTTACTTGTAGACTAATTACTGACTGTTAAAATGTAATACCTAAATGTACTAAATTCAAAATTTGAAATTATATAATGACCACTTTGATTATGTATGTATATTGATTAAATGATAATGTTATTTAATTTTTGTTTGTTCAATTTATGGGTTGAAAACCTGAAATAAATGAATTTTGTTTTTATTTCTTTTAATTATATAATGAAGAGTTTACAGTATAAAAATAAAATAAAATAAAATAACGTTTATTATCTTTGAAATTTTCAGAAAATTATTTAGATTCGTCAGAAGTTGGTGTGACTCTACCGAGGGTTCCAAAATGCAACGAGACTGAGAAGAGCCCTCAAGAAACTCAGCTCGGCTTTTTTCAAAATAAACAGTAAACACATAATCACGCCAGTTTCCTTCGAGTATTAGGCAAATGTATCATACACCTATTTATCGCCAGTATCTCTGTTATATCCGTAGTAAAACAAAAACCCACTGCCGGTAACTGGGAACTTTCAAGGTCACCAGAAACTCGTCTGTTTATTTTAACCTATGTACCCGTAATAGAATTTACATAGGTCTAAAATACCATAGTCACAGTCATATAAAAAGATTGCCGCTCGCATGTTTAACACTTTCGGACTTCTAGGTAGGTCTTGGCAATATCCATCAGCACACACCCAATAATAAAATTGATTGATTGATGTCATCAATTTCAATATAAGTATTACATTTTTATCATATTCAAAAAGCAGCACTGGTTCCAACCTTGCAGAGAACTGTTCTAGGTGCTAATTCTCCTTATGCGAGGTTGTGCAGGGTGATAAATAGTTGCAGCTCTTCTATAGATGTTCAGTTTCATTCGTACCGTTAACAAAGGTCGGCATTCAGCTCCTTGATTCAGCCTAAACTGGCTTAGTTTGTTTTGTTACCACTGCACATTCTACATTTTATTTTAGTTTTACTTTATCTTTTAGAGAAGACATTCCACTGTACATTTGACATTCTATATTATATTTTATACTCTTTCAACATTGTGTAATTATTTAGCAAACACGATTTCTGATCCACTTTTAATGTTTTCGATAGACTCCCAGTGCTTTCGTGATGATCGTGTAAGTGGTTATTGTATGGAGTACCCATCAAGCCAACAATATTCATGTAGTACGTTCAATCAGATGCGGGCCAGTAGTACAGCTGTTATATCTGTGGCACCTTGGCCCGGTGGGGTGCGAGGTGCGTTGCACAACCGACTATTCTGGTGCATCACCTTGCCCGCGGTTACAACACGGGGAATTTCTATAACTGTGCATACATCATCAAACGATACATGCATATAGTCATACATAGGGTAAGCAGAGGTGCATTGCACGCCCACGTTTTGTAGTACTAGTTTTGTTGGTCCCACCAAATACGGGACTAACCTATTGCCGTTCGTCCGTTATCCATTCTTTAATCCGAACATAAATTGAAATGATACATACAGCATCCAGATGACAAAAAGTCATGTTTCCGACTGGAAACAATCACCGACACAAGAATTTTACGATTTATGAAACAGTTAAAATGTCACAAAAGTTATATTATTTACATATTCGCTTTAAATTAAAATTGAACGCAATATTATACTCCTACAATGTAGATCATGATCTACATTGACGAGGATAATAATTGTATTGTGTTGCCATGGCATGCGATAAGGTTTCGTTTCGATGCGCGCGCGCAGTCCGGGCGGTGGCGACCCAATGTCTACTACAACTGTACCGTAACTTACTTTTTCTACCACATTAACAACCAGTATTTAATATGTATCGGTATCAATTGAATCATTTAACACAGGCACAACCTCATTTCACAATATCAGTTTTATACATTATACCGAATACATAGAAAATAATCAGAATTGAAACAAAAAAATCGTAGATAATTAATATCTTTCTCAAACCAAATGCAAACCTATAATCACTGAGACACTTGTTGAAAACTTGTTCTGATAATACTTCGACTTGAGTTCTTAATCCTTAACCATATATAGGTAGTTTTCAACAAAAATAATTATTGTAGTTATACACATAAAATCAAATGTGTAGTATACATAATTGTTTCATAGACACAACTCTCGGAGGCGAATAATGGCGACAGTCCATCTGTTATATCTGAAACTAGTAGTGCCAAACATACATCAATAAAGTCTGCAACTCTAACGACAAGAGTTATGTGTATGACATTATCACTCGTCATGCCAACACCTTCAATGTTCAATAATAATACATGCATATTTAATAGCCACAATTGTTGTAACTTAAAGCCGTTGGCTACCAAAACTCGTGGATTCGGTATGGACAGAAGCGCGAAACTGCCAGTGGAGACTGATATGTGGAGGGCTTGTCTAGAACAGTGTGACCTACTTTTCAAACCAGTGTAGTCGCTACACGCACCAACAGTGGACTCCACAAGCCTTCCACTAAGGTTCCAATTGTGCAAAGCTTATTTAGAATAGTGTGAACCGGAATAAGCTGCCATGGCAGTTGGTTTCAGGCGAATTTGTTTGAAGGTTTCTAGAACATGGTCAATGACTTCCCAGATAATCATAATGCAATTATCATATACAGTGTAGTGTACAATAAATTGTGTAATAACAGCAATATGAACAGTGCATCACGGTGCCAAGTGCACTCATCATGTTCACGCCTAGAACTAACAGATAAATCAACCGTTGAGCGCTATGCCAAGCTCCCGAAGTCAGTTTAATCTAGCAGTCTCACATGCATCATTTAAATATGACATTTAAATACGAGTATACAGGTGGAATTTTTAAATGACACCTGGAGGGAAAGTACTCTACATACTGAAGATAGACAATTTTACTCAAAGAAAACATTCCTTTATTTTTAAAAAGAAACAGAACTGCATTCACAGATTTTCAAAATTCGATTGCCACACCCGGGAATCGAAACGGCTAAAATTTCAAAAAAATAACAGCCTGTGCTTTTATGGCATCGATCGACAGGGTTAATAATAAGGATCAAATCTCTCTAACAAACGTGGTAAATTAAATGAAAGGAAAACCTTGAAATCTAAACTTGTAAATTCAATGGGATAAGACAAAGCACTTTTACTCAATGGTCAATCAGATTACTTATGTTAGTAATTATTAATTATCGTTGACGTCATTTATTCATTAAAATTACTAAGAACTATTTAGATAAACTATTTTGCACGTGTTTATAATGCTGTCTGGACACAACTGCGTAAGGCATTTATTCCATATTTTAATTAAATATGGAATATTTGAAAATAGAATAGTGAAATAGATCGCCCTGCAATAGTCTTTTGTTATTCACATTTGATTGTTTAAGTATACAAATTATTTCATATTTGTCAGCTCACCGTAATAATGGCTAATCAAGAACAATTGGATTTAATGGAAGCTTATTTTTTAAATCACAAAGATGTGAATTTAGCTTTGCGGTGGTATGAAGAGATATCGGGACCGACAAATACCAACTCGATTTGTTTTGAAGAGAATGGTTGATAATTTAAGAAATACTGGTAGTTACAAAAGGCAACGTCCTCAGCAGGAGTGTTCCGATTTTGATGCAAGTTTTTTAACATACTTCGAAGCATATCCAAAGGCTTCAAGCAGAGAAGCTGCCGAAGAAATTGGAACCACCCTCACTCGCGTACTTAAAGTCCTGAAAAAGTATAAGTATAAATGTTATCGTGAGGGTCGGTTGGTTCAAAAACTGCATCCTGGAAATCGTGAGAGACGACTACAATTTTGTCAAACATTCTGACTGAAGTTGCCCGTAACCCCACTTTTTTGAGTAACATTGTATGGTCTGACGAAACCAACTTTAGTAATAACGGCATGTACAACCGCCGCAATAACCATTATTGGTCTCAAGTGAATCCTGTTCGTGTTCATGAAACTAACAGTCAAGTAAGATTCTCTTTTAACGTCTGGTGCGGAATTATGAGAAATACAGTTGTGTTAGTCCACGTGTACGAAGGTCATCTAAACACTGTCAAGTATCTTGAAATACTGGACCTCTTAAGAAATGAGTTAAATGTTTTACCCGAGGAAGTGCGAAACTAAGTAATTCTACAGCAAGATGGTGCTCCGACCCAGAACAGCAGAATCACCACTGCCTATGTTAATAACTATTTCAATACCTGGATTGGTACAAACGGCACAATCAGATGACCTGCGAGATCACCAGATCTCACCCCTTTAGATTTTTTTTTTATGGTGATATGTAAAAAATCTAATTTACCAAAATTCCTATGCAAGTGTAAACGAGTTAAGAACTGAGGTACAAATCAAAATCAAAATATCTTTATTCATGTAGGTCACAAAGTAACACTTATGAACGTCAAAAAAAGAAAATGCTTCTACATTTACATTTACCGCCAGATTCGCAAGAAAAACTCACGGCCACTCTTTTTATTCGCCAGTAAATACAATGATTCTGTTACAACAATAAAAAGAGGGCAAGGGTAGTACGTGACCATGTGTGGACCAAGTGAACTTAAAAATTATGAATGTCTGTTATTCACAAAAAAAAAGTCAAATACTAGTTAAAGGTGCCACATAATCTCAAAGTACCCATACCTTACAATATCATAACAATAATAATTTAACAATAAGTGAGTTTCAGCAATAAAACAACATTTCAAACAGAAGTAGCCTCTATGTATCTCGAGTGATGAGCAAGCAACTCATTGCCATTTCTCTGAATCGTTTAAATAATCTTTAATAGTATTATATGCCTTTTTTAGGAGGTGTGTCTTAACAGCCACTTTGAATTTATTCAAAGGAAGGTTCATAATGTTTAGAGGAATTTTGTTATAAAAACGCACACCAAATCCTGCAAAGGAGTCATGAACCTTCTGTAAACGATAATACGTCCCAACCAATTTATGCTTATTTCTAGTATTTATTGCATGTATGTCACTGTTCATACTGTATAAATGTATATTCTGTTTAACGAACATAATATTCGCATATTGTGATGCAACTGTTAAAATGCCTATTTCTTTATCTCTATAATCGTACACAATACGATTTTGAATATTCATCACAACTCGCTATTAAAAAGTTTAGATTTCATGGTTTTCCTTTCATTTAATTACCACGTTTGTTAGAGAGATTTGATCCTTATGATTGACCCTATCGATCGATGCCTTAAAAATACAGGATGTATTTTTTTTCAGATTTTACCCGGTTCGATTCCCAGGTGTGGCAAACGAATTTTCGAAAATCCGTGAATGTAGTTCTGATTCTTTTTAAAAATAAAGGATTGTTTCCTTTGAGTAAAATTGTCTATCTCCAACATGTAGAGTACTTTCCCTCCAGGTGCCGTTAAAAAATTCCAACCTGTTTATAAAACTTCCAACAAAGACCATGACCGTTTCCAGTAACTTATGTGTATCTGTGACCAAAAAAATGTGACACACACAACGTTTTTATTTCTCCCTTCGAGTCAGAACTTTGTGGGTACACACCCAACAAATAATACAATATTTAAAAAAATGTAAACATTGCGTCCAAGTAAGCAAATTTATTTATAAATGATATTTATTTTGATTCTTAACAAAGAATACATTAAACATCCGGTTCACACGTGACTATCGGTTAAATAGAAATATAATAGAATAAAATAAATAGTCGGTTGAAAAATATAAAGATTTGATATATTAGACCATTATGTCACTACAATCATTATATTTATAACTAGCAACCCTTAGCGCAAACTGCGCAAGTAATAATTTTTTTTTTTACTTTTTGGCAAATTTCTAATCTTATCGCACCACTTGAGACCACGACCTTTCCAACGGTGTGCCACACTTGACTGTGCGACTCTTAGTTTAGGAGGAGAAGCGGCTTCACTGGCGTATTATATATATAGATAGTTAAGGAAATACAATTTACAATCAAAGAGATTGTTCATTTTGACGTGCTAGGTTTATTATCTGGTGTTTGGTTAATTGTGGAGTAATGCTGATTTACAGGAGACTAGAATATACCGGGTATTACGTAAGGGTTATATCAACCCGAAGCCACCATCATCAGCTGGTCGACCAGAACCCGTTTCGATATGTAGCGACCGCCACAGTAGAAAAAAAAAGTTCATAAAAAAACATTATTACCGAATAAAATACACACTTGTTTAACAACACTAGAACTAAAATCAGCTGCTTCGGTCATCGACATTAAAATAGGTACAAATAATACGCGCCTGTGAAAAGCTTTCCGTCTCACTCCTGTTAGGAACATTTTGACTCTGTTTCGCATCAAGCGATGCCGCGCGAAGCGCTCGGTCAGCGTTTGAAGTTTCCTAGAATTTTATTTAAAATCATTTAGCAAGGTCACAGGTCAGTTCAGTTGCATTCTTTGCTTTGTGCAGTGAGGTAGCTAAATAGTTGTTTAGTGTGTAACTTTTTTTTTCTTCTTTGGCGGTCGCCATATATCGAAACGGGTTATGGTCGACCAGCTGAAGATGCTGGCTTCGGGTTGATATAACCCTTTCGTAACACCCTGTAGAACTGATGTGACTAATATTTAAAGGGTAGTTTTTAACTACTAATCAAAAAACCTTCGTTTTGTATTAAAAACAATCCCTTTCCTAAGTAAAAATACAGATTGCGCAGCAAATAATTACCCCAAAATATATTAATATTAGTAGCAATTTAAGTTCGTGTCGCATAGCGATATTTTAAAAATACTAGTTAACCTAATCTATCGAAGTAGGACTGCCTGCCATAAGACTTTAGTAGGTTTTGCTGCGCAATCAGTATATTATAATATGCAAATCATATTTTTTTACGTTAAATATTTTTTTTGACGCATTTGAAGAAAAAATACAGTATTGATGTATAATTTTGAATTATTTCTAGTACTAGTATTGTTAAACAATTGGTTTATTTGCAGGAAAAAAAATATTTGCTGTAAATAAAGTTTGATGCTTATAAATTGAGGAGCGATAAGTTTTCTGCTGTACATTTAAATTTGTCCCATATTTAAATAGTAATAACCATTATATTTCGTATGGCAAAAAAGTTATCTGATTGTGATGTGAATACAAAGAAGCTTTTGTTTAAAAATATTTAAACTCAAAATTATCTTCTACTGTTTGATGAGGCCAATAATGCCAAATATGAACTTATTTACAGTAAAGTATGAGACAAGAAATACTATAAAAGCTAACCTAGACAAATTCAGTTAAATACCTAATATTCAAAAAAGGAAAAATACGTAAAATTCAGATCCCGAGAGTATAGCGAGATCTAAATCTGGCCACCATCCAATCAGGTGCGAAGTATGTTCGGGAGTCGCGCGGCCAATGCTAATAATATCCGACCGATGCGGCGCCATTTATAGCTTAACCAGAATAGCCAGCTATACATATAGCTTCAATAGACATGGACGCCGAGACGAATTTAGAAGCCGCTAGGAACACCATTTACGGAGTATTAACAATAGAAACTACAGGAGTTGAAGATATAAAATTGGGATCAAGGCATGTTACTGTAGTCGAACAACGAAGAGTCAAATGAATAATACGCATGTCATCCTTTGAGGAGGAGAAGTTTATTAAAAATGTAGTGCCAGCTTCCCAAATCAATTCCCAAACAAAAATAAATAATGGTCCAGATAGAATAAATTTTGCATGAAATACGGTTTCTGCCACATGTAGTTCTATAAAGTTTTCAGTGAGAGCGATTGAGATTTAACGAGCCAAAATGTTTAGCCACGAACTCCGGCAGCGGCGGATCGCGTCATTTCCGCTGCTGCATTATTTAGAGTCCGAACCCTTTTAGATTTCCGGTAGATCCGCCTACAAGTCGCAAGTAAAATTAGAATGAAACTTCCAAACATGCTTTAAATTTTCATGGCAGATTAGATAAACATAGATATATTTATATTCGTCCAATTCAACGAAGCTTTCTGTATTATCTTTATTTTTTATTTGTACTTATCTTTGTCTCTGACTATATTATAAACAAAACAGTTATCTGTCATCGTCAATTATACGACAGCTGTCCAAGACAGCCAAACGATGGTCACGCATATATTTTTAGATGTTAACGCATAAACATCGCGAACACTAATTGGCTGCGCCTAGTGGGGTCTGACATTACCACAACTAAGATCTGTAATACAAATCAAACAAGTTAGCTAGGAATAAATCAATGTCACTAAACACAAATGAGATACGGATAACTAACCTTATTGAAGACTTGATCTAGCTAGGAAACTATCTCTTCTAGCATTTTAATTAATGCTAATTCTTCATCAATTTTGAATCACATGCAATTACTTTATATACAATCAGTCATTATGTATTGTGACGACAATTTTTAAATTCTGTAATTCAAGTTTTATGAAAGAAAAAGCCCAAATGTCACCCCAAAAAAATCCCAAGAAAAGCAAAACAAAAAATAAAATATACTTAAATTGTAAGGAATCGTGTTTCGTTTAGTTCAGGGATACGGTTGTCGAAGAAGAGCCACCTGTTGTGCGTGAACACATCCGGCCAAGACCTTAGGCGTGGGCGTCCCACATCGCGTGCGGTAGGTCGTGGAACCGCATTGCCTACTTACTAACTACATACCGAGAACACGACCAAACCACCAACCTAAGTACCGAGTAATGTAAATTAATGAAACCTAGAAAATTCCATCGACATACAATTTATTTGAATGTCAATTTGTTTGAGTCAATTGCGCTAAGTAATAAGAGAACCTTAAACTAATTCTCTTAATACTATCTGGGTATAGAAACCCAGGGTTGTCATGAAGTTTGTTTAAACAATCACCGATTATACATATTGGTATAGGTACAATAAAGAACTGTGTCTTGTACGTAGGTCACACTATAAGTATTGCGTAACTTAAAAAAACAAAATGTTAAAACAAAAATATTATGTTAATTGCTTTTCAAAATACTCTCCTTTACATTTTAAACATTTGTTCATGCGATCGAACCATTTTTTAAAACAGGAGGACACAGATCTGAAGGCCTCTTCGGAGTTGGTAAAAGTGAAACCTCTCCTCAAATCTTTGATTTTGGGGAAAATACAGAAATCACAGGGTGTTCACAGTTTGGGGCTTTGCGCAGGATGGGTGACGAGTTGTACTTTTTCGGAAGCTAAAAATGACTTTGTTTTGTTGGCCGTGTGTGAAGAAGCGTTGTCATGATGTAGGAGAACGCGGCTTTTGGGTCGTCTATCGCGAACTTTTTCTAACACCCTGGGTAAACAAGTGGTAGAATACCACTCGGCATTAACAATCTTTTGATTTTCAAGTGGAATTGTACAGATGGGACCCGTAGCTGAGAAAAAAAAACGCGATCATTTTTTTACCAACGTCTCTCGCCTGCCTCACTTTTGTTGGCTTGTTCTCATTTTCAAATACCCATTAGATTGCTGTTTTCGGTTTTCGGGTTCAAAACAATAAATCCACGTTTCGTCTCCTGTGACAATGTCATAAACAGCATTAGAATGTCCGTGGTCGTTCTTCAATTAACCGCTTAACAGTAGCCACATTATTTTCGTTGACGGCAGTTGAAGGCCGCCCTTCACGAAATTCGTCATGTAAAGAAACTCGACCTCTCTCAAATTCAGCAAACTATTGCCTCACGGTGCTCAAACAAGGTGCTTCTCTCCCAAAAGCATTTTGAAGACGAGCGGCACAGTCTTGCGGAGAGAGAGAACTTTTAAAATCATAAAAAATCATCGCTCTAAAATCTTTTCGACTTAATTCCATTTTCGTTGCATACGTAGAACTTTGATGTGTGATAAAAAACAATTGACAAATGATTTCCCGCCAATTGTTTTTTTTTTATTACTAAGAAGGTTGCAACGTTTAAAAAATATAACATTCGAAATTCAAATAGTTCCGATTAGCTAGAAGTGCAAAACTTTTAGTGTGCCCCATGTATAGTAAGAATAATATATTGGCCAGTAAAATTAAAACAGTTTTGACAAAGATAAGCAGATTACTGAGCACAATAAAAAATATCTGTACTATAACGGTTATGTTTGATAAAGATAAATCAATTCACAATTTACGGGTGGAATCTTCCAACTTCCAATATAGCAAATATGTAGATCATATGCGCAGTAAACATGGACACAGAATGAGATTGTCTGTTGACTCAAAACATGTGTTTGGAAATAATCGTACTGTACCTACATGTTTTATTGCTACATGCAAACTTGGGATCAGCTGCTTTTCCATATTGAATTCAGAATTGAACCGTAATAACAAGAAAAATATATGAATTTAAACTTTTAAAATTCATTCCATCTTGTCCACTTATGCTTTCCCTCGTCACTGGCGTCAGTGACGTTTATGACACAAAACATGACTCCCCTGCTTTGACCTTTCTTCCCTTCTTCATCTTTTCCTTGTTTATAATGAAATTGTTGATAAACTTGTTTAATTATGCTTATGTTTTCAATTGTATATTTATAAGATGTTACGATGTGACTTATTTTAATATTAAAACTGAAATGTTTAATAACCACGAACGTAGGAATAAAAACAATAGTATAATAATGACAAGGTCGTATAATAACACGTACCAAAGGCACGTAACCAGTAGCACTCGGTTGTTCGAGATGAATGAACATTCATAAAGTGTTACGCCGACAATTATTCAATGGGCCGACCTACACGACACGTGCTACGCGCGCATTATCCAGCGAAGGTTGCAGGTCAACTCTAGTCAGTACAGACTTGGATAATACCGCCTCGGCTACCAACACTCGTATATTTGCACCAACGTTTGGTTCCCACTAGCAGGTGTTAGTCAGCGTTGGTTCAATTTCGTGTTTGATCTACTGACACTGGATTATTGTCGCTTCCTGCCCCTACTACAATAGGGTCAATTGTCTTGTTGTCTTGAACATTTAAGTCTATAAATGTAGTTCAATTCTGTTTCAGGTAGGCATATCATCTATACTTTATGTTTGTGACGCATAAAATCAAAAAGTGCTCAACCGATTTCAAAAACAATTTTTACCTTACAACGCTATGTTATCCGTGAGTAATATAGGTTATACTTATTACTAGAAAGATATACCTACCATGCGACACCGGGATGACTGCTAGTTTGTAGTAATTGTTTATGAAGAACATGTTTCACACATAATTTCGGGACGTCGTCGTCCAGTCTGGGGCTCCATTAGCATGATTTAGTGTACCCGTTGCTTTTAGACCACACATGGACCACACGAACCTAATCTGGCAATAAAAAGTTAAAATGTCGACCAAATCTGTATAGTTGTTAGAGCGTGATTATATATTAAACAAAGAAACAGCTTAAAAGTCACAAGTAAGATGATAACAATGCTGTCTATTATTAATTTAATTGCTGTAGCAAGCGTAATTTTAGAGAATTTATGACGTCTAGTCAGCGACGAAATTATTACTTGACCACCTGAAATAGACGCATAGAGTACGTATATTTCTGGTGGAGCATCTCATAATAAAATAAAAACATTATCCATACAAAGGTAGCCTGAGACTGATCGTTCTGAACCTCAATACCAACACTATACTTTTAGGTAAGTACCTCTTAGTTGTTTAGCATCTTATGTCGCGATTGGATATAAATATGATCATAATTTGTAATAGATTTATCTAAAAAAAAAACACACAGTTTTGACCTGGCATCAAGACATTTAAATTATTACACAATTCCAAAAAGAGGTCCGAAGCCCAAACTTTCACTTGTCGATGTTACAACGAGGGAAAAAAGTGGTTACGTGGCCACCACGGCTATCATTTTCGAAAACAACAATTATTCAGATTCTGGCTATGACCCGGTCTCAGATAATTTGAAAGTGGGATGTGGTAAGAGCAAAGCGATTTTATTTTATTTTAAACTGTTATGTGGTCACAAATTCTCAAAAATTTGTACACGCGAAAACCCATCCTATTTTGATGCAGTTTGAGTCTGATATGCAGGTGTAGTTTGGGTGGTCGGGACGTGACGAGAATCATAAAAGTTGTCAACTTCAGGGACAAGAATTTGCTACAAACATTATCTAAGCTACAAATATTTTATTTAAATGTGACATTTTTCACATGAGATTACAAAACGTTGTACAAGCCGTGAAGGCTAACAGATGTTAGTTCTCATAACGATGTGGATCCAATGAACTATAAACGACGAGTAATTACAGTGGACGTTTGACATTTGTGTATACAACCATCAGTAGTGTGTGAAGGTGAGGGTTGTTTGTAGAGTTTGATTAAATTATGTACGACGTTTCATTGTGAAAGAAAATAACATCAACCTCATATTGAACTGAGGGACGATTCACACATATTTATGTGATACATTTTTGATGTAATTTTATAAACACACACAAACCACGTCTTTATCACAAACAGACGTGTTCTTTACCCCCTACGTAGTTAGCAAATTGATTGACACTGTAGCAGCGGATGCACCCCATCATTTTTAGGCAAAACGTGAACGGGTTGAATGCGAGAGTCCACTAGTTTAATTATAAAATTAGTAAAACATTATAGTTCAAGTTCTTAGTCGGCAAAATATGACGCTGCGATGGTGCAAATATCTAACTTAGAACATAAAAATAAGGCTTATGAGCAAAAAATCGGTTCACTTGAGAGTAAAATGGAACAACTAGAGCGTAACTCACGTATATCATCGGTTCAGTATCGGTTGAGCTAAGGAATGTGCCCAAACAAAACAATGAAAGTAAAGACACACTAGGTACACTAGTTAAGACTGTTAGTGAGGTCATTCAACATCCAATTAATGACATAGATATTCAAGATATTTACCGTTTAAAAACTAAAACTGAGACTCGCAACCATATAATTGTCAATTTTTCAAGCACCAGCGGAAAAGAATATTTTATTGGTAAATGCAGAACGTTCAACAAACTTAATATGGACAACAAGCTTAATACATCACACCTCAAAATACAAGGACCATCTAAACCAATTTTCATAGACGAATCACTCACAGGGCAAGGAAGAAAACTGGCATACTTAGCCAGGAAGACTGTCAAAGAGAAGCAATACCACAGTGCCTGGACCTCGTATGGTAAAATATACATAAGAAAATTTCAGAATTCGGAAGCTCTGCGTATAGACTGTGAACAAGATCTTTTAAAAGTCCTGCGTGAATGACATACTATGCAAGTCAGACTTCAAATTTTATTTTTGAACTTAGTTTTTTGTTATTATTATTCCAGTATTCTAGTTTATAGTTTTACTTATAATATCTCTTGTAAACCAAAAATTACACTTATACACTACTCACAAACAACCATTTATCGGTTAACAACACACACATACACACTATTTTATCTGGGTACATTGTATACACAAAAATTATACTTATACTTGCTAAACTTTAACTTCACAATCGATCAAGCGCATCCTAACCGATACCTATGGAACGATATACTGCATACCCTGCATTGCATATATTCACATAATATGTCACCTTATCTACTCTTTGCTATATTCAGTCTCACCTTCGTGCAAAACCGTCAAATTCGATAATGTAAATTTAATAAACGGCTATCTCGACGATTTTCATGTGGCAGAATCATCCACATGCGAGATAGACGAATGTCATAAATTAATCGCGAATTCTCATTCCAGTTTTAAGGTTATCCAACAGAATATTTGCAGTGTAAAAATTCTCAGCACTCCTTGAAAGATCAAATGTTCCTTGGGATCTAATAGTACTCACAGAGTGTTGGCTACCTCATACGCACTTTATACCCCCACTAGATGGTTACAACTACAGTATAAGTGACAATAATCGAACACAAAATGAAGGGGTAATTGTTTACTTTAAAAATACATTGCAACCAACTATTCTTGAGAACAATTTGCAAGACGCTAACTGTGTAATACTAAAATTAGATAATCATACCGTTGTTATTTCTATATACAGACCACCTGGTTATAAAAATATTGATCGATTTATAGAATCACTAAACGAACTATTAAATACAATACACGCTCCCAACATTATCCTCGTTGGAGACATAAATGTGGATATCGCATAAGCTTGAGACTTGGGATCTTTAGTGTTGACACTAAAGATCCCAAGTCTCAAGCTTATCTCAACCTGCTTGCCGCACACAGTCTTTTGCCTGCTCATCAAATACCCACACATGACAAAATTTGTTATGACCATGTCATGCTAAAAAGCGCACTACCTGCTCTCTGCTACGTTGCACAAACCTCCGTCACTAACCATAACAGTGTTTTTATTACATTAAATCATCACATTAAGACGGTAAAGTCATTTACCACTAAGAAAGTGGACTACACTAAACTTGGTATTGACATGAATAGCTTTCACTTCGTCCCCGTTTATGACTACAGTGATGCTGGCCTAGCCACTACTTTTATTGTGTCTTCACTGAGCTCTTTAATTGAATCTAACACCAAAATCATAAATGTCCCAAATCGAAAGCGCATTAAAACCCCTTGGCTGACAGTTGGACTCCTAAAATGCTTAAAAAATAGAGATCCACACAGAGATACACATAAAAGCAAAGAAACACCCTGACAATGAAACGTTAAAAATCACCTATATAAGATATAGAAACTTCTGCAAGCGCCTAATTAAGAGAATAAAGGGAAACTATGATAACGAAATATTAGATAAGGCATCAAAAGCTAGCAATAGAACCTTATGGAATACTATTAAAACAGTCACGCACTATAATAAAAAATCATATTCTGATTCGAACCCTCTATTATCGGGAAACCCAATTCTAGCAGTCAACAAAATAAATGATTTCTGTGCAACAATTGGTAAAAATCTTGCTGATAAAATTCAGAGTAATAATTCCCCAAAAATATCTTATTTCGAAGCCAGCTCCTCATCGTTCGCCTTGACTCCTACCTCTGAGTCAGAGGTTCGAGATTACATTACGAGTCTGAAAAAGTTAAATACAACCGGAAGGGACAATATATCTGGATCATTTTTAAAACGCTATCAACATCTGCTAGTACCTCCTTTAACATACATTTTTAATCTCATGTTTAGTACCGGTGTTTTTCCAAAAGAACTAAAATGTGCCGAGGTAATCCCTATACATAAAAGTGGAGACCGAACATACGTTAACAACTACAGGCCTATTTCTATACTCCCCACTATCTCTAAATTAGTTGAAAAACTCTTAAATAGACGCTTAATGGATTACCTAGAGAATAAAAACTTTCTTTCACAATCCCAATTTGGCTTCAGAGCTAGCATCTCTACCAACGACGCTGTCCATGAACTGACGGATCATGTTATAAAAAAATTGGATAACAAGGAAAAGTAATTGCTATATTCTTAGATCTGGCAAAAGCGTTCGATACTATTTCAATCCCACTCCTACTGGAAAAACTACTAAAGTTTGGTATTCGTGACGTACAACACAAATTATTTACTGACTATCTCTCTGGCAGACAACAAAGAGTGAGAATGGGTGACCTGACTAGTGACGACCAGCAAATAAATTTTGGCGTTCCCCAGGGCAGCGTCTTAGGCCCAACACTCTTTCTTACCTTTATAAATGACCTGTGCAATTTAAATCTGACAAACGGTAAAACTGTAACCATTGCCAATGACACTGCACTTATATTTCATGGGAACACTTGGGAAGCTGCATATTCCTTCGCACAAGAGGGTTTCAATGTAGTCTCTTTATGGCTGAAGAATAATGGTCTCACGCTCAATACCGAAAAAACCAAATACATACCGTTTGCATTAAAAAAGGTACCACTCGCAATTGACAACCTTACTATCAAAGCCCACTCCTGCGTACCCCACTTGGAGCCTTGTGTTTGTCGTAATTTAGAGAGAACCTCCCACATTAAATATCTTGGGATCATGATAGACAGTTCCCTAAGCTTCAACCATCATTTAGAAATACTCTCTTCCAGAACTCGTAAACTAATCTTCATCTTCAAAAATCTGCGCCAATGTGCTAACAAAAATGTCATTAAAATGGTTTACCAAGCTCTTTGCCAACCCATAATAGATTACTGTATCACAGTATGGGGAGGAACATCCAAGACCAACTTATTGATGGTAGAAAGAGCCCAAAGAGCAGTTCTTAAGGTCAGTTTATCCTTGCCTTTTCTGTACCCCACCAGGGACCTCTACCATCTCTCGGATGTGCTGACTGTACGCCAAACATATATCTTAAAAACCGTCCTTAGGCAGCACTCAATAGCCCCTCATGAACCTCCCCACACTATCTCACAAAAAAGGCGATGTAGAATCTACCACTTTGAAAAACATTGGAATACAGCTGTTTCAGGCAAATTCTTTGGTTTCCTGGTAGTGTACCTTTACAATAAAATAAATAGAAAATTGAACATCTACCATCTCAACAAATATCAATGCAAAAAGACTGTTTCAAACTGGCTGAAGTCCCTAACGTATGAGGAAACAGAGAGCCCGTATTGTGCGGCCCGTATCTTGCCACAATGCAGAGCATCTCAAGCACATTTTACACAGAAATAATATCTACCCTTACTCAAACAAAATTCGGAAATTTGCCCGTCCTTTAAATGTCATCAGGTAATAAGCTTTCCCGGAGCACCATCACGCCCACAAAGGTTAAGGAGTAATGTCAACACCACCTCATATTGTACTGACTCAAATAAATGTAACATTACCAAGTCTTAAGACCCACGCAAAGGTCGTACTGGTATTTAAGGATATTTCAGAACATTAAGTAAATAAGTAGTTAAACAAAAGACTAGTTTGCCTTATTTCTTATTTACCAAAAACCCACACTGGTTGTTGAACTTTAAGCGTCTACGGAGCATATTTTTTGAACATACAGGATTCATTGTTGTACATATAATTTACAATCATGCTCAATAAATAAATTAGAAAAATAAATATTTTTGGATATTCTCACACAACGTCATCTAGCCCAAACTAAGCTACGCATGAGAGACAGTAATAAACTTGGGCTATGGGATCTAGACAACTGATAAACATACATTTCTAAATACATAACAAACAATACACATACAATATACAAACTCCGAAACTGCCATATTCATGGCAATACTTCCAGAGATCAGCGCGTTTCAACATACATTATAATGGTACTGAAATATTGATCAATCGCTAAATCAAGCAGATGCTCCCCACCCCATTGTTACTTTATTTGATAATATATAATATGCTGAACTAGAACTTCAAAAATAAACTTTGGGTTGCTAGCTAATGACGATAGTATGAGAGACAGTAAACAGAACAGTGAATCGAATCATAACCACGGTCAACATCTACTAAATATAACACAAATCAACGTTTGACTTCCTGAACAACGGTCTCAATACGGAAGCCTATATAAACTCAAGAAAAAAAACAATACTATTGTCTAATTTTACGCTCCATCAGTTGCAAATTGAATGCATGTAGCTACAGACAATTTCCTTATAAGAAGAAGATTGAAAATAGAAAAAAGATGCAATTTATTTTATGTCTTCATTCGCAAAACCATAACTTCATTTTTAGTTTAAAATGCTTGTTAACTTATATTAGAAATGCCAAGTTTTCTATATGTTACTATTTGAACACTTAAGTAGGGTCAAACTAAGTAGGGGTAGGGTGCTAAGAGAACAATACGAGTAGAACTGATCTGATCAAGATACATTAAGGTACATCTGTTTTGTTCTTACAATGACAAAATCAGTAGAATTCAATTCTAAACAGGGATACAATTAACACTGATTGAATGAGCAGGCGGTAGCACATTTTCCTTGAAGTGTTTTGTCCAGGATGATTCAACAATACCATTTATACTGTTTACCTAATCTGACCATTACCTTTGACGTTGATGCGGTCAAAAGTTACCAGACGCGTGCCTTCCTAAGAAATATCAATACGACGAGTAACGAGTAATAGCTTCCTTGGCCGCATTCTACCGTATTTACCACGGCGAGTGTTCTGAAGAGCTCTTCAATCTGATCCCACCCTCTTCCTTCCGATCCCGAACGACTCGTGCCGGGCAGAGATGCCACCCCCACACAGTGGATAGCATGTTCGCGAGAACCGAACGTTTTAAACGTTCGTTTCTCTGCCGAACGATAGTGGCCTGGAACGCCCTGCCTGTGCACGTGTTTCCTCCCACATATAATCCTGGGTTCTTTAAGCGGAGCGTGAAGAGGCACATCAGTAGGTCGTCAAGTTGAGGGCCACTCTCAATAGTAATGTGTGCTGTGAGAGTGGCCCACAATCGCTAGACGTCGTCACGACTTACCACCAGGCGGGCGGCGTCAATTTGGCGAACCAAATATAAAAAAAATATAAAAAAAAAGGTAGTACCTATTTACGCACCATTGGAAATTTCAACTTTTTAACTATAACGGTTCATGACAAACAGTCTGATGACAGACGGACAGACCCTAAAAATTACGTCTTTAAATATTTTTTCCATACTGTGGTCATTATTTTGTTCTAATTCATCTAGTTCATGAAAATAGGCATTCTAACCAAATTTTTGCAGTAAGTAATTCGTAGTTCACTGCAAGTTATTGTTGGATGATGCTAGTTATTCTTGGATAATGTTGCTAAAATACCGCAGTTTCGGATTATTCTTAACTAACCTGTAACTCGATTACTTTGCTAAATCAGTGTGATATCAGGAACTGGAGTGCAAGCCTGAAAAGGCTGTTATCAGTGCTGGTTCATTATATTTTAGGTCACTGTTTATTTTTATTAGAGCCAATAAAGATTTCGTCTGAATTTTCTTGATTTTCCATAAATTTTCCGTTTTAACTACACTTCTATGTACTCCATTCATTGTCAGTATATGACGATTGACCACAATAACAGGATGTTTGGATATTTCTAAGAACAAATGTTTATAAATGGGAAATACAAGATTCAGGTAAAACTGACCAATTTTAGTTAACAAACAATGACTTTCTAATTCCTAGAGAAGAGTGAAAAGTAAGAGTGTTTGTTTGCGGTAGGAGAAAAATAAAAGGTATCCATCAGTTTGCCACACTTGTAGCACGAAGTTCGCACGAAGTTCGTCTAGACGGAGTTCCGCAATTATTTCTGTCGCAAATTCGACTGAATGTGCGTCATTCGCTCTTGACGTAAAGATCCGAAAAAAGCATACGTTATCAATATCTAATGCACTAGTATAATCTTTAATTTTTGAATTCAAACCTTTTTTCAAACTTTTTATATAAATTAACGTGTTTATCAGTTAAAGTAAATGATGTCGCTTAGTCCAAACATAGTTCGCGTTATCTAGTTAACGTCAATTGTGACTATTTATAAAGTTGATAAGAATGTAGTTAAGGCTACTTAGAAATCAACGACATAGTTAACGGTAGCGTTCAATCTAGATTCGGTAGATTTATTCTTTCGTTGCACCAAAATTGACATCGCGGATATGGTGACAACATACCATTCTTATAAAAGAAAGTTTTAATGTGTTTGCCATATAAATGAAAACAGTAGTACTTATAATAAATTGCAAAATGATACTAAATACTGTCTGATTCCAGCTCCCCTATGGTGGAATAGTTTCCATGAGTCTAAACCAATTATATGTACGTAAAACCCGAACATACAAACTCATCAATAATAATGGTATCAAAGATAACTGAAACTAACACACAGGTCTGGGCGGTTAGACACGTAGTTCAAGATTACGACAATTTTTTGATACTAGTATGGACACAAAGTCTTAAATAGTAGAATGAGGATCCGGCTATAGAGGTTAGTGGCCCAGCAATGTGCGCGCGCCAATGCGTCTACCTCTTGGACCTTTAAAGGCCCCACAGGCTAACACCACCACCGGCGGATATCGGACAGAAGAAGTTGACTACGGACGCGCTCGACTAACTTGTTCTGACAAGCCGATATCCGCAAGAGGACTGTTAGTCTGTGGGGTTCTTTGCTGTGACAGGTTCCGCGTAACGGACGCTGAGACTGTGTCAATCACGGCACAATTAGCTTTTTACTCGCATGTACAACTCACTCTATAAGTCTTTAGACAAGTGAAATAAACTCGTATAATTTTACAATATGAATCACAAAAACTCATCATATAGTAAAATTATGTGAGAAAAAGTTAGCATACTTCATTAGTTATAAAAATATATACAAAGTGGATTCAACATTAAAGTATATACATATCGGCAGGTGCATTTAGGCCTTGTTAGTCAGAATAAACTTGAAGTATGTCAACATAAGCTTTTTTATAATTATGCATTAGAATTACGTAGAACCAATAGATCGTTGACAATAGTGTTTGTTGCCTTTAACTGCCTGTTCATAGGAACAGGCAGTTAAAGGCAACAACAATGTGTCACTTGTATTGGACATTTTGCAAGTCACGACGTTTATAGTTTATTTATTATGTTTTCCTTGTGACGCCACCGTAAGAATTCACCGATCAATGGCTTGACCTTAAAATCTATGAAGAAATCTCTATAAATAACGGGACAGTAGATTATAAACAAATATAAATCTGCATCTATCTCAGAATCAGACAGCACAGTATAATGCTTAATGTTATGCTATTGCAATTAAATCAGATACCTAAAACATCGAAATATTGTACAGAATAGAAGCACGAAAGTATGTATTAGATTTCGTAAGCACTACCTATGTAGGTGTTCATACTAACTGAACAATGTTTTGAGTAATTCATACATAAAATCAGTCCGATAGATTAAGTTGTGAGACTGGCTTAGGATCTTGATTTTACATTCAATCAATAGAAGAAAAATAATACCACCGATAATGACACCAATAAAGATAGGCAGAGATTAGATAGAATTTCTCCAGGCACACCTCGTAAATTAAGTTTTAGATACATAAATACTTTCTAGTCGTAAACAGCCCTGTTGACAACCAACACAATTAAAGTCTGTCAATTCGCCAAATGGTTAGTAATTTGAAGTACCGTGTAATCGATGAAAGCTTATTGTTTTATTATTAACTGAAGTTGTAAATGGCAAAAATAGTATTATGAATTAAATAAACAGTAGCTTGATGGTGATTTCTAATAAGCCTTTGAATTCATGGCACAGAAATTTATGGTTTTGACATTGAAAATCTTTCAATGAAGATTCCTATTCTTTCTAAGGCTTTATTCCAAGCCTCAAATTAATTTTTTCCTCGTTTAGATGTATGATTTAAATTAAACAATAGTTATTGAATAAGGTGTGTCGCAGGGTTGCATTTAATGACCAACTCACATTAGTAAACTACAGTACTAATAACAAAAGAACACATATACACAGCATGCTTAAACAAACATGCAAGTTTGTTTAAGCTCAATCTCAACGATAACAATACACGTGTCCCTCTTGATTATCTCTTTGATAGTAGGTGTAGAATCTTTCAACTATTCTTGCACTTTCATTTTATGCAATAATAAGGAATTTGCACATTGAATTAAGATATGAATGTGTGTTATCAATCAACTGATTATATTTAAAACGGCCGTGTATTTTTCATGTTTCGTTACATATCCCTTAAAAAAGTCACAAAATCAAACCTCTTTAAATAAGTGGTTTACAGCGGTATTGTCATGTATTAGGTAGTCTTTGAAAGTATAAATAATAAATAAGGGAAAATGTTCTCAACAGCTTTTAAAAAGGTTTTCATTTGTATGAATCTATAGTATTTTCTTTAAATTAACCTAATTTTAGTTATGTCGTTAGAATATTATACTTTGTCAGGAATGGACAGACAAATACCTGAAGTTTATTGACTAGGAGCAAAATGGAACACTACGAAATGAGCAAATATTTCAACGGGCGATTGGTGCGGATTAACATAGGAACCTACTTAATTGAGGCTTCAGATGTAGTTTTACACAAAGCATAAAATAGAACAGTAGTCATTTACATATTCATTTAAGTAGGCATGTAGTAAGTACTTATATTGTTTTCTTTGTGATTATAATGTATTAAAACCTATTAAGGTTAGGAGGACATTGTAGCAAGGCCTCGGTTGTGAATTAATGTAATACTTAGCGAAAAGAAAACATATATAAAAAAATGATAACATCAGCTTTCATGGAGACAGAAATAAATATCTATGTAAAAGCTACAAGTTATAACACCACGATCTTTTGATTTAACATTCTAATGATACAAACGAAAATATTAAGTTATTCAAAACAATATCAAGCGAGGAGAATGATAACAGGGCATACGCGGATACAACGTTATACTTGCGCACTCGCATACAGTACGCGACACATATACGCGCACACAAACACGTAGCAGACAAAAATAGAATCACCGATAGCGCAAACACACCAACACACGCCCACACCTCGTACGTGAACTGTAATAAAAACATACATACACAAGCTCATCGCGCTATGAATAACACTGAAATTGAAATGGAATTATACGAGTGAGCTGATTGCGAGTTGTACCAAGCCAACTCTGTGTACCAGTAATACCCGGCAAAAACCCAAAACATCGAGTGAAAGCCGATTTCGAAAATCGACCTCGAAAATTTGCATACCGTGATAAAGTCTAGGCCTAGATAAACGACAATATTATGGGTAGGACCTCTACATAAATTACGTGTCCGGGTCCACTTACAGGAGCGCACCAATTCTATGTCATGCAACCAATCGAGGAATGTGGATCTACAACGTTGTCGCCGTTTAATTGAAGCGGACTCACCTAAATTTATGACATACATGGCCTGGGAGCGCTCGAGCCTCCTCGCATGCTCCACGGCCGGGTACAGTCCGCCTGAATCCACTTTAACGACACTAAAAACTCAAACACAAACAAGAACCACTGCGTCAAACGGAAGCATCTTATGTGGGCACAAGCACTTGCCGTCAAACGGCACCGAACCGATTTTTGTTAAGTACGATACTCGATAAAGCGACAGGTAAGCTCGAAACACGATCGAACACTGAGGAGGACGGAGTGAGCGCCCGATTGGCTCGGCGGGCGGTCGCGCGGGCGGTCGGAGTGCGGGTACGCGGGCGCTGCCAGACATTGTACCGCACAGCGGCGTCAGCGCAACATAGAGTACCACCGCGCTGTCCGCTGATACCGCAACTTCTTCTACTGTTGACGCATCTACGTTTTCGCCAAAACGTTGAAGTTTTGGCAATCATTTCAACGTAAAAAACATGAAAGACTGTAATATGCAAGCTTTCCGAGAACTCATTTCTCACAAGAGCCTTGGTGAGTTTTATAAACAAAAAGTTCTTATAATATAACAATGTAATAAAGTTCAAAACTTGCATAAGCAGGCAAGTAGATAATGAATGAGGATGGTCGAGTATAAAAATAGCTCAAGCAACAAGCACGTGAGCTCAAAGTAAGTATTGAAATTGGCGGTGACGCCATACCACAGATTACTAAATAGTTAGCCATACTAGCTTAAACGTTTTGTATACTTACGAACGATTAATATTTGCAAAGATCGAATTTTTAATAGACCAATTTTAAATTTTATTACACAGTAAATTAAAGGAAAAATAGCGAGTAATGAATCGCTTGATATTATTTTTTCGAAAACTTGAGCCTTGATCAACATTGTGATTTGAAAGGAACTGGTTGTTGAAATTATCTGCGGTCATTTATCATTTTTTGCTGCTATATTTGTACCAAGAAATGAAAGTTGATTTAAATACAGTTAACTTTTTGTTGAGCAGAGAAAAATCAATCCGGTTTTTATTATTATTTTTGTATTATGGGAATTGGTATTTACTCTAACGTCTTTGAAACAAATATGTGAATATAGTCAAAATCTTCTAAATACAACAAGTACCGTACCAAAAGTAAACTTAATTTACAAAATATTAACGAATGCACCGTATTATGTTGGACAACGGACATCTCCAAACCAAAAATCGTATCAATGATATCGATATAAGTACCTGCCAAAACAGCTTGTATTCAACGGCCATTACTCCCAAGAACACCTTGGACGTCTTCGCCACCTTGCTATATTCATGAAAAACATCAACGTGACAATATGTATGGATGTTATGGACATTAGTTACTTACACACAAAAGCTACTGAACGTATTTCCACCCACCACTGACTGTCAGGTTCCTCAGAATTCACAGTGAAATGATGTGAGTTTGGAGAAACTACTATATCCTACCTAAAACCTACTAAACCTACTATGCCTTTTCCACCTGATGTTGCAATTTTTCGCAAAACTATATCTGCATATAATAATAATAATCAAAAATACGAGTAATTTGAAGAACTTTTTGGAAAAGATAAAAAGAACCTAAATATAAAATTAGAGGAAAAGCTATGATATAATGATATATTTAATAGGTATACGAGGGTGGATTGAAAAGTAATCGGCCTAACCAAGAAAATAAATACATAATAAATGAAATATATTTTTATTTTTCAATGTAATCACCATCAAGTTCAATGCACTTTTGCCATCTTCCCTTCCAAGCAATTAGCCCGTTGAAAAAAAAAAATTCTTCCTTAGAGTCAAAATATGCGTCTACTGCTGCTTTGACCTCGACATTTGTCAAAAATCTTTGACTTCCCAAGTGCTTTTTTAGGTTAGGGAACAGAAAAAAGTCTGACGGTGCCAGATCAGGTGAATAAGGTGGATGCGGTAACAGTTCAAAGCCACAGCACACATATAACCCTGGGCTCTTTAAGCGAAGCGTGAAGAGGCACATTACAGGGTCGTCAAGTTGAGGGCCACTCTCTATAGTATTCCTGTGTACTGTGAGAGTCGCCCTCAATTGCCAGACGTCGCCTCAGCTTACCATCAGGCGAGTGGCGTCAATTTGTCGACCTAAATATAAAAAAAAAAAAAAAAAAAAAAAAAAAAACCGCCCCTGCCCTTTCAAGATAATCAAGCATAATCACACCCTTCGAGTTCCAGAATACTGAAGCCATCAGCTTACTTGCCGACAAAATCGACTTAGCCTTTTTGGGGGGTGGTGATCCAGGTCTTTTCCACTGTTTTGATTGTTGTTTTGTTTCCGGTGTACAGTAATGAACCCATGTTTCGTCCATAGTAACAAAACGATTCAAAAAATCACATTCTTCAGCTTCAAATAACTCCAAACAGTCGCGTGCAATAGTCAATCGCATCCTTTTTGCTCAACTGAAAGCAGTCGCGGAACCCACCTCGCAGACATCTTGTGGAAACCCAACACGTTGACTATTATGTTTTGAGTACGTTCATAAGAGATGCCTATAATCTCGGCTATCTCTCTAATTTTCAATCTGCGGTCTCCCATAATTAAGTCGAGTATTTTTTTAACATTTCCGTCAGTAGTGGACGTCGAAGGCCTTCCAGAGCGGGGTTCGTCTTTCACACTCTCTCTACCACGCTTGAATTCTGCTATCCATTTTTTGACGGATGAATATGATAGAGCGTAATCCCCTAATGTACTGAGCATATCATCATGGATGGCTTTTGATGACAGTCCCTTCTTATGGAGGTACTTAATGACGGCACGCTGCTCGATTTGCTCCATTTGCGGAAATGATGTCAGATTGCTTTGTTAATAAATTTATAAAATTAAAACTAATTATCGCACACGTTTCAAACTTCACACAATTAACAGGTCTGAACTGAACTAAATAATGTGGGTAGATTTGATTTTTAGAACTAAATGGATCAGTGTTAGGCCGACTACTTTTCAATCCACCTTCGTATCATAAAGATATGAAAGATATCCTATATCAAAACACAAAGTTTGAATCACCAAGTTCACATTTAACTCGTCGGGACATAAGCACACGTCACACACTGTGTGACACACGCAGCCTTGTATTTGACTTGCCAAAATATAGTTAATTTTACCACTCACTTTATCAACGTTTAAGATAATATCTTTTTCTATTCAAAAATATATTAATGATGTGAATAAAATGTTGGTAGTGTCTTGTGAAGTGCATTTTCATTTAAATAACATTGTAAATATTGCGAAAATTAGTAAGATTCGTAATATTATAAGTATTTAATATCCCTGAACCCACCTTCAAACTATTTCCAGAGGGATCGAGAGAGAATGGCAAGTGCGAAAAATTTAAGAATAAATGCTTATGATCGGAAGAAGGCCCATGAAGTATGCTAACTAATTACGTTGGGAGTATTATGTTTGTACAAGAACCGATTTTGAAGATTACCATGCTGTGTGACAACATAACGGTGTAAACGACCAAGTAAACGTCGCCATATCTGAAACCCACCAACCTTGCAGATTCTCTTAAATATATCCTATGACTTGATGAAGAGTCAGAATTATCCATCCTTCTTAAATAAATCGAGTGTGCACACAAAGGTGGCGACCGCGCCGTAGCACTATGGGAAAGCCCCATACAACGCCGTCTCAAAACCCTTTTAATCGAAAGTCGAATACAAGGAATTTAATTAATCATTTTATATAGTCTAATACATTATCTTGCGATTTGCATAATTTATTTTATTTTAATTGTTAAACATAGTATAAAAATCAGCATCAAACCTAACTCACATTCAGAGGCATCACTACGGGTGCAATATATTGCCCCAGTTCAACGTCACATTACTCGTAAACTTTTGATGGAAGTCTACAAGTATTATTTTTGGAATGCTTATAATCTCCTTATTTTGATACGTAAATAATATTTTATATTTGCGTATAATAAAATAAAACTATCGAATACAATTCAAGATGACATACGTTTTTGAGATTTTTTTTTTCAACAAGAGGTTTAGTCTTTACCGATGCTTGCCGATGTTGAGATATTTATTGAATTATAATCTTTATACATTATATTATAATATAAATAAAAAAACAGTTGCAGCATTTTTGCACTTTTCGAAATAACTTCAAAAATGTATGACGAGGTAAAAATTGCGTTTTTCTCCAACTTCGTATAAAATTATTTCCTATCTATTATGGTTAAATTGATAACAAAATAACTACTGTGGTGAGTGCTATTTATAGTTTATTGTGTGGTTGATATTAGATTAGATATTGACCACCACCACCTTGCTTGATAAAATGCGGTCTCTTATCAAGTTAGGTCAAAGTTGATAAAGGTTGGTTATAGAAGAATGCATATTGGTTTGTTATCTTTTTACACATTGTACTACCTATTTCAGGGACCTATAAAAGTAGTCAAATCCTGAAAACATCACAGTCAGTAACCAGACACTCAACTGCCCAAAAAGCAATTCTAGCAAATAACAATTTCTGAGCTTAACTAATATCGAAAAATGAGTGAATTTGTTTGTAATAAACGAGAATTGTGCTATTGGTTGCTTAGAGGGCAGACTATAGAAGCCTGCTTAGAAGAAAAAATTAATTTGTCAGAAGATAATGTGATCTGTGATCTCCTACATTAAAAGAAATTTGCTGACTCAATGTAATCAACGCAAGAGAAAAGCGTACCGGGTAAAAGAACGTATCGAAAGTAAAAACGCTGAATGGCTATAGATGGGCTATTTAGTGTTCCCCTAGAGTGCCGTGGCTCTGTTGATGAACCTAGCTCGTCTGGAAGTATTGGAGGCAGACCTTCAAAACCTTACGATGATTGTTCAGATCAAACAAAGAAGCGAAAAAATATGGAATTAATACAAGAGCACGGATTCAACTGTGTACTCAATTCATATGCTCAGGAGTTAAGATCTATGGGTGAGACAGAGGCCGCTATCGTTAACATAATAAGAACTACAACAAAAAATGAGAAGAAAAAAATACTTAAATACGCAACGGAAATCCCCGAAGAAGTAACACCATTTTCAAAGGAAGAGGCATTAAGGACATTTATTGATTTAGACCTCAGTAAAGAATAGTATGGGAAACTACGAGTTAGTTTGGCGGATAAAAATTGCAATATATTTCCGTCTTATGCAACACTAGCTGAAGCAAAAAAAAAGTGTTATCCTCCTGATTCAAGCATAACCATTACTAATATAAGTGCAAAAGTTAATCTACAGGATTTGTTGGATCATGCGGTAGCACGTATATTACTAATTGATTCAGTTTACAAAGACAGTTTGAAAAACCTTAAATTATTTTGTAAATGGGGCTGTGATGGCTCCTTAGGCCAGAGTGAGTACAAACAAGTTTTGCCGGAAGAAAGCGATCTTATATCAGATGCTAACCTTTTCATTGCTTCTCTTGTACCCATTAGACTCATAGACGAAGTAACTAACAGTGTTGTTTTGAAGAACGAAACTTGCTCATCTGTCCGATATTGCAGACCTATATTGTTAGAATTTGCCAAAGAAAACTCCTGAAAAAACAGCGTTTGTTGTAGCCGATGTCTACCGTCAAATACAGAATGTTTCATGCCTTATTGTACACTTCTGATCCATATATTTCAAGTTTAAGAAACACTTCGGAAACAATATCGAGAGAACTATTCGACGAAGCCAAAGCTCTCCTTGCGCTCAATATTTAAGAGGTTAGGTAACCTACCTACCTATTAAGTACCTATTTATTTGTTTTTGTTATGTTTGATTATTATATTTATGTACAATTACATGCGATTTTGTGTAAAATAAAATTAAAAAATCAAATACTGTATGCGTTTTCTAAGTTTTATTTTTTTCTTCTTTATTATTAAGATAAATATTAAAAAGAATCAAAATCAGTTTTATTATAAATAATCTATATATATTCAAGAATATTTGGTCAAAATTACAGCTAATTTGAATGAAAACCAACAAAGATACAGAGTTTTGAGACGAAACATACGCAACTTTCCCATAGCGTAGGCGCCGTTCTAGCTTCGTGTGTGACCAACCTTGTCTAGACCAAAAACTAAGAGTCATGCCTGTTCACGTAACATCAACATCGACTATTTTAGTTTTTAGAAAATTTAAAGAAGCAAGCGTAAATTGTAGAATAATGTGTGACAATATCGTTAAATTACCAAATTAATAAAAGGTCAAGATATTACAAAGGAATTTGAAATGGAACTTCACTGGGTTTATAATGATAGCCAATATAAACATAAGACAGACAGAACAAAATTTACACAAAATTGAGATTATCAAATGTGGATACAATGAATTATAATTACAATCTTTTTTAGACCTACTTTACGAAGATTCATCAGTTCAGTCACATGTAACACAAAAATGGTTGCTGAAAGATATTGTATTAAGATTTTCATTGAAAAATCGGCATACCCTATTGTAGGATATCACAAGTTAAACTAAATCTCTACAAGGCGTGCTTTGACGTGTCCATAATAACCTTTGCTTCCACTTCTAAACGCGTCAGTTATCGAACTTCGTTTTGAGAATGAGTCCAATTTTTTACAACTGCCACTGGTACAACCGGTGGGGATTTTGACTTTAAAACCACAAGTCCAACTTTCACATTTAAAACATTATTAATATAAAGTTTCGCGAAGAGCGACCAACCGATATAGATGTAACGACTGGGTGACGTAGTATATTTTTATACAGTTACTACTTTGCTGTCAGCAGGGACCTTGGCTGTCTTTTCCTTCGTTAGTTCTTCGTAAGTTTCCGGGTAGGTACCTAACAGTGATACAACTGTCAAAAAGTTTAAATATAGAATTTACGAACGTTTTTAAAAATGCGGTTTATGTGTCACTGCGCAGGGCACAGATTAGTATGCAAATTTACATGAACAATCATTTTATTACTTTAGAGTTTATCGTTTTGTGGAGCACGCAAGACGTGAGTGGAGACCGCGTGTATGATAGTGAAGAGGGACGGGTACTGGGACGCAGATTAAAGAGAGGCTTCCGACAGTGTGAAGCATTAACCAAAGAAATCATTTTATAGAAATGTTAACAGAAACGTTCCCCCCTACCCCATTAACTGGTTTTAACAGGTATAATTCTAAACTAATAGGTATTGAATTTTACTAATTGATAAAATGTAAAGTATTTAGTCTGATATCTTAGAAAGTGTAATACTTGACAATATTTAGCGAGATTCGGCGAGTAGTCTAGTATAGTCAACAGTTGTTTTTTTACAATCATATCATTTATTTCAAATTATGTATGGCTCCTCTCTTTTGTTTCTCATTACAAAGGACAAAGACAATAGCAAACCTCATTGGCCACTGTAACATCAACAGAATTTTACTTGGTCATGTAAAAGCTACAACAATAGATAACTAAGCGGTCTAATAAATCGCGAAAAGCCCATAAACGCCGAGTCATAAACGTTGCCTGATAAATCACCGCAGCCACAATTAATGGAAGTACCCAGACAAACAAATATAACACCTCATCGAGAACTAAACAAACCATTTACGATCACAGGTTTATATTTATAAATGATGGTCAAGTCGTCGCCGTGTCGCCGCAGCGTCGCGTCTCCATCGACGACTCATAGTGAACTTAAACGAACGGCGCCTGCGACCATCAAAATAAATATTACTTCACACATATTACTGTACCGTTTATGTCATAGTTAGGTGAATCACTGATGCTCTATTCTGAACAACGACGGATGCTGAGAATAAGGAACTTGAAGAGTGATGGTAAGTAGAGATGGTAATTACTCCTCGCGCGTCAGAAATCGGAGCCAAGTGATTTATTTGGCGCCTATAAAACGATTCACGGTGTACGTATGATGCGACTTTACTCTAGAGTGCAATATAGTCCAGCTAGGGCCTATATTTTCCCTTGCCAATATCGATATTGTCTAGATTCAGGATAGTAAGTTTAAATACCGAATAACGAGCTCTGTAAAGTCCTTCCTTTGGGGAAGACCAAGGCGTTTCATACACTCACTTTTGGGCAGTCATTTTGGACTATAAATCAAATCAATCTTTATTTCGGGTACATGCCCATATAAAACTTACACATATTTTTTGGTTTCTCTCGGTAACGTTTCCGTATCAAAATAAAATATTTTAAATAATAAAAATACAAACGTGATTAAGTGTCAATATCATCATGGAATGTCCGTATAGAATCAATGAAATGTCAAATTAAAGAAAAATGTTAATAATTTAATTGAATAGGTTATTAAATGTCAATAAAAAAAATACTAATAATCATCATCATCATGGGATTCTGGCTGGATATTGCATAAAAACAATAACATAAAAGCAGGTACCTAATCTAAGTTATAGAGATAGAGAGTTAGGTCTTGTCAATGAGCTTCAAGGCGTGCAAGGGGCTGTTACGTGTGATTTTTTAAATACCGTTATATTTGAATCACACTAGAGCGAGTACCTACGTATTGTGCAAATTACAGAGTTTCACAAATAGATCTTCTAGTTGTTCTCCCACAAACGATTAGTTTAGACAAGTCTATTTTAGAATCGTTCAAGTGTTAGTTGGAAAGATGGTATACGTTTTAAACCGAACCCTGGACACTTAAGACACATATAAATAGATATGACTAACCAAATCTCTGGAACAAGTGATAGTCTTCTATAGACATTTTCCTAGAACTCATATATCATATCTATACAGATAAATTAATATCGAAGTGTCTGTTTGTATGCAATTCTAAATTAACAGGTTGTCAATAACTGCATATTGAAAGTATAAACGCAGGAGACCATCATTTCTTCATAACCCATATCTCGAAAACGCCACTTGCGATTTAGATAATTATTTTTACATATTGTCCAGCTTGAATAGAATAAGTGCAAGCAAGGGCAGCTTTTTGTATCCCGGGGCTGTGTTCCGGTAGAAATTGGGAACTAGGGATTATTCCGTATTATAGATTGTCCGGAGGTAACGGGAAGCATTGAGCCGCTAGCTCAGCGCCGAACAAGAGCTTCCTTGGCCGCATTCTACCGTATTTACCACGGCGAGTGTTCTGAAGAGCTCTTCAATCTGAGCCCACCCTCTTCCTTCCGATCCCGAACGACTCGTGCCGGGCAGAGATGCCACCCCCACACAGTGGATAGCATGTTCGCGAGAACCGAACGTTTTAAACATTCGTTTCTCTGCCGAACGATAGTGGCCTGGAACGCCCTGCCTGTGCACGAGTTTCCTCCCACATATAATCCTGGGTTCTTTAAGCGGAGCGTGAAGAGGCACATCAGAGGTCGTCAAGTTGAGGGCCACTCTCAATAGTAATGTGTGCTGTGAGAGTGGCCCACAATCGCTAGACGTCGTCACGACTCACCACCAGGCGGGCGGCGTCAATTTGGCGAACCAAATATAAAAAAAAAAAAAAAAAAAAATTCCACGCGGACTTGCCGTGGTCATCAGCTAGTATTATAATATTCATATTATATTGAAACGTATATTGCGCTTTTGGCACTGCCCTGGTACTCATACTCGTAGCAATGATTACGGTATATCGATTAAAATGTATGATAAATATGCCGAATGATACACATACATACAGCCAACGTTAGTACATAGGTACACACACTGTGGGTAAGTCAGCACGCGGGTCCTCGTGAGTCTGGGCATAGATACTCTTTCTCTCTCAAGACCATGATACGAGCCATGGTCTGCAGTGAGAGCAAATAGAACATGGCCGTATGCGAGCAGGTTATGCTAGTGAATAAAGCGGCCGAGAGAGAGAGAGCGGGAACGTTCCCTCCCCGCCGAGTTCCACGAGGACTTCACTACACACAGGACTTCCGATCTCCATGATGTGGGCCTGAGGAAGGCTGGCTGGTAACGCACCTTCCTTATAGAAGCAGGCCAGAAAGGTTGCGTGCTATGGGATCTCACTCCCCCCACGCACGCTTTACTCACCGACGCGGTATAAAACTCGACCCCCAAAGATACGTGATAACACCCAACCCAACTCCTTGACAGAGGCCGCATAGCAGCAATAGTCGACAGGCGGCCGTGGCGTTAAAAAGAAATACATAGAAACACGTATGTAACCCGAAAGCATAAAGGAAGAAGATGTCATTGTTGTCTTGTGGATCTATAATGATAATAGACTATCTGTATCTGCTTGATGACTCTGTTCATGAAATTTTCTAAACAGTAGACCAATCACCCACTCAAAGACAAGAACATGAATGTTACTATCAACCACAACGTTACATTTCGGCAAGTGACATTACAAGTGTGACTCAACCTGGGAAATCCCAACAATACTGTAGGGTTGGCACTCTCGGGTATTTATGTATGTATATTAAAAATCAGCTTAACTAACAAATGCACATAACCAAAATTATGTTCATTTGCTATTTAGAAAGAGTTTTGTCATTGTTCACAGCAATCCCATAATAAGAATCAGTAAACTGACATTTCTAATGATACTATCTTATTATGCTGCTGAGTTGCGATGGCGGCCAGGGGCTATGTCAGATTCTTTCAGTGCTTCTGCTGGGAATGGATATACGAAAATCGTAGGAAATAATTCTAAAAATATAGAGTTTGTAAGGGACATAGATTCATGTATTTTGCCCAGACTGAAAAGACATCATGTAATATCGGTCCTGACTATTGGAATTTAGGTTTGGATTACAAGTTATTGATTGTTGTATTTTAACGGCACATATTGTGTAATTTTTAGGGGGCAACCATATTGCGTGGGGGCTATCGTGCCTATTGTGGGGATATGATATGTTTATTTTACATTATATCGTGGTTCTACAATCATCAGTTAGAAGAAGCTAGAGCACATCTCTAGCTTCTTCTGTCAACCCTATGAGTTAAACAAGAGCAGCCGCACAGTTCGTGTTGTCGTGCGTCAATGCCCCAAATACACGATCAGTTCGCGGCTAAGCGTTCTTCCGTGTGTCACAATAAATGAACCATCCACTGCTGAGGAGCACAGAAGATGCCAACTTGTTTGTTTTGATCTGCCTAACAAGTTAGGTATTCTTTAATATACATTTTCTAAGCAATGAAGTTTGCTAAATGCCGGTAGAACGTTCGTCATGAAAAAGACAGCCTGGTTCAAGTGCTACACAAGACTATCGTTTTTGCGACTCATATTATTATTAGAAAATTATTTGAGATAAGTACTAGGAACATTATATCTGTTACGGACTTATCATCAGTTATCACACACATAATATTACGTCTTTATCCTCGAAGCAATAGACAGAGGCGTCAAGACGCCAATTGATGGTACCTAAGTCAATTTTACCAGCCCTACGGAATTTTGTCACTCCACTTCTCGTAGGTAACTTATTCTGATGAGCAAGTCCTACATGGTCAATGAACTAATAACAATGAATCGTCAGTTTTTCCAGTGTAATTGGGATTTCTTACCACTAATATGTGTAGGCACATACTATATTCACAACAATTTGCGGTTGGAGTAAAATGCTATTATTTTATTGAGAAACTTGAACACATTATGTGGTTATAAAATGTTATATTCTGCAGAATTGGTTACATAGGCAGAATTGGTTACATAGGCGAAATGTGGGTGTAATGAGTTGTTTGGTGCTGTCCAAGAAAGGATGTTCAAGGGCGAGCTGAATTCATGACTGAAACCATGATCACAATATCTTGTGAAGTATATTACATTTATTTTATGTCACCGTGAAAACCCGTTTTTGATTAGAAGGCGTCTTCATTAGTAAAAATAGTTAAATAAAAACAATGTACACACAAATTTCAATTAACAAAACTAAAATCCACTTTTTGCTTGTTGCCAATCTAAATATCAGCCACACACAAACACAAGCTCAACCTGTTTAATACAACTTAAGGTTAGATTAACGCGCAAAAAGCTACGAGAATATTCCAACTTATAAGTAACGTTTGATTTAAACGAAGCGATAAGTTTCGAAACAATTCATTTGTAATCTGTCTAAGCTTTTTTTATTTTATCAGGTCGGCAAATTTACGCCGCCCGATATGGAAAGCCGTTGCGACGTCTGGCGATTGTGGGCGAATCTCACAGTACACAATATGTACTATTAAGAGTGGCCCTCAGCTGGACGACCTAGTGATGTGCCTCTTCACGCTCCGCATGAAAAACCCTGGGTTGTAAGTAGGAGGAAATACGTGCGCGGGCAGGGCGTTCCATGCCTCGATCATTCTACAGAGGAACGATCTCTTGTAACGTTCAGTTCTCTCGAAGATTTTGCTGATGTTATTTAATTAGGCTCAAATCTGTCCTAAATGAAAATCAGTAATTCTTGGCTTTTCTTAATAAGTATAGTTGAAATGAGATGAGATCAAATACAGGAGTGTATTCCGTTCATCGATCGATCACTCCGCAACACTATAAATATTTTTTTTTGGACATTCTCACACAACGTCATCTTTCTTTCTTTTTTTTTTTTAGTTCCGGCCGCTCTAACGTCCGTTGCCGGGCGTCTCTGGTTACAAGCAGAACGTATTTCCAGTGGCGCCCGGCGGACTTTGACCACCTCTGTGGTCTCTGCGGGGGTTGGGTCGGGATGATAATCCCGCGTCGTTGGGGTAGGGTTTTATCCCGCGTCAGTGAGTGAATCTGGTTGCGTGCTATGGGGCAAAGGCCCCGCAACACGCAACCCTTCTAGCCTGCTTCTGTAAGGACGACGGGTGGCGATCCCACCGTCCTCAGGCCCCGATCATGGAAGTCGATGGTCTTGGGCGTAGATGAGTCTGCGGCGCCCTCGCCGCTGACTACGGAACTCGGCGGGGAGGGTACGCTCCCTCTCCCTCTCGGCCGCCTCCTTCGCGAGCACGTCTTGCTCGCAGAAGGACATGGCCGCGTTCCACCTACTCCCGCTGGAGACCATGGCTTGAAGCATGGTCTCTAGCGAGAGGGTATCCACGGCCAGACCCACTACGAGGTCCTGACGCTGACTCGCCCACGCTGAGCACTCCACCAACGTGTGGAGTGCGGTGTCGTCGTCGGAAACCTCGCAGTGTTGACACCGGGGTGTGACCTCACGACGGATGCGAAACAGATAGCTACCGAAGCAGCCATGCCCGGTAACGATCTGCGTCGCACGATACGTGAGGTCACCACACAACGTCATCTAGCCCAAATTAAGCTAATATAAGCTTGTGTTATGGGATCTAGACGACTGATAAACATACTTATATATTTCTAAATATATACATATTATACATAGAAAATACCCAAACTCCGAAACAAACATTTGTGGATCACACAAATAATTCGAATCGACCCGGAATCGAACCTAACTATAACTATAAATCGAACTATCAAACTGGTGTAGTGTATCGATGTGATAAGGTCATTAGTAAATGACCGACTGAGGTTAGCTAAGAACGCACATGAATCTACTAGATCTTGCACTTGCCTGTTGCAAGAGTACCTATTACAGGCAAGTGCAAGATCTAGTAGATTCATGTGCGTTCTTAGCTAAACTCAGTCGGTCATTTACTTCGTTTAAGGAATTACGATTCTCGCTTCAATAAACCGTACTAGCCACGTCGTCACCAATACTAGCACACTTACTGCAGTCACGTAGAACGTAACTGCTCATAAAATATTTGGCAGAACTGGTAAAGGTCTCGTGTGGGTGGCACAGTTTTAGGGTATACATCAAACTGGCAAAGTTCAAGTGGTACAACACCCACGCGTTGCCATTAATAGAGTATTACACCATGACGAAACAGTTCTCACAGTAATTGTGGTCAATTATGTCGGGGCACGCGAGTGGCGTCACGGACCAGAGCTGAAGTTAACACGTCATAGTCGCAGAGTGACGTCATCGACACCCTATGTCAACCAGGCAGTTACTTGGTGAAGTTAAAGATGCACCACGTGAACTGGGGTGGTGCGTTTTGTCAGCGAAGTGCAGGAAATGAAAACTACCCATCCGTATACTATCCGACGGCCACAACATAGTACGCTTTTTCACTGTTTGGTTCTGACACCCCATACCTATGGCCGAATAGTAAAACCATCATTTGGACATGTTGCCCCCATGTCCCTCCCGATCATAACAATCTCAGGATGAAACTAATGTTTTAAATCTAGGAACACTTGGGCCAAGTTTCGTGAAGATCTGATAAATAAAAACCGGCTAAGTTCGAGTCGGAATCGCGCACAAAGGGTTTCTTACCAAAGCCCCCTTAAATATTTATTATTTTCTGTTTTTTAGTATTTGTCGTTATAGAAATACATAATCTGTGAAAATTTTAACTTTCTAACTATCACGGTTCACGAGATACAGCCCAAGACAGACGGGCGAACATACGGACGGACAGCGAAGTCTCAGTAACAGGGTTCCCGTTTTACCCTTTGGGTACGGGACCCTAAAAATGTGGCCGCAAGCCTGAAACACACATACATACAGACAAAAGCAAAATTTTCCAGTATGGTATCGAAATATAGACGCTTCGTGGAAAGAGCTCAAGTAGCTCTTGCAATTCAGGTGCTCTTGGTTTAAGATGTAAATATCTTGACGAGGTGTTTTAAAAACTGGACCAGAGGTGACTCATACAGAAGAAATCTATGGAAAAGTAGAATACTTCCCATGTTACCCGAGTTGAAATTCTACAGATAAAACTTCTTTAATCCATTGAAAGCATACTTTTGAATTCTCACACATATTGTAATCAATAAGTTTTCTGCGCTGCACATGTTGCTCTGAGCTTAACGACTATGAAATGGAATATTAAGTACATCTTTCTACTCGCAAGTCAGAGAAGCCGTTGGGGAATTTCCAACAATGCATAGAAGTGAATCTTGCCTGCCAACTGCTGCAACTCTCGATTACCGGATGGTACTCTAAAATCTTAAGTGGTATGACGGCAGTTACTCCCAATAAAAATAAACGTAATACGTCCTCAGAAGCAGAAGCTCTGGATGCAATGGAAAGCTAAGGTAAAGCGAAGAGGTTGGCCTCAAATCTGTCTAAAATGTCTACCAGATTTATGCGATTACAATGAAATGGGCGCGCCCAGAACTGCTTTTTGTGGCATTTCCTTACGATTCTTAAACATTTTTCATTGCGCTTCTTAAACTAAAGACAGTGGGAAACTGCGTTCCGAGCAGTTTGATGGTGTGCGGCAGCTTTGTAGAGTAGATTCCCGCGACAGAGCGGGCGGCGGTAGACCACTCGTGGAGTACCACCCTTCAACTTTTTAGTTGGTAAAAGTACTGTTTTAAGATTCCAAAACTAAAACTATTCTTCAATTCCACCTAAATTCCTGAGATTGGCGCAGAATTAAACAATCGCTTCAGTGTTATAATATCTATTATTGAAGATTGTGTGAGTTTTACAATTGTATATCCATTGAACAATAATATTAAAAAAGCTTCCCATAACAGATTCTGACTTTTGCATAACATTACCTCAAGAAATCTCTTAATTAATATTATCGGACTTCATAATAATATTTTCGCAGCTGGATAACTGAAATTAAACTAGTTCAATCAAACTAACTATACAAATGTATCTAAATAAGATAACTGTATGTAAACAAAATATTACCTGTAGCGAGTGTGGTAGGATCGGCAGACATTTTTAAGATACGTTCAAGTTCACTAATGTCCAAAGCACTCTTGGTAATCACGCTAATTCACATTACCATGTTTACTATACAGCTATCAGAACAAATAAACACTAACATTAATATTAGTTATTGGTCAACACTGTCTGTACGAATAATAGTTCATACATTCAGTCGTATACACAGTTTAAAAAAAATCTAAATTTTCGTAGGACATTACCAGGTGTAGGGCCAGAATCCGCCGGAGTGCGGACGTACGCGTCCTGCGAACACCCGACACCGACTAGGTGGGTTCCGTCCGCTTCCACCCACAAGGTGGGGAGGCAACCACCCTCGCAGTGGGGCACGAGGGAGTGAGAAGCGGCAAGCAAGCACAGCCTCCAACCAATAACAATTACGTAAGTAAGGGTTGTCGTCGCTATTTTTAGACCGAAAGGCGCATATTTTACCGGTTTAGTGTTGCAAGACATATTATGGTTATAAAAGTATTAAAATAGCCCGTGTGCAGTGCAGTAGGCGTTATATACGCAATGGATTCTATTTGTGTAGTTGTTAATGCTGTTTCTCTATATTCGCATTTAATGGGCTTGTTTGTACGAGATTTTCATTGATTGCACTTTGAAGTGACCGTAATAAAACTTCTACTATGGTAATCCAACAGAAGGTGGACCAACCGAGTAACCTAGTGGAAAGGACCACCAGGCAAGAGGCGGAAGGGGAGACCCTTAGACCGCTGGGAAGATGATCTGAAAAGATCAGCTGGCATAAACTGACACTCCATTGCACAAGACCGACAAAATGGGCATCTTTGGAGGAGGCCTGTATCAAAACTGGGATTCCTAATAATTTATAAATATTTTTTTTTAAACAATATACTTTTATTACTAACATAATCTAAGCTAATTTACTAACACAAATCAAATTTTTGTTTACTGTAATATTGCAACTCCCAACTATTATTATTATTACTAATGGTAATCTAACTCCACAGCGTCATATAATTAATAGGTACTTTGTACAATCTGGTGCCTGTATATACTCGTATTAGAATAGTTATTGTAGGTAGGTTAACATTATTGGAAGAAGTTACAAGTGGCAATGATGACAGAGGTACAGTTTTTGATGTTGAGGACGACAAAAAAATCTGGCATGATGCGAAAAGAAAATCAGTTTAACGCTTCATTTCTGGTAAACTAGTACCTACGGTGTCTTGCTTGTGCTTCGCGCCGCACCACGCCATAGGTTTTGGCCTATAACTTTTGACCCCTTAGGGCTAGGTCAAATTTACGATTTTCGAATTGGCTTGCCTCCAGATCGAGGGCTATCCATAGAGGGGTCAACCATCATTGGAGCATAAGCAGTTCTCGAGAGCTAAGGGGGGTCAAAAATTAAATTCACCATTTCTATATATAGATAGATACACCGCAACGGATTAGACAGAGGCGTTTCATATGACAGTAATTTTCAATTATTTCCAAAAAAGGAGGAGGTTCTTAAATTCGACTATGTTTTTTTTTATGCTTGTTACCTCATATCTTTCGACTGGGTGAACCTATTCAGAAACTTCCCATTCCATCAAACATACCTAGATTACCGATCAGTGCTTTAAAAACGGCACGATTTCACCCCGGTCATTGCACACCTGCGCGCTTCAACCGCGCGCCGTACTAAGTTCCTATTCCGCTTGCTGACTCTTGAGGGATGCCACAACGGCGCTGTACATTGATACTTTTGTATTAATAATATATTTTTTTTAATATTTAGGTCGACAAATGGACGCCACCCGCCTGATGGTAAGCTGTGGCGACGTCTGGCGATTGTGGGCGACTCTCATAGTACACAGGAATACTATGGAGAGTGGGCCTCAACTTGACGACTCAGTAATGTGCCTCTTCACGCTTCGCTTAAAGAACCGCGCGCTCTTGTAGACCGAAACCTGTTATAAAGGTATAAGTATATATACTCGTATATATATGTACATTTAAGCTTGACGACGTCTTCTACGTGACCCTATTAACCTTGGTACTATTTAAATCTCCATACATCCATGAAAGAAAGAACAAATTTATTCGTCCATCTACATTCTACACTTACAGGTTTATATCATGTCTTTACAATTGGTAGGGCTTTTTAGACTTAAGTTACTCCCCCATTTGCAATCCGTACAAATGTGATATAAAATTTACAGAGGTTTAGATAATATCGCTCAGTAAGCGGCAACAGGCTCGTCCCCCACTCTATGGGACTAAAATTTAATTGCGAAAAGTGAGTGTATAATAGTCCTCAGGCTATCCCCACAGGCAAGCAAACAGGGGGTAATAGTTATAAGAACGAGTACTTGGCGAACATCATATTAGAGAATTTTTGTTCCTGTTTAAAACCACTGAAAGCTTACTAACTTTAAACTACAATACAAATAGAGGTATGATACAGAAAACCATTGATATCGGCACCAGAATATTGGAGTTTTTTTTTTTTTTTTTAATTCCGCGGCCCAAGGCCGCGGCCGCCCTAACGTCCGTTGCCGGGCGTCCCTGGTTACTAGCAGAGGGTATGTCCAGTGGCGCCCGGAGAATATTGGACTTACCATTGTTTTATTTGATATGATCGCAAAACTAAAAAGAAGTTTAAAAAAAAACGTAGGAAACAGAAAAAATACAACCAAAAAGCGCTCATTTTTGTATTCGAACATTTTTGCGTCGCGCACCTTACATCGGGTTTATCCTAAACCACTGGAACTGCAAGTACAAAGTTGGCACAGGATCAGGACCAGTCAACAACCAGCCAGAGTACGAGCCAAATCAGACCAATGAATTAATACAAGCAGAATGAAGATGGTCATTATTTCATAACACGCGTAAACAATAGCAACATTACGCCCCGAGGCAAAATAAGACCTTCTAATATCGTGCATAATATATTAAGTCTTAAGAGCAATTCGTCACCCGTTAAAAGGCCCGATTTCTACCGAACATATTAGCAAAACACCCAAGTTCTTAGAAACACCCACCGCGCCCACCTCAGAGGGGGGCGAAGCGCCCAATACTAATGCCTCCCCACGGCCAGGTCCACGCTGCGTAGGCGTGTGTTGACAAACGATGTTGCCGAGTCTATTTTTGGCCCAAGCTGTGCCACGCCCATACTCCCCGCACGCTCCTTCGCCTCCCGGGGGCCAGCCCCTGCCTAAGCCCTTGACCTTCGGTAACCAAACAACCGCAGTCACAACAAGCCGACACTTGAAACATCATTTATTTTTCTGGTGGCGGATATTTGCTTGTTTTGTAGTATTGCTGTAAGTTACCGACATGGTACGACATGGACGATGGAGAACTTCAGAAACCAGTGAGGGACGCTCTTGTCGATTGTTTTTACTAGCTACGTTTACGCCGAAACTAAACTGAGCGCGAGGTACCAACAAAAACTATCAAACCTTTGCATTACGGATTTACCTATAATATTACTACGAAGAAGAAGTATGAAAGGTTTAAATTTCTCAGTTACAGTACTTGTATATCCACGACCTCTTCCTAAAATTCGAGCCTTTGTAGAAATCTCCTTAGTGACACTCCTTTCTCTGCGGATTGTGAGTTCGTCACCCTGTTCCCCAATTTACGTTCTACCACAAGTAAACGGGCTTATTGCACATACAAACCTACAGAATGAACAAATATTTGTGGCCTATAAGTGTCATTTATTCGCTATGCGTGTGATTAGAGTTGATACGTTTCTCGATTGGTGTCACTATTACTACAAGTAATACGGCAATGAAAGTGTTAATTAAACACGCGGGTGTGTCCACGGCAGAAAAGTTATAGCAGCGCCGGCGTTCCATTTGAGATATTTTTGTTTTAAAAGAATACTAGCAATCGCAAATACGAATTACCCGTCCAGCTAAGCCAAAAGTGCTTGTGTTGGGAGTGGGTTCACGTCAGTAGTGTGGCTAGGGATCAAACTCACGTGTCGAAACGCAAGGCCAACGCCGTAGCCACAACGCTACGGACGCTTCATTTTACAACAACATTACGAATATTACCACCGACCCGTAATGACAACCGCGTAGTATGAAGTTCAAATCGGTTCAATCCATCATAATTTATTATGAACAATCGACAGAATCGTGTCTTAATAAGTAGATGGTAATTTCGTGTGTCACTTCTTTACCAAGCAAGTCTAAAACAGTGACAAAGTAAGGTTCTTGTGACAGATAAAGAAAGGAAGTCGGTATAACAAGGGATGTGGTCTAAAAGCTTTTGTTACAAAGCTGCAAAATTCAGGGAAAATGTCGAAACGTTTAAGTGAGAAATTATGAACATTTATGAGCACGTTTGACATACAGACAATAATAATTTTAATGCTTATGACATGGTTGTCTAGGGTTTATTCCCGATTCTATTCAAAGAAATTGTGACCAGTATACACTGTTTTTAGTTTTAGATAGTACAGTTTGTAGTTTGTTTAGGTTATTTTTCTATCTTTCTTATTTTATCCTGTTCCTTGTATATTCATGAAATGTCTTATTATAAACTAGCTGTTGCCCGCAGCTCCGCCTGCGTGTTACTTTAGATCTACATAACTTTTTTATTTATGAAGCGATTGAAAACTAAACCGCAAATTCAAATCAAAAAATCAAATCGTTTCTGAGATTAGCGTGTTCAAACATTCAGACAAACAGACAAAAGTTCTAAAAGCCATTATTTTGGGTTTTATTGCGTTTATATAGCCCCCCTACACCAGTTTATCTATTATATCTTCTATTATATTTTCTATTATACCATAAAAAATCATCTTAAGTTATGAAAATATGAAATTTAAAAAAAAATCACCTAAAACCTACGACAAACTTATTATATGCGGTTGATACAGTACTCGGGTCTAGGGATCGAACCGCAAAATTAAGTTTGTTTTTTATTGTATATACTTTTCCGGGATAAAAAGTACCCAGTGTGGTGCCCAGGATATTAAAGATTAATTATACCAAGTTTCATCGTAATCGAACCGGTAGTTTTTGCGTGATGCCTGAACAGACAGACAGACAAAAAAAATTTTAATCACATATTTGGGTTCGGTGTCGGTCTAGTAACACCCCCTGCCATTTATTTTGTTGATATTTTCAATGTACAGAATTTTCACTTCTACAGATTTATTATAAGTATAGAAGATAAATCCTGTGTAGGTATTAATTGGAATTATGCGTAATGATGGTAAAAACGTTGCCATAAAATAATATCATCTGATGTTTGTCACAAGAAGGCGTACAGGCTCCAGGCCAGCATAATTGAGGCTCAGCGGTCCCAACTCCGCCAGGATCTCACAGAGACAAGGAAGGTGCGACTTGGGCAACCAAGTTGCGGAAACTCCACCATCGCGGGCGGTGAGACTGATCGTGGAGGAGTAGCTGCAGAGGCAGCACGGTGACCTCACGTATCGCGCGTAGCAGATCATTACCCGCCACGTATGCTTCGGTAAGTATGTATCTGCACCGCATTGACCGTGATATCACACCACAGCTTCTGGCGAGAACACGGTACTCCATACGTTGGTGGAAAGTGGAAAGCGTGCGCAAGTCAGCGCAGAACTTCGATGTGGGTCTGGGTGTGGTTACTCTCACGCTGGAGACCATGATACCAGCCATGGTCTCCAGCCGCATAGGTGGGCAAAGTCCACCGGAGCCATAGGGGATTCTCCCGGCAATAGACCATGGGGCGGTCGATGGAGAATAAAAACAACCTGGTTTGTACCTTTTAGATCGCATAAGACAGTACTTTATCTCTCTATAGTAATTTAACGAATAGAAACAATTTACTTTTACAATGGGGTAAGATGTTAAATTTTTTTTTAATTAATTGCACTAATTTCGCTAAATAGAAGACATTATAAACGTCGACATATGTTTCACCTACTCACGAGGCATTCTTTTATCATGGACTTACGCCAGGTAACGCCTGATTCCATTCAATGTACTTTTACACTAGTTTTACTTATTTTACACTAACCGGTTTACTACACTAGCCTAACGGCATCACCAGAGACTAACAATATAGATATAGATAATTGTAGAAATGAGGATTGTTCCCTTAGCTCTCGAGAACTGCTTATGCTCCAATGATGGTTGACCCCTCTATGGATAGCCCTCGATCTGGAGGCAAGCCAACAAATCGAAAATTTGACTTAGCCCTAAGGGGTCAAAAGTTACACAACCATAATTATAACACAAGAAATAAAAATAAACTGGCAATGACAAAAATTAGATTTCATAAAGTTGGTAATTCGTTTGTAGGCAAATGTATAAAAATATTTAATAAAATTCCGCAGGATTTGGTTGAAATGCCTCTTAATAAGTTTAAAATAGTAGTGAAAAAACGTTTGATGAAGAAAGGCTATTATAATGTAGACGAATATCCTAATGATAAAAATGCATGGTCACCGTAATCTGCTGTTGTTAGTCACTCGTACAATACAAATTGTAACACAATGTAAACAAAACATTATTAAAAAAGAAAATATATAGGATAATCTAATAATATAAAGGATAATCTACCTGAGTTTTTTGCATTATCTAATGGTTATTTATGTAATTAATTTAGTACCGTAGTAGTAGTTTTTATAATAGTGCTTGACAGGCGCCACTGGAAATACGTTCTGCTTGTAACCAGAGACGCCCGGCAACGGACTTTAAAAATAATAAAATAAAATAGTGCTTGACATAAAATTGTAAAATTTTGACATTCATATGTGCTCTTTATGTGCCTAAACTGAATAAATGAAATTGATTCTTTGATTCTTTGATAGGCCAAAACCTATGGCGTGGTGCGGCGTGAAGCACCGCGCAAGACACCGTACTAGTATTTTATAAGCAGTGAAGTTTACTTTTTTTTTTTTAAATATTTAGGTCGACAAATTGACGCCACCCGCCTGATGGTAAGCTGTGGCGACGTCTGGCGATTGTGGGCAACTCTCACAGTACCCAGGAATACTATAGAGAGTGACCCTCAACTTGACGACCCAGTAATGTGCCTCTTCACGCTTCGCTTAAAGAACCCAGGGTTATATGTTGGAGGAAACACGTGCGCGGGCAGGGCGTTCCAAGCCACCATCGTTCGGCAGAGAAACGAACGTTTAAAACGCTCAGTTCTCGCGAAGACGGTTTCCACGGTACGAGAGTGACATGTCTGCCCGGCACGCGTTGTTCGGGATCGGAAGGGAGAGGGTGGGATCAGATTGAAGAGCTCTTCAGAACACTCACCGTGGTAAATACGGTAGAACGCGGCCAAGGAAGCTATTGTTCGGCGCTGGGCTAGCGGCTCAAGGCTTCCCGTTACCTCCGGACAATCTATAATGCGAACAGCGCGTCGCTGCATAGCGTCGAGTGCGTCCAGCAAATACTTCGCGGAGCCGTCCCAGAGGTGAGAGCAGTATTCGACGCAGGGTCTAATCTGCGTTTTGTACAGCAGACACCTCTGGTGCGGTGTAAAGAATCGCTTTACCTTGTTCAGTATTCCTAGTTTCCGCGAAGCTAGCCCAATACATCTCTCAATGTATTTAGTGTCATTGAGCTCTCGACGTACGTCTATGCCAAGGATGTCTAGATTATCCTTCATTGGTAATGTTGCATTCTGAAGAGTGGGTAGGGGAAGGAAAGGGGATTTTTTCGCTGTAAATGCACACGCCTGTGTTTTGCGGGCATTGAACTCGACCAAGTTCTCGGCACCCCATTGGGAGATACTGTCGAGGTTACGGTCGAGATCAGCCACGAGTCTCTCCTCCTCAATCTCAGATCGCCCCGCCGTCGGACGAACCGAGTAACTCCCGTGCAGTGTGCTGTCATCTGCATAGCAATGAATATTCCCGAAGGGATAGCATATCATTGATATGCAGAAGAAAGAGAGTCGGTGATAGTATGGACCCCTGCGGTACCCCGGCATTCACTTGCAAGAAGCGAGAAGCCTGGCCATCGCAGAGGACCCGCACTCGGCGCTCGTTTAAAAAGCTGGCAATCCAGCTGCACAGTTGAGGAGGTAGACCATATGCCGGAAGCTTGGAAAGGAGCGAAGCATGCCAGACCCTATCGAAAGCTTTGGCGATGTCCAGGCTAATAGCCAAGGACTCGCCGTACTTTTCCATAGCCCCACCCCATACATGCGTGACGAATGCCAGGAGGTCACCCGTTGATCGTTTTGGGAAGCCATATTGCCGATCATTGATTAGCGAGTGATCCTCCAGGTATCGCATGAGCTGCTTATTGATAAGGAGCTCAAGCACCTTGCAAATGACTGAGGTGACAGCTATGGGTCGATAGTTGCGTGGATCGGAGCGATCCCCTTTCTTGGGGATCGGTTGTACGTTCGCCTCTTTCCAGACCTCCGGCACGAGCCCTGTAGAGTATGACAGGCGGTACAGACGCGTTAGTACTGGAGACAACTCAGCAGCACATTTTCGTAACACCACCGCCGGAATGCCGTCAGGGCCACTGGCTTTCCGCGTGTCGAGCGACCGCAGCACTGCCCGTACATCACATTGCCTGATAATAATATCAGGCATAGTGTGGCCACAGTTGGCGATGGCGGGGGGCTGCAGGCCACGGTCATCGACGCGGGAATTAGCCGCAAAGAGGTCTGCGAGCATGTCCGCCTTCTCTTGGACTTTGTGAGCCAGTGATCCATCAGGAAAACGCAGTGGTGGCAGCGAGGGTTGGCAAATATTAGACTGTACGGCTTTGGCCAGTTGCCAGTATCCACGGCTGCCCGTGGGGTGGGATGTGAGCTCCTGACCAAGCCGCGCGACGCGCTGGGCATCCGCTCTCTTGAAGGCCCTCTTGCTGGACCTAGTGGCCCTATTGTACGCTGCTTTGAGGCGGTTCACATTCGGGTCACGTGCCGCCCGAGCCCTGACCCGACTGTTTTTTCTGGACAGCCTCGGCACATTCACGCCCGAACCAGGGGCGAGCTTCAAGGATGCTGGCGACATCAGTGAAAGGGATATAATATTCTATCCCTAGACTGATCTCGCCAGCAACGGCAGCAGCGTTATCCGAAGGCGCCTTCCCTACAAAGCAGCGTTGGCTCCACGGGACGGACGCAAAGTAATCGCGGAGACCGTCCCAGTCTGCCGACGAGTGGTGCCATAGTCGTCGAGTCATTTGCTCAGCACGAGTAGGCGGTGGCACCTGGAAGCTGGCGTGCACCACACAGTGGTCGGAAGTGCCCAGTGGGGCGCGTACCGACACACTGTACTCGGCTGGGCGACTCGTCAGCAGTAGATCCAGCAAGGCGGGCGTGTGGTCTGACCTGTCAGGTATCCGGGTGATTCCCTGTACCATCTAGGTCAGCCCGTGGGAGAGAGCGAATGCATGGGCGGATCGTCCCGCTTGATCGGTCCTAAGGGACCCCAGCCACTCAACGTGATGAACGTTAAAGTCCCCCAGGAAAACCAGGTCAGCGTTCGGGAACCGCACCTGCGCATCGACAGCCATTTCGCTGAGGTATTCAAAAAGCCTTGTTGTCCCAGTGTCCCCTGTGTGGGAGCGGTAGACGCACACGTAGATCTGGCAGAGCCATGATCCACGTGCAGCCAAAGGACGGAGTAGGAGGGGTTCTCTAGACAGCGCAACCGGCGGCAGCAGACATCCGCCCTAACGAACACCCACACTCCGGCTTTGTCACGGAATTGTTCCTCAATGACATAACCCGGGTAACTGAGGTAAGACGTGTCGTCAGGGCGGCGTATCTGTGTCTCCGTAAGGAACATCACAGAAGGCCGTGTCGTCAGGGCGGCGTATCTGTGTCTCCGTAAGGAACATCACAGAAGGCCGTGCCGTCACTAGGTGATGGTGGACGGTATCGAGGTTCGCATGGAGTCAGCGGATATTCGAGAACTCCATCTCAAAAGGAATCGACTTTGTGGGGTTTCTAGAGGCCGCTGTGTACCGTTTATAACTTTGTTGCACTGTCATGATGAGATATAGGGAAGCGTGAAGACAGGGCGTCATTTGGTGCGGCAGTAAGTGATAAAGTGCAGAAGCTAGCTTCGTCTAGAACAGTGTGGCTAGGTCGGAGCCGACCCGCCGGACGGAAGGGCTCCCAAACCCCCCTGATGCAAGGCCGCTGCTACCCCACACCGGTTACCACCCGGAGCGGCGACCCCACATCAGGATTATGCGCAACATGTGGGGCAGCCTCCAGGGGTGGTTGGTCCCAGGCAGGCCCCATGACTATGTTGCGGGCGGCCGCGGCAACGCCGTTGCTAAGGGTCACCCTGGCCGGTGAATCGACCCACACCACCCACACTAGACTCCGCTTCGCCCCCACTGGACCCCTGCCTGCCGCACCATACATCGCCCTGGGCCCGGCAGTGCAGCTGCTGAACCCCTAACGCAACCCAGCCTGGGCTGGGTTACTTGGGGGGCTTTAGCACAGCTGCACGGTGGTACCCCCCCGGACCAACACTGTTGTACCACCTGGTATCCACGTAGGGGCCGAAGCCACCACACGGGTACCGTAATATACGAACCTCGTCCGTTAATCAGCAGATGCGCCACTAGCAGGTGAGGTCGCTGGGGCCCGATAGATGTAAGAAGGGCCCCAATGGGCTTTGCACCCAATGCTAACTTTTTCTCTTATAATTTTACAATATCAATCACAAAAACTATATATCTTGGGCTGGACTCGAACCAGCGACTGATCGCTTTCCATGAGGAACGTCTGACCAAGAATATTAAAACATATTTCACCAAGGGAACGAAGTGAGCGAAGCGCCTACATATCGAGACTGGACAACAGTTGGTTTTGATTGGCTTTCTGTCTGTACCTATGTGTTTGCCGGGCTAGCAGCCGATCGTATCTGATCTCCACGAAACTTGGCACAAGTATTCCTTAATTTAAAACAAGACAACAACAATTCATCATGAGTTTGTTTTTATTGGGGGGATGGAATGGATAAGTAAAAAGCCCAAATGTTAGCGATGTCTACTGTTCAACCATCATCATTCACTGAAACTTTTCCCAATGCAGTTGGGGTCGGCTTTCCCGTCTAACTGCGATATGGCTGAACTTCGATATTTCACGTGAAGCGACTGCCATCTGACCTCCACAACCCATGGGCGATATTGAAGTTCTGTAGTTAGACCGGTCTGATTTTTTATTTAACCAACTACCCCTAAGACTGCCATAGATGTTCGTATGACAACCGGGATCGACGCTTAAAGTGCACGGAGGGCACAGAGGGGTGACTAGATGTTGCTGAACCCTTGCAATGTGTTAACATTGTCGGTTACCACTAGACCACGAGCCCCTACTGTTCAACCATATGGGCTACTAATACTAGTATAAGTTATCTCTGCATCATCTCAAGGTTGGAATAGGCCCTAAAAGCATTATGTTTGACATTGTACATTTTGATTCAGGCCCACCCTCATTTCTTACAATTGGCTACAGGATAGCGAAGCACTTAAATAACACGATTATATTATGATAGATATCCAATGTGATATCTCAAATCTAATAGTCATAAATCAAAGATATTACACGTGGATACTAAGCAAGGTCGGGCGACGAACCTATTCCTAAGTCCAGGGGCGGCTGCCAGCGAGCCTCACACCCGGATGGTGGCAATGCGGAGGGTGCGAGGGGCGCTAGAGCTGGTGCTATTTATATAAAATCGATAGAACCGTGGCCTTGGGCGTATCGATCGCGGCCGCCATCGCAGGGGTGTGGAAGTCAAGCCCCCGGTCGGTCCTAGTACTACGCGCCGTGTGGAAAGTTCTCAGCGGAAGATACCGTGTTTACTCTGCGTTGGGAGAGAGATTGTATGTTTCTATATCTATAGACATAGATTTTGGTCCAGCTAGCTTTATTACTGCAATAGGTAAGGCGTCGGTACGCAATCCTAAGGTACGTCGCGTCGTCGTACGTAAGTTGAATCCCGACCACAATAATACGAGAACCCAGAAGACTAGTTTTCAGATGGGTTTAAAGATAATTAAAAAGCTTCCAAAAACCTTTCAGATTCACGTTTATGGGGCAAATCTGACATATTGCAGGGAGGTTCCACCTAGTAATGTTGTGCGACAGCCTTAAAATTAAACCAATCTATCTAGAATTTGATGGCATAATCATCATCATCTGAGTATTATTCCCGATCGCATATTATGAAACCGAAACTGATTCCAGGCGGTCGAAAACGCGTTCGCTACTTGAATTTGACACCCCAAGTGGTAAGGGGAGGTACCTACCCAAAAAAAAAATTGACATAGCAAAAAAATACCCATGCAAAGTTTCATGTTTCTAGCACTAACCGTTTGAAGGAAAGGCGAGGACGGACGGACGGACGGACGGACGGACATGACGACTACGTGAACAAGTAAAAGTAATAGAAAACTAATAACTGCTCACTGTTCAATAAAATATTTGAATCCAAATTAGCAATGACACCTTTCTTTGATTCTTTGATTATGCGCCCTTTGTTTTTAATTCCGCGGCCCAATCCCGCGGCCGCTCTCACGTCCGTTGCCGGGCGTCTCTGGTACGCACGCAAGGTATTTCCAGTGGCGTCCGGTGGACTTTGACCACCTGTGTGGCCTCTTCGAGGATTATGCGCCCTGGGGTGATATTTCCGAGGATGTACCCCTGGGCGTCCGGCAATGGGCGTTACCTACTGACAGATGGATGAGGCTGCTAAAATACCTAAAGTACCTCCAAATGGCAAAAGGCTCACGCCCTAGCACCCTAGGGACCGACATAGACCGTTGGCCTGTCTACTCCTAAAAAATAGATTTTTGTAATACTATAATCATCATCAATTAATTAGACGTCCACTGCAGGGAATAGGCTTACCCCAAGGAAAGCCAAAACATTCGATCTTGTACTGCTCGGATCCAGTGGCTTCCGGCTATTTTGTAGTCATTAGTCCTCCGTGTATGTAAGTTTTAATAAGTTCTAGTGTTCACTTGATTTGATTTGATTTGATTTTTTGATTTGATTTGATTTATTTATTTATTTGTATAGGTCACTAAATGGCTCTTACAAACGTCAGTAAGTACTTAAAATAAAAAATGTCATTGCTTCTATATTTACATGTACTGCCAGATTCGCAAAGCAATAAGTAGAACCGAGAGAAAGAACCTGGCAATAAAACTCTCGGTCACTCTTTTCAAATAATTGACTCATTTACACATTTTCTTAAGACTAAATGTGGACGAATGTACATTGGTCTCGTGTCAAAATCAAAAAGAGTGTATAATACAACAAAAAAAATATTATAGTCGCTTAAGTACAAAATATGCTACAATTACGGCATTTTAGGAGGCGCCTGCACCATGCTCAAGCCAGACACTTTTATCACTAAACAATAACACATACCTGAACTGGTAGATGATCGGCCAGGGTCTTCGGCCATCGCTTGGATAACCTGAAATTTCCACATTATTTTACTTCTACAATTACAGGTAACCTATATTGGCCTCTATGCTGGCATTTTATTAAAAACTGATTGAGTAATTCAGGAGAAAATAAAATAATATTAAATATTTTTGGATTGTCCACAACTTTGTTCCATTGTTTTAGTCTTTATTTATACTAATATAATTAAGAAAGATTTGTATTTTTGTAAGAAATAAACTCAAAAATTTCAGGACCGATTTAAAAAATTCTTTCAACATTAGATTTTTTTATAAAAGGGTTCTACTGAATTTAAACTTATTTATTGCTACTCCACTCCTATTCATCGTAGCGCAACATTATAATAGCTTATAGCCTTCCTCATTAAATTGACAATTTAACACTACAAGAAATGTTCAATTTGTATAGGTTGTTCCTAAGATTACTATGTTCAACCAAGCGAACTCTTCAACTTTATAATATTAGTATCTAGAATTAATATCCATTGAGACTAGGTCTACAACACCGCTTTTAATAGGTGCAAAATAAATAGTTTACATAGTCCTTGCTTTCCTTATTTCTATTCTGATGCAACAGGTAATGCTCGGGTAAATGTACTCAATATTGTAGTAGTAGGACATTACAGGATTTAAGCCATAAACTAAATGCAAATAATATTCTTGTTTCTACATTTTAAATTATTTCCAAGATCGAGAGCTGTACATAACACCTTTGTAACCCAAGTATATATAAATGCTTGATAGCAGCAAATAACAACTAAGAGTTAATGTTAGTTACCATAGAATAATATGCAAATCTTGTAACATTTTTAGAACCTGATAATGTTACAAAGAACAGGATGTCATGTTTTGTATAAGTACCTATATAAAAGTGATATAAAATTAATTAAAAATTAATTGAATATAATAAAATATAATACATAAACAAGTAAAAACATTCAAGTAATTTGTACCTTCCCTACACCAGCTGGACTTCTAGGCAGTTGTTTTACTAAACTTCATAGGACACTTTCATAAAATTTTATATGCTCAAGTGTAACATTTCATGCGTTGCAGCTGGCACTATTAAAAGCTGGATAAATACAATTTCATGATTGAAGCTCACATACTATTTTTCGCTTCAAAACAAGCTGTAAATGTGTATATATATTCTTTGTCTATATAATCTTTCTGTTATCAACATATATTTGACGATTTTGACATTTTTGATTTGGCTTGTCAGTTGTCTTTCACACGTCGAAAAATCAGTAGGTACGTTTCTATTCTATTCTCACTAGCTAATTGGAATCTAGTTAGAAAATTAAGATTTTTATAACCAATCAAAACAATGATATTAAATAAATATTACGGTACAATGACTACGATGAAAACAACAACTAAGGAAGGCGGAAGAAAAAAACGGTTTTATATAATAGTCAAAGTTGTATTAGGCGATTGAAATGTATTAAAAATATATCAATGACTAGCGTAGCGTGCCACTTGCAAAATATTGAGAGGTTTTGGCGTCCCACAATATTTAAGAGTATTATAAATTTTAATGCAACAATCCAACACTCAGAGCAATAAACCAACCGGAGATGCCACTAACACACATGCCCGCTGCCAAAGGTATGAGACCGCGGGTCATGCCCGTTATATAAAACTAGTTGCCGCGCTTTCCACGCCATTCCCGTCGCACGGCTCACTGAGTTCACTCCTCCAATTAAAATGCCGAGTTGCTGTGTATTATGATGTAAAAAGCGATCAGCGACATCAAATAAACAAAAGGATAACATTACCTTTCACCTGTAAGTATTATTTCGTTCAAATATTATCAATTAATTCATTAAAATACCAAAAATCCAAAAAAAAAAATATTAATCGACAGTGTTACCATTTTATGAACTACAATCTAATCTAGGGTAATTTTTATGCTTAATAAGATTTTATACAGTACATTTTTAGTTACGTGTTGAAAGGTATTTTTATGATATCGAATAAGGACGAAGGAATCCTTGTTTTAAACAATACCTAAGTCATATCTTCAATTAATGAACAAATAGATTTTCACACGTCTCCCTTACTTAATATGGTTGTAAACAGACAGACACATTAGTTGGTTGTTGGTTTGTATGTGTCATTTGGCATTTCTACACAATTTGTTGGAAATTAATAAGATGAAGTCTTGTATTGGTGAATACCTATTTTTGGGTACTTAGTTAGCAAGATCTGAGGTTTCTACCCACGTTAGTTATTGTGAAAAAATCCTACATCGCGATAATGAAATTTGCACACGTTTACTTATAAGCAAATATGTTCTAACCACAAATTTTGCTGTTCTCTCTGAGACAGTCTTGATAATGCTTCGTTTAGAGGCGAAACAATTGTCGACGTTTTGTTGTCTTTTTAATCGTGCGAAAAATAGTGCTATTAAGAAATTTAAAATAAGTTTAAAGTGTTTTTTAAAAATATTTTACTTACCATTGCTTTAAAGAAATATTTATTTTTAACTTACTGCAACATAATCTAGTTTTTCAAAACCCTGTAATATCACTAACATTCAGTTTATTGGCTGCCCTGTTTGCTGAGATAATTATGTACACATAAGACGTTAATAATATGTCAAAATTATGTTGGAGCACTAAGATAGCCTCAACTGATAGTAGCAATGCACACTGACATAATTTAAAAAAAAGGTATTATCTTACTACTTAAAATATTTTGAAAAAATATGACGGCTTTACATAAAAATAAAACCGATATTATGTGCCGAGAAGGAAAACATACAGCATTGTTAATGAAGAAGCAGGTGTAATACTTATCTCTATGTGCGATCTTGCTACCGGAAGCGGAACTACGTTTCCGTGACATTTGACAGATGTTATCACAGTTGCACCAGCAAGGTGGGGAGCGCCGCCATTTGAGTTTGTCATAGTCTTCACCAGGAAGAACTTCCTGCAATGCTGTGTTTTCCTTCTCGGCACATAATATCGGTTTTATTTTTATGTAAAACCGTCAATTTGATGTGCCTCTGGAAAACATACAGCATTGTTAATGAAGACGTGTTTGTTATCTGCTGGTGAGAAATATAGAAAAGACACAACGCTATGATGATTAAGGATAAAGATAACTAAGTTTTTAGTTTTGGCTTTTGGCTTCCAATTTTGACTATGAAAATAAGAGTAGGTACACAATGAGTGCGCATTTATTAGTTAATCTATAATTATAATAGATTTTAGGTAATTATTAAAATTGGATTTTTATGTTATGCATACTGAAGTGCGGATGGCATAAGGGGATTGAAAGATAAATTTCGATTTTCTTTTCGGTTTTTAATTTTTTTTTTAATTTTTGTTTTTATATTATATGATAAAAACGTACAGGAAGATCTCCAGCTACCCCATGTTAAAGTTTCCTCTAGGGATTGATATCTGACCATTGGAAACATGCCACTGTTGTAAGTACCTGAAGAAGCGGAAATCACGCTATCATGTAGTACAATTTGTACCTAATCTCCATTTACAGTACGTGAAGCAGGTTTTATTACGTACAATATGACTGATTTTAAGTTTTATTATGTACAATATGACTGATTTTTATTTATATTTATAGTAAAATAGATTATTTAAGTCCTTTGCTGCCGTTCTCCTGTTTTAACTAGATGCACATTTATCTATTAGAAGTATTTATCCCCCGCTGGTTAGGGCAATTGGGGGTTTTTCAGATAGTTTGACAAAATATCGAGTAAATAGGTTGTAAGTCACTTCGACAGGTATTTACGAGTAGTAAGTTTTGTTTTGGAGTGACTTATTTATGCTCCCCCCCCCCCCCCCCCCCTCCTCAAAACTTATAGGTTTAATGTTTTACCTGTGGAGGAGAGGATGATGTCACTACAATTATTAGGGTTTTCCGTAAAGAGTTTTAAATGGTTATGCGATTTAAGTTCTGAAACTAGAAAGCTCGAGATAACTCCTACTAGGTACGTTCCCCAGGCACTGTTCAGATTTGCCAGGACTTAGGTCCTCGTTTAGTGGAGGAACATCCATGTTAGAATGTTAGATAAACCCATTTTCTGCTGAGAGCATTTTTGTATGCTGTTAATCTGTTACGATGACTGTAGTCGATCAGTACGTACTAAGACGGTTTTTTGAGACGCCCTCGAACCTTACCTCCAAAAGACTTTTTGCAGTCGCTTGAGGTAGAAGTTGCTACTAATTACCAACTTACTTTATTGGTTGTAAATCTTGTCCTCCTCAAAAAGACTTCTGCAGGCACTTGTGGTAGAAGTTGCCACTAACAAACCTCACATAAACTATTGGTTGTTTATCTCGGTCACCTCCAAAAGACTTCTGCAGTCGCTTGAGGTAGAAGTTGCCACTAACAACCGACTAACACTATTGGTTATTTTCCTCGTTCCCCTTCAAAAGACTTCCGCAGTCGCTCGAGGTAGAAGATTCACTAGTAAGCCAGCAACTCACAAAAGTTGGTGATTGCCTTCGTGTAAGCCTGTCCGCTATTTTGTTGTTCTATTAGTCTGGCACATGATGTACTGATAGGTGTATGTACTCGCGATAGCTAGATAGATTTACCAATGCAACTCATACTTGCTGCAGTGCCCATTTCGTTGGTAGTTCGCAAATGGTCTTGGACATTAACTTGCCCTTCAAATGAGCACCCTCAGCCAATCCGAAGCGTACGTCATCGCCAGGAAATGGGTTGCAGGCTCTCTAAAATTAGCACTATGTGACACGTAGCTCCCCGCCACTATATCGTATTTTCGTACAGTTTCTTCAACAGTGAAGTCTGTACCGCGCCACCAGGAAGTTCGCAACGTTTAACTGGCCCGATATACTTTGCAGTACTCTGATGAAATTTCTTGGGGCAACGGTCTAAGGCAATGTTCAGGCAGGGTATTCTTCTTGTTCCTGGTACTGCCATTGTATTCTTGTACTCTTGTCTGCCAATGACTCTCTACACACTCCAGATCTTGCGTTGGTGATATAATAAGACTTCTCGTAATTGATTTGCCATCATAGATTTACCAAGTGCTACTCGGCTTCCGCAGCCTGAGAGCATAACTTGATTTGGTCTCAGTTGACCATTAGAAGCTAAAATGCATTTTCCCAAGTACTTCAAGGCTTCCGCAGCCTGAAAGCATAACTTGGATTGGTCTTCATTGACCATTAGAAGCCAAAATGCAGTTTCCCAAGTGCTTCACGGCTTCCGCAGCCTGAAGCATAACTTGGACTGGTCTTCATTGACCAGTAGGGAGTCATCTAGATACACTAGAACCCGACACCCATTGCACGCAGGGTCTCCGCGACCCAGCATGTTATGATGTTCTTCGTAATCACCCTTAAGAAATGGTAGTGTCCTTTTTTTTGCACCCGACAAATGGAAGTGTGCTTGAAAGATATCTATTTTAATTATCCAGTCTCCCTGATGGAGAAAATCTAGAATGGACGCATGATATATCAGGCGAAAATGTTTTTTCTTTATAAATTTGTTCAACTCGAGGTTTGATCGCATTGTGTCATAGTTTTTCTTTCGAAGAAACACTTCGATAATGAAACTGGGCATTTGCTCAGAGGCTACGTGTAATACCCTAGATCAAAGAGGTATTTTGTTGTCCGAGACGACAAGAAAGCGGATCTCTGCATGATACGTCTTGTTTGCATCATTAAAGTATTTTTTTTTTTTATATATATTAGAGGGTACCTAGTCGAGATCCGTTGATTGCAAATATCCTAAATTTGTTTGCCTTCTGCGCCTGTCAACAATGTCTAAAGATCTTTGTATGACATAACTATGAATATATAACACATATTATATTATATTGTTATTATATTATAATAAATGATTTAAAAGGCGCGAGTCCTGTATGTTTTTCTATTCGCTATTTTTGTTTTACCCGAGAAGGTGCTAACCAAAAATAAAGCGCAGAATTTCGTTTCGTCAATATAAAATCCTCATAAGAAGGATGTGCCGCATTTGCATAAATATGCAAATGCGGTTATACAAGTGTACATTTTTGTATGAAATTGCGTTATTAATTTAATCTTTAATAAATACACCTAACACCAATGTACTCGTATGTGTTTACATTCAGCCCTTTGCATCAACTCATTTGCAATGTCTGTCCGGATAATTTAGGAGACAAAGGAGTTTTACTGAAGTTACAGAAATTTTATCAAAAAAGGGCCTCTGATTTTATGAGAATGATTATGAGCCTATTCGATTAGATTGCAAGCCCGAGTGTAAATGCACTATTTGCTCTAACAAACTACTCGTGTCATCGTTAATTCCCTGAACTGCAAATGCGAGTATAACTGCAACATCCTTTTTATAGCGAATATGCTGCCACCTGGGAGCTGATAGTTCGTATCAGAGCTTCAAAATCAGTTTCACATAATGGTATTGTTATTAAACACGATGAGTCCTAGTTACTTTAATAAATAAATGAATTCTAACCCTAAATCGACGGGTTTGTCAAAAATTCACTGTTGACAGATTCACTGACTGCTCAAATACGTGTTCCCTGATTATACTCAGGTTAGGTACATAGTTAAAAACACACTGTTAATACATTATAAAATATGTAAGAAAACTGACCTGGTTGTATAACACGTCGATTCAAGGATCGACTGTTACCTGGGGATCGTTTTCCGTCGCTTACTGGCTCGAAGACACCTCTCTATCTTGCAAAAGAGGTTGTTGAGTCGTTGTAGGGTTTAATGAAGACGATTGAGAGGTACCGGGTACCCCCAACGTCAACCTTGTGAGACATGTTCACGTTCGTTACGAAATATCACTATTATTTCTCATTCATGAATTTGAATATATAATTATGGCGTGAGCGACGTGATTTCGTAATAATTATATTATTATCACTTCACTAATTCGTAAATATTTCGGATTCTAGATGGTGAAAATATATGACATGACTCGTCAGTCATAATAATTATAACACTTCTCTTATATTTCTAATTCGCGATAGTAAAAATAAATGGCGTAACTGACGCGATTTCATATCATATTATCACTTTGTGAACGAATTTTAATTATTTTTTTACGGATTGACGTAATAATTTAAGATTACGACCGCACTCGTTGAAAGTACACAACGCTATGACAAACTCAAATGGCGGCGCTCCCCACCTTGCTGGTGCAACTGTGATGACATCTGCCAAATGTCACGGAAACGTAGTTCCGCTTCCGGTAGCAAGATCGCACATAGAGATAAGTATACACCTGCTTCTTCATTAACAATGCTGTATGTTTTCCAGAGGCACATCAATAAGCGATTTATTTTGTAGGAAGTTGCCACACTTTGATAGAATTAGAGCTGGGACAGCATAATCACCAATATCGATATATTTATATTTCAGTACTATATTAACTAGGTCGCTACCCTGCTTCGCGGCAGCATATTAGAATGCAGCAAGCATCACATATCTTTGTGAAAAAATAAAAATAAAAATTCAGGCTCCGTTAGAATGATGTCAGTTAAATCTAGTTTAATTTGATATATAAAATGTTGAAATCGGTAAAGTATTGACAGAGATCTCGCATACAAAAGGATTGAACTTTCTTGCACCATGAGAGCTTCGCTCGCTACGCTCTAATAATCAAACAATAAGAGCAAATTGATTCAGGACGCTGTACCAAAGTTGATATATAATTTTACTAGTTCCTGATTTTCAGCTTAGTAGTTAACCCTACTAATATTAGGTATACATATGAAATTGGCGTTTTATATGGACAAAGAAAAACAATTATTTTTACAGTTTTTTTATTTAATCAATCAAAGTTTGTACCGTTGTTATCTATACACTACCATTTTATAGGCAGATCATTGATTCCGTTGCTGAAAAAGTTGCGAGAGTCAACTGTCATAATATTATATTAGCTTGTAAGCCATAGCCTAGTTTAGTCTATGCTTAGATTATAACAATATTGTCTATGTCTATGTTTCACTTCCTTCCTTCCTTACTTTCTAACATGGCTGACTGAAGTACACGATACGTATTATTCCAAGCTCCTGTCTTTTATTCCAAAAACCAACAAACATCAGGTGTGGGGTAAACGTGGGGGCGTGTCTTAAGAAGAACTGGATCAACCAGAAGAAAAAATGGATGAATTTTTTTTCAATTAAGAAATCGTCCAAATTCCTAAAAAAGTTGTCATCAGTTGGAGCAAGGTCCGGGGAGTATGGTAGGTGATGGGGACATTATTCCAACATTCCTCCTCTACTTTCGCGACCGTTTGTTGGTCTGGTGTGGTCTAGCGTTGTCCTGAAGCAGCAGTGGGCTAGAGCAGTTCACCAATCTCAGCTGATTAACGGCTAGCTATGCTGGATTTTGAAGATCAAAATAGCCAGTTCTATAAAACGCCAATTTCATATCTAAAGACCTAATATTATAAAGGCGAAAGTCTATATATGTTTTTTACTCTTTCACACAAAAAGCATTTGTAGGTAAATATTGACAATTTACAATAAAAATATTAAATAAAATAAAAATCCTTTTATTTATCTATTATTTAAAATTAATAAATATAATTAACCTATTTATTGTTAGTTTGGTACCCGTATTTCATACGAGTCGGGTCCTACGACTGATTAAAATAACTAATAGAATTTATTTTGGACAACTTTTGGTCATTTTCAAAGTGCTAAATTTACAAAGACTTACAAATTATTAGCAAAACCCCTGTACGCAGTACCTATTTCATTAAAGAATGTATATTCTATTTAATAAATATAATGAATATTATTTTAATGACGGTTATAATACGTAAACAAAGTCGATTATCTTCACGCATTTGAAACACCAAAACATCGATACATAATATCGACATAGTCAAGCTCTAGTTTGTTTACATTAATGAGATGTCACTGATAGAGGTCCCTGTGTGTGAATGTGAGTGGTAAACGTAGTGATTATATACTCTTTGGTGAGTGGGTGCGTATAGTTTAAATTAGTGTTCAACATTTTTGTTGTGTGAGTGCATAATCACGTTGCTATAAGTTAACAATTAAATTAGTGTGCGTTCCCCGTCCCTCGCTGAAAGTGGCAGACTTGTTCGTACAAAATAGCGCGCGAGTCCACTCCGGTTGGTTTATTGCTCCGAGATCCAACATAACGATTTCTATTTATTACGATTTTCAGTCTTTTGAAAAACCGATACAGTCACAGTCTCACGTTGACTTGACACTGTTGACAGGAGTAATAATAATTTCTTGTTTTGTTCAATTTTGTTAGTTGAGTGAGTCACACAAGCAACACAATATCCAATTCATCTTCAAGTTACTTCAAGATAGTGGTTTCTATTTGGAATAACCAAGTATAATGTTTTCTTCAATATTTGGTAAACGAAGATCATCGCCGGCAGAAGATGATATTCCTCCAATACCAGGTGCAGGAGGACCTAGTTCCGACGACAGTTTTGAAGTGATTGATCCTACTTCACCCAGAAATAGCTTATACCCCAATGTTAGTGGTGCTGGAGTTAGTCTACCATATCCACAGAGACCAGCTCCGCCAGCTCCAATTCCAAGAAAGGCAACAATTGATCCTACATTCCACTATCTACAAGGAGTACCATTTACTATGTCGAAGACGCTTCAAATGGCGTCAAATAAAGATTCTTTTGCCTCAGAAACAGCTGATCTGCTCGCTTTTATCATCAATAAAGCGAATGTTAACAGTTTTGATTATGATTTTTCTGTTGAAAAAAGTGTTGTGAAAGAATTTTAATAATTACTTGCAATATTTTGTTTTGATTGGAACTAAGTGCTGAGTATTATAATTGTTATCAGGATATGTAAATATAATTTTTTTATTCATAAAAATGACGTATATTTTATAGAATGTAAGTAAATGTTTTGTTGACATACGTCGAGGATATGACATATTATGATCTGTTATAAGAATAATAGTTTTAGATTTTTTTAAAGTCCACCATCACACTGTGTTGTAGAATTGTTCTGTGATAAACATACAGCTAATTGGTTATGCTACTACAGCTACTACTTACAGCTTTAGAAAACTGTTGAAATAGTGACCAAGGCACTGTTGAATTAAAGTAATTACTTTTACTTACAGCAGTTTTGTTTTATGTTTGAATTGTATATATTTGAAGCCATAAATTTAAAAAAAATTTGGTAAGTATGATATGCATATGCTGACTGCAATCACGTCTCAAATGATTTACTTAACTAGACTTGGGTTGATAGTATTTCAGTAATTGATAATGATGTACCTAAATAAAATCAAATTAGTAATAACAAAGGTATTTTATTTAAAAATTCCATGATGTACATACCTACATAGCATCAATAACCAAAACCAGCGCTGTCTGTTTTGCACCACCACGCAGACAGCATTACGCTGAGGGACGGCCCTTTATTCCACACTAGTGTATTTATATGTATTTATTTATGGTACATAATTTTTTTGTATTATTTATTTTTTAGTTTTTGTATTTTTTGTAACCTGTGGAGTAATAAATCTTTCATTCTTTCAATAACTAATCATAAAATTTCATTGTAAAACAGAAATGGGACTTAATCGCAACAGTGTCAGTACTGTGGCATACATATGTATTATCATTAAGAAGTCCCATATATGTATGTATAATAGGGAGTAGTTTATTTAAAACTTGCTGATTACTGCGACTCTACCCGCATGATAAAGAAATAAATTGATGTTGAGTCAATAACCATTCTGTAATCTGAACCTAAATTCTAACAGACAGGACCGATGATACATTAAATAAAATGGTAGTCCTACCATTTTTTTCAACATCAGGTTTTCATACCTTGTTAGGGTTTTGAACTCAAAAGTGGACCCTACCACAAGACCACTACACACCTCAGGCTGAGCCGTCAGCTTTTACAGTTTTATATTATTTTAGGGCAGTAAAGAAAATAACTAAGTGTATAGCAAGTTCAATATATTATTGTTCACCATACATTCCTGCTGTTCTATGTTCTCCGAGCCATATTCATTCATCACTTTAACTACTTAAGTAACATCAATCAATTGTCCTATATCCACTCACTATATTACGGCAGCCATGGTTATTATAAATGACACTATGATGAGGAATGGTATCCAAGTCTTCAGGAATGCAAAGAAACTGAAAATTAATAGAGAATAATATAATACAGACTACTTTGACATTGCTACTACTTTACACATATCATAATTTATAATTCATTAGTACCGATGTATGTTTGTCACTAGACAACTGGGCGAATTTAGATGAAATTTTGGGAGTAAATTTCAATAGGTTTCTGGATGTTTTGAAAATAAAATTGGACTTTGTACGTGGATAAGCTAGTAATTATAATATAGTTTTTATATACCTGGCATATTTAGAGTACACAATCATGCACAAAGCCAACTTAACCATGTTCCAGTTCTTACAGCTGTCGTAGTTCATTATATTTAGTGCCGTGGCCACGTGTGAGTGGCAATTATCATAGAATATGATGTGCTGAAACAAAATTGCATGACACTGACAACTGAATATTGTTTAATGTTTGTGTAAGTAAAGGATTTTGGAGTTCAGTTTTTGCTTGGCATGTGGTTGGTGGCCTTAAAGTACTCCGGACACTCACTTGCAATATCACACAATGTTTCTTATCTTGTCCCGCACCAAGCTGTTCAGAGTTACTAGTTCGTCTGACAATCAAGCATTACCTTAGCCACAACTTTAAAAGAAGAAGGTAAAGGATTTAATTATTACCATTCTCTTTTTATATATTTCTGATGCTTCAGCAACAGCAGCATCCCATCCAGATGGACCATTGAAAGCCTTATGTGGGCTTAGTTGCCAGTATTTGGTTGGGTTTCCGAATGCCATTAAATCTTCAGACACAAAATAAGGACCAGCAAAGTCTCTGATTACACCGGCAGATGTACAAATTCCCATGTGTCCCAGAAAGGGCAAAACCCATCTGAAATTGTTTGTTAACTTATTAGTGGTAATAAGTGTAGTAAGGATCAATTATTGATTAGGAATAAAGCGTAGCACACTTACGTTAGAACTGGAATTGGAGTCCAAACAATACAGTATGGATATCGAGCGCGTTCGTGATCTATGGGATCCATGATTACTTCTTCTGTGGGGTCGTAATATCCAAAATCAGATATGGAATAAGTTTCGTTAAATTTTGGACTTCGAGACATAGCCACTGCCTTGATAACTTAAACGACACTAGCTTTTTGCTTTTGCATATCCAAGAATTATTTCGGGTATTTTTACATTAACAAATCCAAAGTTTTCGAAGAATAGAAAACTACAAATAGAATTTCTTCTTCGTCTTTCAGTTGAATGAAATGGCCAAATACAAAGAAAATGAATTGAAATGTTATATTCGGAATCAATATTTTTATTTACTGAAATCTTGCCATTACGGTATTCTCTTTGCTTGCCATTGACAATTTGACAAATTGACAGATTTGTGCTAAAGTGAAACGAATTTTTTTTTAATGGCATGGGCTGATATAGTTTTTCGAACAGTGGAAGGATGGAGTAATACCAATATAAATTAATAAAAATAGAGCATGAAATATGTACAACTTTTATATCGATCAGACTTGACAACAGCAATTTTTCAGTCACATTTTTCGAATACAAAAATATAAAACAGAATACAAAAGAGGTTTGAATATGTTTGAGTTTGAATACCAAACTCAAACTCTAATACTTTCCCTTATTCAAAGCTTCTGCATCCCGAGGGCTAAAGAAAGCGTGCAAAATCTTGTACGAGGCAACCCTTTCGTTAGGATGTCAGCCAGTTGATCCGTAGTGGAAATTCTCTTAACCTCTATTGCACCTTCAGCAACTTGCTCTCGAACATAAAAATGTCGTATACGAATATGCTTTGTCCGCTTGTGAAATTCCGGATTGTGTGCCAAACGAACAGCAGCTTCGTTGTCAACAAACAGGACAGGAGTATTCTTGAGCTTAGTCAGCTCTTCCATTATCCTAGTTAGCCAAACTAGTTCTCTTGCAGCTTCACTAGCTGCTAATAGCTCTGCTTCGGTAGTAGAAATAGCAACGGATGACTGTCGTTGACTGAGCCAGGATATCACGCCTCCTGCATAGCGGCAGGCCACGCCTGTAGTAGATCGGCTTATCTCTCGATCTCCTCCATGGTCCGCATCACTATATCCCTCGAGTATTCCAGGTTTATGGCGGTCATATTTGACTCCATAGGAATACGTGCCTTTGACGTAACGAAGAATCCTTTTTACGCCAAGCCAGTCTTCTTTAGAAGGGCACTCTAGTTTTCGGGAAGCAACACCCACTGCATATGCAATGTCCGGACGTGTTCCGACCATAAGATACGCTACAGCGCCAACAGCTTCTCTATACGGATGTTTTTCGTTCTTCTCAGTTTCGACTTTCCCTGATTGAGAAGTTTCTATGGGTGTTGTCACAGGATTGCAATCCGCCATCCCAAAACGGTCCAGGATTTTTCTTGCGTAGGTTTCCTGATTTATGAAGACAGAGCCATCCTCTCCTCTTACGATTTGTAGTCCAAGATAATACGACGCGGGCTTCGTCGCAATCTGCAATCGTTTTCGTAATTCGTTCAGAAAAGAATTTGCTAATTCTTTATCAGTTGCCGCTACTAATCCATCATCTACGTATAATGTGATTAATAACTTCTTACCGTTTATTTCCTTGGTATATAGACATGAATCAGCCTCACATTGCTTAAAGCCCATCCCTAGTAAAATTGCTGCGAAACATGAGTTATATATAGAGTATCTCGGAGCTTGCTTTAAACCATATAAGCTTCGATTCAGTCTCCAGACTTTAGACGTTCCGTCGCTAAAGCCTTCAGGTTGCTGCATATAAATTTCCTCTTCAAGCTTTCCGTTGAGGAACGCTGTAGCAACGTCAAACTGAATTAAATGCATGTTTTCCTTAGCGCTGACGCTCAATAGTGCTCTGACGGTTGCTAGACGCGTTACAGGACTGAAAGTTTGGTCGTAATCAACCCCTTTTCTTTCTTTAAATCCCTTCACTACGAGCCGTGCTTTGTACTTGTCTATTGAACCGTCTGGGTTTCTTTTTATTCGTAGAACCCATTTGCAAGGTAGCGCTCTTCTTCCCTTCGGTAGATCACATGCCGTCCACACATTTAGATCATTTAAGGACTTCATTTCACTATGCATTGCTATGCGCCATTCTTCAAAATCGTTCCGATTCATCGCATCAGCAAAATTCGATGGGTACGTCTCTGTTATGCATACGTAGTCGTCGTATTTGTCAGGCCGTCGTATTTCGTCGCGATTGCGTAAATTGTATCGTGGCGATTCAGCATCATAGAACTCGTCTCCTTCTGGATTTTCATGATGTGGTTCTGGTTCATGGACGTGGTCTTCTTGGACTGCTTCGAGTTCCAAATTATCTCCCTCAAGTCCACGTTCATGATGAGAGTCTGAGAGCCGATCATCTTCACGGCCTCCTTCATGTACGATATGATCTGGATCATGATGAACTTCCACATGTTCAGCCGGTTCCTCATTCCTGATGGCGTAGTCCATCGGCAGTCGCAGTGAGTACTCCCTCGTATTTGCGTCTTGTTGCCCACAGTCAGGGTGACCATCACTATTTGAGAGCGGCTTCTCATCAAAAATTACATCACGGGAGAGGACGAGTCTATTCCTTTCCCCATCGGTAATCCAGATGCGGTAGCCATCTTCATCGTAACCAACAAGTCTTCCTTTGATGGCCTTTTTGTTCATTTTCTTCCGTTTCTGCTTTGGAACGTGGACGTAGGCGTTGCATCCTATAATTCGAAGATGCTTGATAGCCGGTTTCTTCCCAGTCCAAAGTTCATACGGTGACTTGTTTTTCTTGTTTGTTGTACCAGTTCTATTGAGAATGTACGCGGTCGTGTTGATAAGTTCTGCCCAGAGTTCTTGTGGCATCGCTTCGTGCGCATACATCATATATCTCGCTGTTTCAAACAAGGTTCTATTTTCTCGCTCGCTGACACCATTTTGTTCCGGTGTGTACGGCATTACCAGTCGTTGTTGAATTCCATAATAGCCTAGTAATTCTCGAACGGACTTGTTGTCAAATTCTCCACCGTTGTCGCTTAATAGGCATTTTATGGTATGTCCTTCGGTTTTCGTCTGAGCTAACATTAAGGCGAGCTTATCCTTAACCTCTGACTTGTGTTTCAGGAAGTATACCATACGGTAGCCGGTGTAGTCGTCTTTGAACAACACGTAGTACTGGAATTTTGAATGACTTGGTTGAAATGGTCCACAAACGTCTGTATGTACGAGCTTCCCAAGCGCGGTAGCTCGAGTTCTTGTACCGAATTTCATTCTATGTGCTTTACCGAAAATGCAACCTTCGCATAGCTCCTTATCAAGAGGTAAGTCTATCTCCAGTTCTCGCTTAACTGCAACTTTTACATGCCTCTTGTTTTGATGAGCTAATCTCTCGTGATACAGTTGCATAGTATTGGATGTCACATATATTGCTGCAGGATTCTCTGGTCGCACGACTTTGATATCCAGTCTGTACAGTCCACCATCTTTCTGTCGTCTTCCGAATAAACAGGCTTCTCCATTGACTAAGACTGTGCATTCTGTTGTCGTTGATGTAAATTGACTGTTAGGAATCTTGTCGTGTACTGCTAGTACAGAGAATAAATTTTTCGTGATGGCTGGGACGTACCAAACGTCTTGCAGGGTTACTCGTTGTAGCTTCCCTCTTTCATTTGCCTCGAGAATTACTGAACCTTTGCCCTCAGCGCGAATAGAATTGCCATTGGCCGTTGTTACAGTACGTATCTCGTCAAAACGTTGGAAGGTTTGGTATATATCAGCCCGGTTTGTCACATGGCTCGTGGCACCGTTATCCACGTACCAGTTTTCTGTATCAGGATCGATGGTAAATATTTCTGTGCTCTCTATAGACATAAGGATCATGTTTGCCGATTTAGAGGAAGTAGGCGTTGCTTGCTAATTGCTGCTCTTCGGAGGCTTCCCGTCTTTGATCCACTTCTGACAGTTTGTCACTCGATGGCCTATAACTTGGCAGTAATTGCATTTCAACTTCCTATCCTTCTTCTCCGCATTAGACGTGGTGCCGGAATTTGAAACAACAAGGGCTTCCTGTTGAAGTACGTTGTTACTCTGCAGTGCTCGTTCAAATGCACATAAATGGCTTGTGAGGCTCTTGATAGTTCGCTCAGATTTCGGTTGTAAAAGCCAGATGCTTCTGAATGAAAAGTAAGTCTCGTCGAGTGTATCCAGAATCTTGCATAAAAGCAGCAGTTCTGGTAGCTCGCTGGTTTGATTCTTACTTAACTCCTGATTAAGCTGTGTCCAAATGTTCTTTAGTTTTGACATGTGTGTGGCTATGTCGTCAGCCAAATCTTTTCTAAAGCCAAAGAAGCTCATGCATAGATTGTAAGACTTATCTTCGTCTGTACCGTCGAATAGTCTATGCAACTCAAGCCATACGTCTCTTGCATTCGTGTATCTCATTACCTTTCTTAGTGTCTCTTATTGCATATTGGTTGTTATTATGAGAAGAGCAGTTGCGTCTGCCTTTACAAAACTCACTAAGTTGCTTTTGTAAGTAGCAACTGCTGACTCTTCAGCGCCAGGAACGGGTTCGATGGGTTTCATGAACGAGCCTTCTACTACTTCCAGCGCGTGCGGGACGGTGCGTAGCAGACTTACGGCTTTGTATTTCCATGTGTCCCAATTCGTTTTTCCTTGGAGCAAACCAATATGTAATTTCGTGATATTCTCCATATCGTCGTCGTGGGGTGGGACCGATAACCTGATATAGTTTTTCGAACAGTGGAAGGATGGAGAAATACCAATATAAATTAATAAAAATAGAGCATGAAATATGTACAACTTTTATATCGATCAGACTTGACAACAGCAATTTTTCAGTCACATTTTTCGAATTCAAAAATATAAAACAGAATACAAAAGAGGTTTGAATATGTTTGAGTTTGAATACCAAACTCAAACTCTAATATGGGCAACAAATTTATTGCCGTCTCGGACGTTGGATGAATGAGCTAGCGTTTGCGCAGCCGAAGAGACAACTTACCGCTCGGTTTTGACAACGGCAGTTTCGGACGGTTATAAATTGCCTACAAATACAATCGACTATAAACAATAACCGTAAAAACTAATATGGATAATGAACTCCACTAATTAAATATGGCTGACAATTTGTCATTTTTTGACAGTAGTGCTGCGCTGTTGTTGTGTTGTTCACGATGTTTGGCGCTATAATTTTATTTATTGATATTTAATTTATAGACGGTTTAATTTTGTATGGTGCCCGAAAATTGTTGAACAGCCAAAATGCCGGCGTTTCTTAAATATATTGATATGGAAAACTTCAAGTCCTATCGAGGCCGACACCGAATAGGGCCTTTGAAATCATTTACTGCAGTTGTCGGGCCTAATGGATCAGGTAACGAGTAATTTTCTGATGTATTAAGAAAATATTGTAAAGAAAACATACGACTTAAGCACAGCACACTGACTGCAGCTATGTAAAATTACTGATATTTATGTGTAAACAAATATGGGTTGAGTAGCTGTCTCTACCGTAAATTCTAACTACTCGTCGGTTTAACTTACAATGTATTACCTTAATCTTAGATATTACACCGGTAATAATAATTAATACATGCTTCTATTGTGTCATTATTTTAGCTTCTGAAGATAGAGAAAATGACAGTTCACTTTCACTCGCAGTGTATTGTTTTGAGTTATGTCTCTCTTGAGTCCTTATAAAGGTACAAGAGAGATGGGTAAACGGAAATGGTTCATATATAAAGTTTACTACTTTTCATTACTGCACTTGGTGGAACTAGTGGTAACTCTTTAGGAAGCATTAAATAAATAATTGTAATGGCTTAAGTGTTGTTTACTGTACAACTTTTGTCTGACAAATTTAGTAAGTCTAAGCTGATTTTACTCATTTTTTTAGGAAAATCAAATTTCATGGATGCTGTGAGTTTTGTGATGGGTGAGAAAACTTCACTTCTGCGAGTTAAACGTCTCAGTGATCTTATTCATGGAGCTTCTATTAATAAACCAGTTTCTAGAAGGTAATTTAATTGTATACATCTTTTATGAAGTGTGTTTAAAAGATTATGCAATATGTAGTTCATCAGCTTTTACGGGGTTCGAATCCCGTGTCGAATCCATGTGACATTCTCACTAAAATATTTTTAATTATTTTACATTAATTATCTAACTGTTCTCTTTCAAACAGTGCATCAGTGACAGCAACCTTTTTACTGGAAGACCTCACAGAGAAACAGTTCCAACGATCTGTTAATGGACAATCCTCAGAGCACAAGATTGATGGTCAAGTAAGTTAAAAAAAAAAAATTTAATGAAACTTGTTAAGGAGTAACAGAGTAACAACAAGCTATGGGTTCATGTAAAAAACTGATCAAGGCTCAAGTAAATATAAAAGTTCCAGTAATATTAGTCCTTGGTCTGTGGAACCAACAGTGATTTGCGAACAGTGGGCGTACAGTATACCTCTGGCTTTACCTTGGAGGAAATAGTCATACGATAATAGTGATCATACGATATGTACACATACACCTATAACCTAGATAAAAGTGCTGGGTCATTGGATGCAGGCGCAATGGACCAGTTGCATTGGAAACTCACGAGAGAGGCTTAACGTTTAGCAGTAGATTGAGGCTTAAATGCTGATGATGTGTAAATAGATAATGTATTGGCACTTAAGTGACTCGGCTTCTGAGAAATTCTTCAGTAAAAGCTATGATCACACCTCTCCAAGCTAAAAGCATTTATCATGAATGTTATTCTAACTTCTTTAGTAAATCTATTTAAAATATAAGTTCTTCGCAGTCAGTGTCAGTATCTAACTACTTGGCTGAACTGGAGAAACTTGGCATCAATGTCAAGGCCAAGAACTTCCTGGTGTTCCAAGGTGCTGTTGAGAGCATAGCCATGAAGAATCCTAAAGAAAGGACTGCTTTGTTTGAAGAAATCAGTGGGTAAGTGTATATTTACACTAGCCCTATGTTGCATGGTGTTCAACCAATCACTTTGTTGTGTGAGAATAAAAAAAAATTGTTTACCACGCTAAAACATATTCAGTATCTGTTACTGAATATGTTTTAGCGTGGTAAACAATTTTTTAGAAGGTGTACAGACAAACATATATTGATTTGTAGTTGTGTCAAGTGTGTAAGGGTCATTCATTTTTGTAATAAACTATAAAATATTTCATTTATATGTAGTAACGGATAATAAATGTGAATTTCCACAAAAAAATAGGTTGACCCCACTGAGTTTCTTTTTCTTCTCGGATGGACGAATTTTTTGACCTTCAAAAAGTGTATTTTAAATACTCCTATTTTGAGTAATTGAAGCTATATTATCCAGGTCAGGAGTTCTAAAGGAGCAGTACGAAGCATGCCGCGCAGAAGTAAATCGCGCGGACGAGGAAGCTCAGTTCTCCTACCAGAAGAAGAAAGGAGTGGCAGCCGAGAGGAAAGAGGCCAAATTCGAGAAGGAAGAAGCCGAAAAGTATACACGCTTGAAGGAGGAACTGGTAAGACTCTATTCTTTATCCCCGAAGGGGAAGAGAGTGTTAATAATACCCATATTTTGACAGGGCGAGACTGTTGCTGTTTTGAGGCACTCTAGGTATATATATTTGCCAGAGCCTCATTTGTCTGTAAGGACGTCCACCACATGCAGTATTGGCTTTGCTCCAGAGCTGTTTATAAGGCAATTTGATTTCCAGTTCAAATAAAATGTGCTGAGAAGCTGTCATTAACACAATATATTATTATATGTGTCCCCGAACCAGTAACTTCTCTGGTTCCATGTAATTAGTGACAAATCTATTGCCACTAAATTACACAATGTTGTTTGGATATAGATAAATAAGAGAAAACCTTATTGTTTAATGTTAATTTTATCTTTATAGCAAGAGCAAAAAGTGGAACTTCAGCTTTATCACCTATACCACAATGAGAAAGAGATTCAGTCCATGGAGGAAGATCTACAGCACAAACAGTCGGAGGTGACTAAAATTGAGAAGAAGCGGCAGAAGGCAGAAGATGCGTTGAAAGAAAAGAAGAAAGAAGCTGGGGCTGTACAAAGAGAGCTGGCTAAGATTGATCAGGAAATCAGAGAAGTGGTAAGTGTTGATATTATTAATAAATTATGTTAAGACATTTACATATAACAATATCTAGTCTAGTAAAGTAAATGTAAATGTAGAATCACTCTTAATGACCTATATATTTAAGTATATTAGTACAGATGTATTTACTTATGTATATATTATAATGCACCTTTAGTTTATGTAAGTTTATTTTTATTGCACTGCACACACGTTGCCTTGTCACCTTTCCATCTCTCTGGCCTGCTGGAAGAGATTCCTTTAGGAATAAGTAGTGCCCTTGGACTAACTGCTCACTGTTCTCTTTGTATTCTTCTTATTGTTTTATTTTTCTCCGTGTGTTGTACATAAATAAATAAATAAAAAAATAAATATACTTTCTGAACTTCTTCATCTTTGTGACCTAAATGAGTAAAGATTTTGAATCTTGTGTCTCAAACTAAATAATAATAAATAAAGGAACTAATAATACTTGTAAAGATCTTTCCAGAACAAATTAAAAAACAGATATTAAACATTATATTTTAACAACAGGAAGCAGAAATCTCCAAAAAACGTCCAACGTTTATAAAAGCAAAAGAACGCGTCACTCACACACAAAAGAAATTGGAGAGTGCTCTGAAGACGTTGGAACAAGCACGGAAGGCCCACGAGGCCCATCAGGCCGACATCAAGAAGTTGGAAGATGAACTGAAAGAAATTGAGGCCCAGAAGGCCCAGTGGGAGACAACTACCTTGGGGACCACACACACTGGACGGGCTGATGTACATTTGGAAGAGGCTCAGGTATGGAAACCTTTGAACTTGTTTCAGCCTTCGATTAAATAAACTATAGAGGTACGATTCAATACAAAATCAGCGCCAAATCGTGGCATTCGAATAATAGTATGTTGATGACAATAGGATCTAGAAAATAAACACGTTTATATGGTACAATGATTGTTCACGTCGAAAGATGTCGCAATAATTCATACAAAAACGTCAATCTTCAGCATTGTCGTCGCTTCTCTTGCGAGTCAGTGGAAGTAGGTGAGGTAGGCGTTCTTTAAGTATTGTGACAAATGGAAAAATCTGAAGACGCGAATTCACTTTAACAAACTGTCCAACTTTATAAACATTTGCATATTTTGGTGTATTTGCCAGATCCGCGAGTACGAGGAGTTGAAAATGGAGGCCTCCCGAGCGGCCGCACGCTACCTTCAGGAGCTGGACTCCGTCAATCGAGAGCAGAAGGCAGACCAGGACCGATTGGACAACGAGCTGAGGCGGAAAGGGGAACTCGAGAACAAGCATCGACAGAAGGTATCATATACTACTAGGGTATAAGGGTCCCATATCGCTGCCTTGTAGTGCACCTTACGATCCACGGACAATTTGTGTGGACCAGTGGTTAGTGACACTGTCTAAAGCTAACCACTGGACTAGTGGGTCGTGGTTTCGAATCTCACCCAGAATAAAATTCAGTGTCCATTTTACATTTCATTTATGTTTCTATTATAACAGGGTCACGAGCGGAACGAGGCGACGAAACGAGTGGACAAACTGAACGAACACATTCGCAGCTCCGAGCAAGCCTTGGAGGAACAACGACGGCTTAGAGCTGAACTGCAGGTGCGTCATACTATTATTATACAACTTGGCAGGAACTGGTTGACTTGATAGTCATTTTTCATTTTGTGTGAAGCGGTTTACATAAAACTATCGAAGGCTATCGAAACGGATCGAAAACCCGAAAAACGAGGTGTGTTATAAATTCAACCCGTGTATCTGCTGCCTGCCTGTGGCTTCATAACTGCTAGGTTTTATTTTTACAGGCTCTACCTGTTGCGTTACGAATCTGGCATTAAATGTCTGATGCCGTGAGGTGAAACCGGTCAGTAGAAATAAAATTATAACAGTGGAAAAGTATATATGTTTTTGTGCAATATGTGTAGCAGATTCGTCGTTCGAGGTGCCGTCAATCGACAGTATAAATAATCAACGTTCATGTTGATTGACATATTAGGGGCTTTTTAGTTATAAATTATTCATACAAATAACGGATGTACGTCAGGCGGACGTGGGCGAGTGTCGCGGACGTGCGGCGGAGCTGCAGTCGCAGCTGGAGGACGTGGCGGCCGCGCTGGGGGACGCGCGCGTCGACAAGCACGAGGAGGCGCGGCGCCGCAAGAAGCAGGAGATCGTCGAGAGCTTCAAGCGGGACATCCCCGGGGTGGTCAGTACTCTACACCTCTCTTTAGAGCATCTGTGCCTCGCTTGGACTTGGACGGTGTACAAACATATTTGCTGTTTGTGATCTGTGCCTTGTGTACCGGCCGACTTCTTTTGTATATCTGCGACACCCACTGTAATCTTAACGAGGTTAACTATAGCTATTTGGAAACGATGGGTAAAAGGTATATGGACAGTAAAAGTTATATAAATATAAATAATATAAATATTTTTGGACATTCTCACACAACGTCATCTAGCCCAAATTAAGCTAATATAAGCTTGTGTTATGGGATCTAGACGACTGATAAACATACTTATATATTTCTAAATACATACATATTATACATAGAATATACCCAAACTCCGAAACAAACATTTGTGGATCACACAAATAATTTGAATCGACCCGGAATCGAACCTGGGACCTCAGGGGCGGCAGTCGCATACTCATACCACTGAGCCACCGAGGCAGTCAATATGAAGTGTAATCCCTTGCTTCTGGAGCCGAAAAGAACCCTCGCCACAGTAAACATCTGCTAACCTTTTTATTTTAATTGTGATCATTGGTTTACATAAATAGCGCAAGTTCCACTTATTTGCGTTTATTTGACTAACCAAATTCAATACAAACATGGATAACACTAATAAAGAGTATAATACCTTTGGAGCCTTCAAGGCAGCATCTTAGGTCCATAACTTATGCCTGATTTTTATAAATTATGTGAGGTAACACAATGCAAATCATTGTAGGACTCAGAGTTAATATGTGTTTTGCATTATAAATAATGATGTATCCATTGTATGTGTTAGTACGACCGCATGATCAACATGTGTCAGCCGACGCACAAGCGGTACAACGTGGCCATCACCAAGGTGCTGGGCAAGTATATGGAGGCCATCGTCGTGGACACTGAGAAGACCGCGCGCAGGTGCATACAGGTAACGTATATGTATATCACTAAATGAAACAGATAACTGTAGCTCCAACCGCGTGGACATTTTTATGACAATAACTTTTTTCTTGCTAACCGATTTTGTGAAAACAAAACTATAAATTCTTTCAGTAACTCTTTCTATATCGCTCTCACTATTAATGTTATTGAATGTACAGAGTACAGAAACATTATTTCTACTATTTTGTAGATGCATAGATATAATTTTGGGTGCAAAGGGGCTCTACCAATATCTTGAGGGCCCCAGCGACCTCACCTGCTAGTGGCGCACCTGCTGATCAACGGACGAGGCTCGTTAATGTATGGTACCCATGGAGTGGCTTCGGCCCCTACGTGGGTACCAGGTGGTACAACAGTGTTGGTCCAAACGGAACAAAGCTCTTTCAGTACCTCAGCGAGACGGCTGATGAAGCGCAGGTGCGGTTCCCGAAAGCTGACCTAGTATTTCTGGGGGACTTCAATGGCCATCACATTGAATGGCGGGGGTCCCTCAAGACTGATCATGCGGGTAGGGCCGCCCATGCGTTCGCTCTCTCCCACGGTCTGACCCAGATGGTATGCGGGATCACCCGGATACCAGACAGGTCAGATCACGCGCCCGCTCTGCTGATGGATCTACTGCTGACGAGTCGCCCAGCCCAGTACAGTGTTTCGGTAGGAGTTTGATTGGGTAGTTCCGACCACTGTGTTGTTCACGCTGGCATGAAGGTGTTACCTCCTGCACGTGCTGTACAGACGTCACGACAACTATGGCACTACTCGTCAGCGGATTGGGATGGTCTACGCGATTATTATGCGTCCGTCCCCTGGAGCCAGCGCTGCTTTGTAGGAAAGGCTCCTTCGGATAGCGCTTCTGCGATTGCTGGCGAGATCAGTTTAGGGGTGGAATATTACATCCCTTTCACTGATGTCGCCAGTATCCGCAGAGCCCGTCCCTGGTTCGAGCGAGATTGTGCCAAAGCCGTTCGACAAAAACATTCGGCTTATCGCGCCTGGATCAGGGCCCGGCCAAACGTGCGCGACCCAAACGTGGGCCACCTCAAAGCAGCGTACAACCGGGCCACAAAATCCAGCAAGAGGGCATTTAAGAGAGCGGATGCCCAGCGCTTGGCGCGGCTTGGTCAGGAGCTCACTTCCCATCCCACGGGCAGCCGTGGATACTGGCAACTGGCCAAAGCCGTGTAATCTAACTTCTGTCAGGCCTCGCTGCCACCGCTGCGTTACCCAGATGGAACACTGGCTCACAAAGCCCAAGAGAAAGCGGATATGCTCGCAGACCTCTTTGCGGCTAATTCCCGGGTCGACCGTGGCCTGCAGCCCCCCGCCATAGCCAACTGTGGCCCCAGACTATGCCTGACATTGTACTCAGGCAATGCGATGTACGGGCAGTGCTGCGATCACTCGAAACGCGGAAAGCCAGTGGCCCTGACGGCATTCCGGCGGTGGTACTACGGAAATG